>CM077163.1:84748487-85068256 GCA_039583875.1 Platanthera guangdongensis
TGAAAATAATGATTCTAAAGTCTCCAACCCCCACTCCATCTTTCTTACCATTACAACATTAGATTTAGCCTGGTAATGGATCTCTGACAAAACTCGCCTCCTAGCAAGACTTTTTCAAACCACTCCCGGATTGGTTTCAGTCCAGCTCAAGGCGCTCTTCCTCTGCTTCTGACGGACGGGGGCAACCTTCGATCCAGGTTGAACAAATGGCAGGCACTTTGTGCATCGATTCCAGCATCTTTTTCACAAAAATTGCACAATGAGTAGCTAGCTTAGGGACACACATGCCCGATTGAGCAGGACACGCAAGTCCCGCGTGAGTGAAGTGTCGTACTTTTGACACGCGCGCCGTACTTCCGACACGCGTGCCGTAGAGTGTCGGAGAGTCGGACGTATGTGAGAGAGTCCGACACCGACACGCTGGACATTTTGAAGTATTGGTGCTTCATAGGAAAGAGGAAATCTCAAAACTGAAACTTAATCCGAAGGAGAAGAAGATAAATTGAGACACATTTTAATTTCCATTTTTTTAATAATTCGACACTTGTTTTACTCTCGATTTCTTGTCACTTCTTCTCCAATCAAATACAAACACTCACAAGGCATTTCAAAGTGGCAAGTCTCACGGTTACAAACTAATTTACAGGTACCACAATTGTCACCATGGCAGGAATCCAGCCATTTCGAACCACTTTCTGCATAACTCAAACATCACACCGCTCATCGATCGCCATTCAGTACACTACCCCATCGGCGGCTTTCGCTTATCGGCACACTAGCCCCAAACTCCAATCAGCGATCTCCAATCGGCGTTCACTGATCTGCTACCCTAACCAATCAGCGATCGCTGACCTATCACCCTAACTTAGAGTTTATTCACAGCATGGACAACTCATATCAATATTAGGATTGAATCCCATGAAAGCTAGTTCAGTCCCTCTCTGCCTCTGGGCTTAAATTTACCTCACATACATGGCTAGAAATCCTAACACTGGTTTATGAAGGTACAGTTCATGTCTTACACTTTCGTTCTTCTTCCTCATTGTATTCTTGCTTGTATGGTTTTTCTCGGAATCCATAGAGTTCCACCATAATAAAATTTAGGCTCCGTTTGGGGGACCTATTTTTACCAGTCAAGCGGTTACGACCGCATGAATCGGGCCTTATTTAAGGTCCGGTACCTGCGATCGTAACCGCTTCACCGGTGAAAACAAGTCCCCCAAATGGAGCCTTAACCTAATTTCTTTTATGTGCCATAAATTCTTTTTGTATTCACACTTCCGATATTAATTGTTTTACTGAAAAAGTGCATTATTTTGTAAAAAGAAGGAGATTTATCTGCCCTCTGGAATCTGCTGATTGAATCTACTTTACAAAATGCATCCAGATCTACAGAGAATCAAGTGGAACCGCTTCGATGGACGACACGGACTATGGAGATCCAGTGCAGAAGGCCGAATCAATGGCGTTTCGGCGTGCTTGCGCGCGTCTTGGCTTGGGCCTTCATCTTTATCATGAGGATTTGTAGATAAAAGTGCTATTTTTGTACCCATGCAGTTTCAATCTTTTGGCTTAGTTCTGATGGGTACTGTGTAGGGAAAAGAATCTGGTTCCGGGTAGTATCTAAATCCCTTCTTTTGTTAGCCTGTACTCTGAATGGATAACTTAAATCCTAATTATAATTATGCAGGGTTTATTTTTAACTGTAGGGTTTATTTTTCTTTATTTCTTGAATATTGAAATGTATATTGCAGTAGAAATAATGTGTTTGCTCTAGTTTATAGGCTTAAGCTTTTGCATTGAATGTGTTGAGCATTGACGCACCTCGTCCAACTTTTGATACTCCGAAACACCGAGTTTGAACAAGGTTGAAAAGTTGGTTAAACTGTCGTGATGGTTTTGCATGGGCGAGCGTACTTTTCGCTCTTGATATTTGATTATGTTCAAATTCTTTATATTAGTTTAGATTGGATGCACAAAATATGTTCTACTGCAGAAATACCATATAAATGACACTTATATGCTATAGTTGCAGCTGTTGTCCAAGGGCATCTTATCTTAATGCACAAGATATTTTGTTCGCTCTGTCCTTTTACATTACATTTTATTTTTACCTTGACTTCTAATATCCTATACATACTTTATTAGTCAACAAATGATTTGAAATAATAAACGGTGTTGTTATGTGCGAACTGATTTTGGTTGTGCAAATCAGATTTATGTGCAAATGAAACAAAAAAATCATAAAGACTTTGGAACCGTAAAAAGCCGATCTGCACGTAGTTGTTTCAGCAATTTGGTGAAAACATGATTTGCACAGCTAAAATTAATTTGCACATAAAATTTACCAAAAAAAACTCCTTTGAGAGGAGCCCAAAGATATATAGTTTTGTGCATTCATATTATGAAATGGATGGGTGAACGTAAGCTCATTGGGTGAATGTAAATAAGTGCAAGATGAGATTAGGGGTGTAAGTTGAGTTGAGCTGAGCTGGCTCGAAAACTCGATAAGCCGGCTCGAAAAAAGCTCGAGCTCGAGCCTGTGGAGCTCGAGCTCGATTATAAGTCGAGCTCGAGCTCATCTAGTATTGTTCATGAGCTCGTGAGGCAGCTCGCAAGCTTTTTATTTATACATTTTAAAAATAATAATAAATTAAAAAAATAAGAAAATAAAGCTCATGAGCAAAAAAAAACTCGCGAGCAGCTTTTATGAAATTTATTTATTTTAATCATAATTTTTGGCATAGGTCATGCACTTTTAAAGTAACTCGAATGGCAAAGTTTGTTTGCAACCAGAACAGCCGGGTAGGGGTAGACTGCCAGTGTGTGTGGGCGCGCACATGCACACACGCAAAATTACATTTTCCAGCTACCAACCCCTCTAAGTTTCCTCAGTTTACCAAAATGCTCATTCTCTTAGAAATATGGATGAAAATGATAAAATTTACCAAATTATTTATGATATTTCAGTTTTATCCTTTTATAAGAATTAAAAAAGTTGCCCTTCAATACCTCCTCAAATATCAAAACTCTCACTAATGAGAGGGACCTAGAAAGTAATCTACAATCTTCTTTTACCAAAATTGAATATGGGAAAAACGATATTTGCAAATCGTTGTGTAATGCTCGTAACTAAAAATAAGGCTCTTAAAGCTCACGTGCAACACTTGAAGTTGCAATACAAAAATTTGTAGTCCAAAAATCTCTTGACATGATTTTGTCCAACCAATGTCATGAAAGCACAAAATTCGGGCTAGCATATAGTTATGTGACTCTACTGCAGGCGGTAGCAGAATTTATAGATATAAATCAAAATTGAATAAAAATGAAGTACAATTTTATCTGGTTCTCCTTCTTCTAGCAAAAGTCTGTCCTGAAATTGGAAAGTGATTTCCACTGTTTTTCTATTGTGTCGAATGCAACGTATTTGGGGCATACAACAAACTCTTGCTAGAAGAAGGGATGTCATGCTGTACAACAAATCTGGATACTTAAGGCTTCTACCTACTTTTTAGGTGGAATTTCTTGGGGATCTGAATCTTTACTCCCAATCTATTTTTAGGTGTGTTGGCAGGCTAAGAATATAGAAGACATGTGATTTTTTGGACTTTGGATGCTTCAAGCATATGATGAGTGATAAAGACAAGTTTCTTAGTGTGTGAAGAAGAAAGGAGGGCTAGTCACATTTGAAGATAACATCAAAGGAAGGATCAAGAGCATCAGTATAGTGGGTAACGATGTCGCAGGGGCTTCAACTTTCTAGGGTAGAAGTCAGTCACAACCCGCAAAACGCACTCACGAGGCTCACGATCACAGCTCACCCTCACCCGAGCAGTTATCCTGCAAACTTAAAGCCTTCTTCGTCAGTTTGGTTCAATTGGTTTTCTGCTAATGGCATGTTGTCCCCCTTGCTGGCAAAGGACAGATCCCATGTTCCTCTTTTATTTCTCTGTCATCTGTCCCCGCCCCTCACAAAAATCAAAACCAAACTTAGGGCTAGAGATTCATAAAATAGCCCATAATAATCGTTAGTGGATTTGAAACACTGCCCCTCCCCATTGTTTTCAAAATGGTTAGTGGATTTGAAATTCTCTCGTTGAGACAAAGCATTGTGACTATTTACACGTCAAAAACAGCGGCCAGATGAGCGAGAAATAAATCGGATAAGATGGAAGCGTTCAAAAATTTTTTTTAAGGAAATTAATGTCTGACCCACTTGTTAAAATTTCTAGAACTCAGTGACGCATTCCTATGGTGAGCGACGGACATAGGGAAAAAATATCGTGCCCTTGACGCACATGAGCTGCGGGCATCGAGTGCAGTCCAAGTCATTGATCTGCATAGGAAAAGCACAGTGATCTCTTTTTGGGTTTAGATTCTCATTGGCGCCGAGTAAGGGTTGTCTTTCAAATTTCACAGAGTATCAAGAATCGCCGGCAAGAGCTACTTCTGTTCTCTTCCTGATCGCGAAGTCAGATCTGGACAATAGACTTCAGATCTGGAATCAACAGTCGAACATTGGTCTGGAATCATTTCAGATATTCTGTTCACATTATTTATCATTGGATGAGAGTGAATGGTTAAATTTTATACAGAAGATGATTACAGTTAGCACTATATTGCTAGATCTAAATCATTACTGTTAGCATATTATTTTTAGGTTTGGTCATGGGTTTCTAAAGATGTGTTTTCTTTAAATAGCATCATCTATTACATTGTGTTTTGCATCGTTTTATCTAGTATGTTTAGCAAAACATTCCAAATTTTCTTTAAATAGCATCGTCTAAGAGTATCATGTTTACTGTTTGATGTTCGATCCACACTATATTACTTTAAAGATTTTTTTAAAAAAAGTGCACATCATTTTAAAAAAAATAATAATAAATATTTGTGATATTTCATTTAAAAAAAAATACATGCACCTTCATTTTCAAAACTTTGTCATTGAAGTTAAGCACATCCCGTGTGCAAACAATAATCCTTCACTATACCCTTTTTTTACAAATGCACCTAGTTCAGAACAATTTCCAGCGCAATTCTTGCATCTAAAACCACAACCAAGAAATGATTCTTAAAGTTTGTGTAGAGAAAGCTCCAAACCTTGTATATCCTTCTTGAATTAATAATTACAAGTATGAATACATTTATATAGGGGAAGAAGGAAGAGAGAAACCTCAATCCAAGATGTGGGACTAATACAAATAGAGAGAAGAGAGAGAAGGAGGGTGTTGAAAATTGTGAAGTGAAAGCGGTTGATGGGCAGGCCGGGCGGCCTGAGCGGACTGTGCGGGTTGCTGTTATGCGGCCTGGTGATAGGTCTAGTTGGACCTGGCTGTTCTTGTAGAGTGGTCTGTGTCCGCGGCATGGGCGGACTGTTGGTTGCGTTCTGGGTACTAGCTTGGCTGTTCTTGAGGAGCGGCTGGTGCGGCCTAGTGTGCGGGCTATGCAGTCTGCTATGAGTACTGGTAGGTCTATGGCCAAGGACGTCGGGCTTCGAGCAAAGCGGACTGAGCGGACTGCGATATGCGGACTGCAGGCAGTGCTTGGTTGATCAGTGGCTTTGCGGGTTTGCAAGCTTGAGTTAACAAGCTGGTTCTGTGCTCTATCCGCATGAGGAGTGGCGGACTGGCTAGTCCGCGGTGTCCGCTGTGCGGACTGGCCTTAGGAGTTTGGCGGTGGCCTTGCCGAGCTCTGGTAGTTCAGCAGTGTTGTTGCTGTGGCGGACTGGTGTTTGGAGTCCGGCAGGTGGCCGTTGCGTTGGGCAGACGTGCGAGTAGTGTGTGGACTGCCTTACTCTGGCGAGGTGTTGGCGGTCTGTGTTCTGGTTGATTGGCGGACTGAGCTATGTCCGCCGAGCTCGCGCTAGGTCTTTTGGTGTTTTACTGGACTTGGTCACATTATGTGACAAGACCAGTGCGTCCGCTCTATTCGCCAAGTCCGCTGTTGACCGGGTGGACTGCCCTTTGTGAAAAGTAGCGAACATGCAAGAACAAACGGATAGACTTTTGAATAATTGAAATTTTATTATCCAAAAAAATTATCATTTACAAATGTATGACCTCCCTTATATAAATGAGGAGATATGAGAGAGTATAAACAAAAATGTGGGACTAAACATGTACAGGGCTGAGCGGCTAGAAATAAAGGAGACCGCACAGGCCGCGCGGTCAAATACTTCAACAGGATAAGAACAAGCCGCAATGTGAGTCCGATAGACCGCCCGGTCTCCAAGCTCCAGAGGAGACCGCCAGACCGCTCGGTCAACAAACCGCCAGACAAGACCGCAAGGCCGCCATATACATATCCAGAAATCCGGTCTTCCATGAGAGAACAAAGCATATAGAGGTTGACTGTCACTTCATTCGGGAAGAGATTTTGAAGAAACATATTTGTAGTCCGTTTGTCACCTCTGACAAGGAATTACAGATATCTTCACCAAGCCGGTCTAATACTTCAACACTCCCCCTCAAGCTGGAGCATAGATATCAATCATGCACCATAGACCGGCTTGGTGAAGATATCTGTCAATTCCTTATCAGAGGTGACAAACGGAGTACAAATCTGTTTTTCAAAATCTCTTCCCGAATGAAGTGACAGTCAACCTCTATATGCTTTGTTCTCTCATGGAAGACCGGATTTCTGGATATGTATATGGCGGCCTTGTTGTCACAGAACATAGGAAGAGGATAGTCATATACCTCGCCCAGGTCAAGCATGAGAGCCCGCAACCACTTTAACTCACACGTGGTTGACGCCATACTCCGGTATTCAGCTTCTGCACTGGATCTGGAGACAACAGACTGTTTCTTGCTCTTCCAACTCACAAGATTTCCTCCAACAAAGTACAAAAACCTGCTGTGGATTTACGATCGCCTCAACCCTCAGATGACCATTCTTTGAAAGATTAGCCTTTGCCTGATGTTGCTTTGATATACTCTAAAATCTTCAGGGCAGACTGAAGATGGCACTCCCTGGGAGCTTGCATAAACTGACTGACCTTGCCTCCTACAGCATAGACGATGTCGGGTCTAGTCACCGTGAGATAGATGAGTTTGCCTACCAAACGTCTGTACCTTGTGGCATCAGATATAAGAGGCGAGTCATCCATCCACGTTTTGTCTTCTCCTATAGCCATGGGAAACCGAGCCGGTTTGGCACCTGTCAATCCTGCTTCTTGTAGAAGATCAAGGGCATACTTCCGTTGGGAGAGAACCAACGAGTCAAGTTTCCGAGAGATTTCTATCCCAAAAAGTATTTCGGGGAGCCCATATCCTTCGTGACCAAGTGTTGACGGAGGTGCTTCTTCGTCAAGTCCACCCCATCTCGGTCATCGCCAGTAAGAAGAATATCATCCACATATACTGCCAAAACCACCAGTCCCGAGGCCGTTTTGCGAATGAATAAGGAGTGATCGGCCGAACTCCTTGTAAAGCCGATGGTAGCCACAATGCCACTGAATTTGTCGAACCACGCCCGAGGGCTCTGCTTTAGGACATAAATGGCCTTTTTCAAATGGCACACGCGTGTCTCCCCCTGAGCAACATACCCAGGAGGTTGCTCCATGTAGACGTCCTCCTGAAGATCGTCATAGAGAAATGCATTCTTCACATCAAGCTGAGAAATAGCCCAATCCCGGTTAACAGCCACAGAGAGAAGAACCCGATGGTGCTGAGGCGAGCAACCGGAGAAAAAGTATCAAAGTAATCAATACCGTAAGTCTGAGTGAAGCCCTTGGCCACCAGCCGGGCCTTGTAGCGATCCACAGTGCCGTCGGGGCGAAATTTCACAACGAAGACCCAGCGACAGCCAACCATATCAGTGCGCACGGGAGGAGGAACAAGGGTACAGGTACCCCTTTCAGTAAGAGTAGCCATCTCCTCATCCATGGCAGACTTCCAATGAGGGAGAGCAAGAGCCTCCTGGTGGGTGCGGGAGTAGAAGTAGCGGAGATAGCCAAGGCAAAACACCTGCAAGAAGGAGAAAGCCGATCATAGGAAACAACTGCCGCAAGCGGGTGTTGAGTACACGCTCGCACCCCTTTGCGAAGAGCAATGGGAAGATCCAGGTCGACGGGTGCGTCAGCGACCGGAGCGTCCGTGGCGGAGAAGGCTGGCCCGGGACTAGAGAGAGACGGCGACGGAGAGGAGGGTGGAGGGGTGGGTGGGGAGACGGACTGGGAAGGAGACGGTGAAGGAGGAGACAGAGGTGTGAAGACGTCGAGAGGCGTGGAGGGAACGAAGAGATCAGAAGAGAGGAGGTAGGAGAGAAGTAGGAAGCATTCTCGAAAAATGTCACATCCGCGGAGACAAACTGCTTGCGGAGAAGGGGGTCAAAACAGCAATAGCCTTTTGAGTGGTAGAGTACCCCAAAAAGACACACTTGGTGGAACGGGGGAAAGCTTGTCGCGGGTAGCGGAGGGAGCGTGAACAAGACCGTACAGCCAAAGACACGGAGAGGGAGAGGAAAAGGTTCCTTGTGGGGGTAGATAATGAAGAAGGTGGTCTGGCCGTGGAGAACTGTGGAGGGAAGACGATTGATGAGATAGCAGGCGAGGAGCACAGCGTAGCCCCAGTAGGAGCGAGGGACGTGCATCTGCGTCATGAGAGTACGAGCAACATCAATAGGTGACGGTTTTTTACGCTCTGCCACCTCATTCTGCTGGGAGGTGTAAACACAAGTCGTTTGATGAAGAAGACCATGTTGGTGAAAGAAAGAGGAGAACTCATGATTAAGATATTCCTTGACATTATCAGAACGTAAAACTTTAATAGAAATTGCAAAACTGATTCTGAATCATAAAATAAAATGATTGCCAAACAGAAAAGATTTCAGAGCGATCTTTTAATAGATACACCCAGGTACATCGTGAAAAATCATCTATAAAAGTGACAAAATAGAAACTACCCCGACCAACAGTGAGGGTAGGAGCCGGACCCCAGACATCAGAATGAATAAGAACAAACGGGCGAGAGGAGCCACATCCTTGCTTCGGTGGGAAGGAAGAGCGATGATGTTTGCCAAGCTGACACGCATCACAGTTGAGCGGAGAACTGGTAGGGGGTAAGTGGGCAGAAGCTGTCGAAGAATCAGAGGAGGAGGATGTCCAAGGCGAAGATGCCATTGAAGCAGATCTGTAGAAGAGGAGTAGGCGGACAGAGCAGAAACATCGTCGAGGAAGTAGAGGCCGCCGCTCTCAGTCCCAGTAGCAATCGTCAGCTGGGTCCTCGGGTCCTGAAAAGAACAAGTAGTTGGAGTGAATAAGACGGAGCACTGAAGTTGCTGGCATAAAGTAGTAACAGATAATAAATTGCACGGGAACTTCGGGACATAGAGAGTGTCCTCCAAGCAAAGCGATGGGGTGAGTTGAACCATGCCCGTCCCATGAACCGGGGACGGTGAACCATCCGCCACACGAACCGGGGGTAAGCGGTCATGTGTCTCAAGACGGGAGAAGCAATGAGGGTTGCCAGTCATATGATTTGTAGCACCAGAGTTAATCAGCCATTTACCTTGGGTAACGACGTGGGCACTACCTGACGTCGTGGCCACAGAGGCAGACGGCCGAGAAGGGGCGGAGTCCGAAGAGGGAGCATCACCGGAAGGGCGAAGATGAGGATGTTTCTGCCAGCAGCGGTCAACAGAATGGCTGGTACGACCACAGTGAGAGCAGAGGAACCGGGACAAACCCCGTCCGCTGAAGTGGTCGCGGCCACTAGGTCCCCCCCTCTGAGCTTGGTGAGCAAAGGAGTCCTGGGAAGGGGGGAGGCCAACAGAGGCCGCTGGAGCAGCGAAGTAACAGCGGCAATGCGAGCCGCGGTGGCATCCAAAGTAGGAGATTTCGCCTCACTCAGGATCTGCTGGCGGATCAGATCATAGGAATCGGGAAGACGGAGAAGATAACAAACAACCAGGAGTTCCTGGAAGTGTTTGTGCTGTTCGGCCAAGTCCGCGGAGAAGGGGCGATTCTGGAGGATTTTAGCACCAAGAGCCCGAACCTGTTGATAAGCCGCAGTAGGAGACATGGAAGGGCGGGCGAAGAGGTCCGCATAGAGAGTATAAATGCGGGACGTCTGGCCCCCCTTCGAATAGAGAGCAGCGAGGTGAAGCCAGGCGGCCTTGACCGTCTCATCATGGCGAATGACAGGAAGACACTCATCAGAAAGGCTGTTGGCCAGCCACGTGCGGACAAGAGCATCACTCGCATCCCAGTCATCAAACTCAGGAGAGTTACGAGGAGGAGGGTCATCGGTGAGGTGATGACGCTTGCGCTGAGAGCGAAGAAGAAAGGTGAAAGAAACGCTCCAATCGGGATAGTTAGAGCCAACAAGCTTAGAAAGGGTGCCAAGGTTGCCCGAAGGAGCAGGTGGAGAAGGAGCTGCAGGAGCGGTGGAGATAACGGGGGTGGTGAGACCGGAAGTAGTCATAGAACACAGCAAGAAACCGCGCAAGAAGAAGCGAAGCCGCGGAGAGAGCAACTCGCGCGAAACCGCAGCGGATAAAAAAGGAAGAAGCCGCGCGAACACAAGCGGCTAGGAGGCAGTCAAAGGCACGGTGGGGAAGAGGTCGCGCGGACTAAAAAGGCCGAGCGAACAGAAGAGAAGAGGAAGGAAGAAGTAGCGACAACAACAAGTCGCAAGCCGGGCGAACAAAAACAGGCCGCAACGACTAGGAAGCCGGAGAGACAAGAAGGAACCAGGGGCGCGGCGACAATTAAACAGGTCGCGGCGACGAATAGCAGCAGGAGAAGAGAACCAAGGAGAAACAAGCCGCGCGAACAGGGCTGCAGACAGAAGAGAAGGCAAGCCGCGGAGACAGGTCGTGTAAAGCAGAAAACAAGCCGCGAGAAACAGAGAGCGCACACAATCAGGAGGTAAAGACCGTGTGCTCTGATACCATGTGAAAAGTAGCGAACATGCAAGAACAAACAGATAGACTTTTGAATAATCGAAATTTTATTATCCAAAAAAGATATCATTTACAAAGGTATGACCTCCCTTATATAGAATGGAGGAGATATGAGAGAGTATAAACAAACAATGTGAGACTAAACATGTACAGGGTTGAGCGGCTATAAATAAAGGAGACCGCACAGGCCGCACGGTCTAATACTTCAACAGGATAAGAACAAGCCGCAATGTGAGTCCGATAGACCGCCCGGTCTCCAAGCTCCAGAGGAGACCGCCAGACCGCACGGTCAACAAACCGCCAGACAAGACCGCAAGACCGCCATATACATATCCAGAAATCCGGTCTTCCATGAGAGAATAAAGCATATAGAGGTTGACTGTCACTTCATTCGGGAAGAGATTTTGAAGAAACAGATTTGTACTCCGTTTGTCACCTCTGACAAGGAATTGGCAGATATCTTCACCAAGCCGGTCTAATACTTCAACACCCTTGGTCGTGTACCTGTGGCTGATAGAGGTGTTGCTCTGGTGGTGTGCGGACTGCCTCTTGTATGTGCGGACAGTCACTGAAGGGGGATGTTGCTGTCCTGCGGTGTTTGCGGGCTCTGCGGGCTGGTGCCTTGTCCACATAGCTTGGGCGGACTGATGAGAGTTCGCCTAAAGGTGCATCACTATTACTCCTGGCGGTTTGTTCCTTGGAATCCGGCTAAGTCCTTGCAGACTCAGCGGACGGGTGTTTAGTTAGCGCGCGGGCTGGGACAGTGTCTCTATCCACTAGGGAGGTGACCACACTCCTCACCTCGTCTATAAATAGAACCCCCCGACACGTCTACAGTAACTGAGTGAACAGTAAGTGGGGGCTCGGTCAAAGTGCTGCGGTCTCAGTTTTTCTGTCCGCGTGGATTGAATCAGAGTTAACTGTTATTGTGTGCAGGTCGCGCGGCTAGCTTCAAGGAGCCAGGAGTTTGGCTTTGACTTCGGTCAAGTACTTGGAAGTGTGCGGTCTCAACAAGTCGCTTTGTGGCTTGTCAGTTCTCTGCTTCAGCTTTGCCAAGTTCCAATAACCTGTCCGCCGGTCTCAGGCGGGTAGGCGGTCTGTTCTTCAGTTTATCAACAGTACGCGAATAACAGAGTGTCCGCGCAGCCTTGCGGTCTCAGGCGGACTCCGTGTTCTATTCGACGTGTATCAACTAGAGTTCGGGCGGTTTCAGCGACTAGGCGGACGCGGCGGTCTCGACGGTCTGCAATTCTGTTCGCTCGGCTTGTTTTGGGCTTTCTGTTTTGTAGCTTGTGTACTGGCGAAATCATGTCTCGCCACGTATATCTCGCCTTGTAAAGAAGTTAATGAATAAGATCTGCTTGTTCTTCCATGTGCATGTTGTGTTAAGTGTGGCTCCTTGAGATTTCCACTAGATCAAAGTGTGAACTGGGTAGTGCCGAGAATATTAATTTGGCTTTGGGCTATCTTGCTGACCACTTTGAGAAAATTCAACATGGTATCAGAGGGAGGTTCAGTTGCTTGAGCGGTGTTCAACCAGTGTTGTTGCTCTGTGCTTGAGTGGTGATCAACCTGTGTTGGTGCTCTGTGCTTCTGAAGGCTTAACCAATCGGTTGTTGCTATGGAAGGAAGCTACGCAAGGGGTCTTGGCATTGAACTCTTGACCACGACTAACTACAAAAAGTGGAAGTCGTGTATGAAGAGTTATCTTCATGGTGAGGAGCTATGAGAGGTCGTCGGTGGTGACGACAGACAGGAAGTGACTGCTGCTTTCGGAACTGCTGAGCAGGTGAGGCTCTGAAAAAAAAACCAATGCTAAGGCGGAGTTTGTTCTCAAGAGAGCTGTGCCACCAGAGTTGTTTGATCACATCATTGGATGTGAATCAGCTGCTGATATTTGGACAACTATTAATGAGTTGTTCAATACGAAGAACGTGGCGAGGCTCCAGTTCTTGGAAAATGAGTTGGCAAGGGCAACTCAAGGAGACCTGACCATCTCAAAATTCTTTCTGAAGATGAAGAGGCACATAATCTGCGGCTTATGGAAGAAATATGTTGCTTTTGTTACGTCAGTTCAAGGCTGGGCCACTCAGCCATCTTTGCTGGAGCTTGAAAATCTACTTGCTTCGCAGGAAAGTCTGGCAAGGCAGATGACTGGAGTCACTGTCTCTGAGGAAGCAGTGAAGCACTCTTCATGGGCAAGAAGAAGAAGAGGTGGAAGGGAAGAAGAAGCAGGTCACTGGTGAGAAAGAGCCTTCAACGTCTTATCAGCCAGAGAGGAGCGCTGCTCCAAAGAAGGACTGGAAGAAGAACTTGAAGTGCTACAGGTGTCATCAGCGAGGGCACTTCAAGCGGGACTGCAAGGTCAAACTGCAGCCTGGGCATGCTGCAGGCAAGGAGGAAGCTTGCTCTAAGAGTGAGGAAGCTGAATGGGGTGGAGCTTTCATGACGGGCACTTGTGTCCGTGCCTTGTCAGCTGAGGACTTAAACGACGAATAGAACGTGGACTCCGGGTGTGGTCATCACCTCACCGGAGACAAGTCGAAGTTCTCTTCCTTGCAAGCATACTTAGGTAACAAAGCTATCATAACTGCTGATAATACTGTTTATGCAGTAGAGAAAGAGGGGGTTGTGTCTTTGGGTAGTGATCAGGGGCACTCACATTAAGGAGTGTGTATCACGTACCGGGCATGAAGAAGAACCTCTTCTCTGTGACCAATGCAGTAGATGATGGTTATCACGTTCTGTTTGGGCCAACAGACGTGAAGTTACTTCGTAACGTATCAGCGGTTAAGGCTGATGTTGCTCATGTAGGAAGGAGAGTTAAGAACTTGTTTGTTCTTGCAACAAATTGTTATGTTGATCGAATGAGAGTCAACGATAGCGCTGCTATCTGGCATGAGAGGCCGAGGCATGTAGGAATGGACAAGCTGAAGGCTATGGCTAGTAGAAGTTTGGTGAGAGGTTTGCCTAAGTTGTCCTCCTTTGGTGACGGGCATGTTTGCGCGGGATGTCAATACGGTAAGGCACATCGCCTTCCGTTTAATAAATCACAAACAAGGAGCAAGCAACCATTGAAGTGCATTCATGGCGACTTGATGGAACCAACTGTCACTGCCAGCCTCGGTGGAAGCAGATACATGCTTGTTTTGATTGATGACTACTCAAGATATACTTGGGTTTATTTCTTGAAGGAGAAGTCTGAAGTCTTCCGGTTGTTTGTGAAGTTCAAGGAGCTAGTAGAGGGTCAGCTTGGCTTGCGGATCAAGAATCTTAGAACAGATAACGGGGTGAGTTTGTTTCCTCCGAGTTTTCTAACTTCTGCAGGAAGCACGGCATTCAGAGAGAGCTCACTTGTGCTCACACTCCACAACAAAATAGAGTAGCGGTGCTGAAGATACGTCATTTGACGGAGACTTGCAAATGCTGGCTTCATGCGAAAGACATTTCAAGGTCCTTTTGGGCGGAGGGGATGTCTTGTGTTTCTTATGTCATCAACCGGATGTCGCTTAGCCCGATCAACATGAAGACTCCTTTTGAGTTGTTGCTGAAGGAGAAGCCTAGTGTGGAACACCTTCGGGTGTTCGGTTCAACTTGCTATGTGTATGTCACAGATGCTTTACGGACTAAGCTGGATGCAAAGGCAAGGAAACTTGTCTTTGTTTGCTACGATGAGCGGAAGAAGGGATGAAAATGCATGGATCCTGCGACAAAGAAGTTTGTTATGTCAAGAGATGTTGTCTTTGACGAGCTAACGTCGTATGGAGGTGGTTGGGTTGAGCTAACCGGAAGCAAGGTTGATGAAAAACCGATGGTGGCTGCTGAAGGCCTAGAAGAGGAGCTTACTGTTTCACTAACAGCTCCTGTTGCTTCAAACTCTGAGGCTGAGCCTTCTGGCTCAGGAAGCAGGGGGAGCACTGCTCAAAGCTTGCCCCAGGTAGGAGTTAAGCCTGAAGGAGCAACAGAGGTAGTAAGTAAGGAGCAGACCCTTCGGAGATCGAAGAGTGTTATTAAGCCACCGGCTCGTTACTGTGATGGGAATGCAGTGAGCTTTGTATCCTGCTTCTTTGCAGGTCCTCTGGATGAGCGAGAGCCTGCAAACTTCAATGAGGTCACTGGAGTCAAGGAGTGGGAAGATGTCGTGAAGGAAGAGATTGCTGCTCTCAAGAAAAATGAAACCTGGGATCTTGTGCCCAAGGTTGATGACATTACTCCAGTGACTTGCATGTGAGTGTTTAAGTTGAAGAAGAAGGCTGATGAGAGCATTGATAAATAAAAAGCTCGTCTGGTTGCTCGAGGATTCTCACAGCGGTATGGAGAAGACTATGAGGAGACATTTAGTCCAGTTGCAAAGATGACTTCAGTTAGAGTGGTGATCACCTTGGCTGTTAGCAAGGGTTGAAGATGTGGCAGCTTGATGTGAAGAATGCTTTTCTTTACGGAGAAATTGACAAAGACACCTTCATGGATCAGCCACTTGGATTTGTTTCTGAAGATCATTTGGACTATGTCTGCAAGCTCCAGAAGGCTCTCTATGGGTTGAAGCAAGCTCCTAGAGCTTGGTATGAGAAGATTGCAGAATATCTCCAATTCTGCGAGTATCTTGCTTCCAACTTGGATTCTAGCTTGTTCGTCAAGAAGAATGAGGAGCTTCAAGTCTTGGTCATGCTGTATGTGGATGATATGATTATCACAGAGAATTCAGAGAAGGAAGTAGGAAGGCTCAGGGCTGAGCTTGTTATACGCTTCGAGATGAAAGACTTGGGAGAGCTTCATCACTTTCTCGTTCTTGAAGTGAAGAGGAAGAAGAGCGGTATACTCATTTGCCAAAGAGGATATGCAGATCACATTGTGAAGCGGTTCGGCATGGGCGAAGGAAAGAGTTGCTCTACTCCACTGGAACATGGGCTGAAGCTTCGACGAGATGAGGGAAGGATTTTTCCTACCCCTTGGTGTTCAGAGCTCTTGTTGGAAGCTTGATCTACCTGACGATTACAAGACCAGACATTGCTTACGCTGTTGGCCGAGTAAGTCGGTTTATGGTTGAACCAAAGAAGTCTCATCTAGTGGCGGCAAAGAACATTCTGAAGTATGTCAAGACAACTTCTGATATGGGACTTCTCTATAAAAGGGACTCCGATCTTGTCTTGCTTGGGTACACAGATGCTGACTATGGCGGTGATTCAGATGATCGAAGGTCAACTTCAGGTTATGTGTTCACTTGCGGATCAGCTAGCATCTTGTGGTGTAGCAAGAAGCAGGACTCAGTGTTTGTCTCAACTACGGAGGCAGAGTATAAGGCTTCGGCCTTGGCTGCTCGGGAAGCCATCTGGTTGAGGAGGCTTATAGAGGATGTTCATGAAGAAATGCAAGGGCCAACTTTACTCCGGGGTGACAATGAGAGTGCTCTCAAGGTGGTAGACAATCCAGTGTGTCACGCTAGGACCAAACATATTGAGATTGATCACCACTTCATAAGGGAGAAGGTATTGGAGGGATCTCTTCTGGTCGGGCATGTTCGGAATGAAGATAATCTTGCTGACATCTTCACAAAGCCACTGTCGAAGGGGCTTTTTGAGAGGTTGCGCAGCTCGCTGGGCTTGATCACCACTTCTCACTTCAAGGGGAGTGTTAAAAATTGTGAAGTGAAAGTGGTTGATGGGCAGGCCGGGCGGCCTGAGCGGACAGGGTCCGCGGACTGGGCGGACTGGGCGGACTGTGCGGGCTGCTGTTATGCGGCCTGGTGATAGGCCTGGTTGGACCTGGCTGTTCTTGTAGAGCGGACTGAGCGGTCTGTGTCAGCGGCATGGGCGGACTGTTGGTTGCGTTCTGGGTACTAGCTTGGCTGTTCTTGAGGAGCGGCTTGTGCGGCCTAGTGTGCGGGCTATGCAGTCTGCTACGAGTACTGGTTGGTCTATGGCCAAGGACGTCGGCCTTCGAGCAAAGCGGACTGAGCGGACTGCGATATGCGGACTGCAGGCAGTGCTTGGTTGATCAGTGGATTTGCGGGTTTGCAAGCTTGAGTTAACAGGCTGGTTCTGTGCTCTATCCGCATGAGGAGTGGCGGACTGGCTAGTCCGCGGTGTCCGCTGTGCGGACTGGCCTTAGGAGTTTGGCAGTGGTCTTGCCGAGCTCTGGTAGTTCAGCAGTGTTGTTGCTGTGGAGGACTGGTTTTTGGAGTCCGGCAGGTGGCCGTTGCGTTGGGCAGACGTGCGAGTAGTGTGTGGACTGCCTTACTCTGGCGAGGTGTTGGCGGTCTGTGTTCTGGTTGATTGGCGGACGGAGCTATGTCTGCCGAGCTCGCGTTAGGTCTTTTGGTGTTTTACTGGACTTGGTCACATTCTGTGACAAGACCAGAATGTCCGCTGTATTCGCCAAGTCCGTTGTTGACCGGGCGGACTGCCCTTGGTCGTGGACCTGTGGCTGATAGAGGTGTTGCTCTGGTGGTGTGCAGACTGCCTCTTGTATGTGCGGACAGTCACTGAAGGGGGATGTTGCTGTCCTGCGGTGTTTGCGGGCTCTGCGGGTTGGTGCCTTGTCCGCATAGCTTGGGCGGACTAATGAGAGTTCTCCTAAAGGTGCATCGCTATTACTCCTGGCGGTTTGTTCCTTGGAATCCGGCTAAGTCCTTGCGGACTCAGCGAACAGGTGTTTAGTTAGCGCGCGGGCTGGGGCGGTGTCTCTATCTACTAGGGAGGTGACCACACTTCTCACCCCGTCTATAAATATAACCCCCCGGCACGTCTACAGTAACTGAGTGAACAGTAAGTGGGGGCTCGGTCAAAGTGCTGCGGTCTCAGTTTTTCTGTCAGCGCGAATTGAATCAGAGTTAACGGTTGTTGTGTGCAGGTCGTGCGGCTAGCTTTAAGGAGACAGGAGTTTGGCTTTGACTTCGGTCAAGTACTTGGAAGTGTGCGGTCTCTGCGGTCTCAACAGGTCGCTCCGCGGCTTGTCAGTTCTCTGCTTCAGCTTTGTCAAGTTCCAATAACCTGTCCGCCGGTCTCAGGCGGGTAGGCGGTCTGTTTTTCAGTTCATCAGCAGTACGCGAATAACGGAGTGTCCGCGCGGCCTTGCGGTCTCAGGCGAACTCCGTGTTCTATTCGGCGTGTAGCAGCTAGAGTTCGGGCGGTTTCAACCTGTTCGCTCGGCTTGTTTTGGGCTTTCTGTTTTGTAGCTTGTGTACTGGCAAAATCATGTCTCGCCACGTATGTCTCACCTTGTAAAAAGTTAATGAATAAGATCTGCTTGTTCTTCCATGTGCATGTTGTGTTAAGTGTTGCTCCTTGAGATTTCCGCTAGATCAAAGTGTGAACTGGGTAGTGCCGAGAATATTAATTTGGCTTTGGTCTATCTTGCTGACCACTTTGAGAAAATTCAACAGCGTGAAGAATGGGCCCCTAGATGGGCCTTAAAGTAGGCTTTTCTAACACTCCCCTACAAGCTAGAGCGTACAAGTCGTAGGCACCAAGCTTGGATAAAAACCGGTAGTATAGAAGGCTTGAGAGAGTTTTAGTCAGGATATCAGCAACTTGGCTTGCAGCAGGAACATGCTCTAAATTTATCTTTTTTGTCTGTAACTTTTCTCGGATGAAGTGACAGTCAACTTCAATATGCTTTGTGCGTTCGTGAAATACAGGATTCTTGGCAATATGGATTGTCGCTTGACTGTCACAAAATAGGGTCGCTGGCGATGAGAGACGAACACCCAAGTCTCTCAGAAGGCTCTCAAGCCAAGTCAACTCGGAAAACAACAGCAGCCATAGCGCGGTACTCAGCTTCAGCAGAAGAGCGAGAAACCACATTCTATTTCTTGCTACGCCAGGTTATGAGATGTCCACCGAAGTAGGTACAAAAACTGTTGTGGAACGCCTATCATCAATGGACCCGGCATAGTGAGCGTCAGAGTAAGCGACAAGGGATAAAGAAGTGGATGGCTTGTACACAAGCCCTTGTCCTGGAGCGTTCTTGAGATACCGAAGAATGTGCTTGACAGCTTGAAGATGAGATGTCCTCGTGGCATGCATAAATCGACTCACGACTCCAACGACAAAGGAGATGTCTGGTCGAGTAACTGTAAGGTAGATCAGTTTCCCAACCAGACGTCTGTAGTATTCCGGATTCGTAAGCAGCTCATCGGAGTCAGAGCTATGGGCCGATAGCCTGTGATTCGCGTCCATTGGAGTATCTGTAGGTTTGCATCATGAATAGCCAGCATCATGAAGAAGATCCATACAATACTTTCTTTGGGAGAATACAAGACCATCAGGCTGTCGTGCAACCTCAAGCCCGAGAAAATACCGTAGGTTACCAAGATCTTTGGTGTGAAAGGCGGAGTTCAACTGTTGCTTGGTATGTTGTATCCATGTAGTATCGTCGCCAGTAATGAGGATATTGTCAACATAGACAAGTAGAATCACTGTTCCGGTTGGCCGATGTCGAGTGAAGAGAGAGAAGTCAGCCGAGCTCCTAGTGAAGCCAATATTGCGGACTACCGTGCTGAATTTGTCAAACCAAGCGTGCATGGATTGTTTGAGACCATAAATAGATTTCGAAGATGACAAACCCGAGACTCCCCGTGGTCTCAAACCCGGGAGGTTGATGCATATAAACAGTCTCCTGAAGATCACCATTGAGGAAGGCGTTCTTAACATCCAGCTGATAAAAAGGTCAATGACGGTGAACAGCCAAGGATAGAAGAACTCGGACAGTGGTCATTTTGGCCACTGGGGAGAACGTTTCCTCATAATCAAGGCCCTGTTGCTAAGTAAAACCCCGGGCCACAAGGCGGGCCTTGAGACGCTCAACGGTGTCATCCGCCGCATGTTTAATAACAAAGAGCCACTTGCAACTAACACAGGATTGACCTGCAGGAAGAGGAACTAGAGCCCAAGTGTGGTTGGCCCAGAGAGTCCGCATTTCATCTTCCATGGTCGCCCGCCATCTGGGGTGGTGAAGAGCCTCCTGTACAGAAGTAGGAGTGGAGGTAGAGGAAAAAAAGAGAGCACTCTGACGGAGTTCCGGAGAGAGGCGGTGAAGAGAGACAAAGTCGGTCATCGAGTGGGCAGTGGAAGCAGTTGTCGAATCCGCAGGTTGCAAAGCATCATTAGAGCGGGGCAGCTCTCGTAGGGTAGTAGACGAGGGAGGACGTCGAGTGTAAACACGAATGACTGGTGGTGTAGGTGGTTTAGGTGAGATGGGTGGGGAAGGTAGATGTGGGATGGTGGAAGGGACGGGGATAACAGGTCGCGGGAGAGGTGGCGGAAGAGGGTCAGTAGATGGAGAGTAGTATGGCTGATGTTCGAGGAAGGTGACATCAGTAGAAGTAACCACCTTGCGGTCCGTGGGAGAACAAATGTAGACCTTCTGAGTGCGAGAATAGCCCACAAACATATATTTAGTGGCACGGGGAGCAAGTTTGTCAGTGGACGAACCAAGATGATGAACAAAACACACACAACCAAACACGCGTGGCGTGATGGAGAATGTAGGGTGGGAGGGAAAAAGGAGATTGTAGGGAACCGCAAAATTGAGGATAGAGGAGGGCATGCGGTTAATAAGAGTGCAAGCGGTTGAAACCGCAAAATTCCAATATTGTTTTGGAACATTCATCTGAAGTATAAGGGAGCGGGTGACCTCGAGCAGGTGTCGATTCTTGCGTTCAGCAACGCCATTTTGTTGGGAGGTATAGACACAGGAGGTCTGATGGATGACCCCAAACTCCGCACAGAGGTGAGAGAAGGTATGACTGGTGTATTCGCGGGCATTATCGGTGCGGAGGGTTTTAATGGTTGTGGAGAACTTGTTGCGAGTTTCAATAAAGAAGGTACGGAATACACCGGGTAATTCAGAGCGGTCACGAATGAGGTACAACCAGGTTACCCGAGAGTAGTCATCGACAAATGTGACAAAGTAGTGGTATCCAAAAACACTTGTAATTTTGTAAGGGCCCCAAATATCGGAGTGAACAAGATCAAAGGAAGCAGGACGCCGAGAAGGATGTGGTGAGAACGTAGAGCGATGATGTTTCACATAGATACATGACTCACACGTGAACTCGTGGAAGGACACGTCAGGAGAGATTTTTTGAGGATGTTGAGATGAGCATGACCCAACGTCGGTGCTAGTCAACGGAGCTGATAGACGTCAGC
Source organism: Platanthera guangdongensis (assembly GCA_039583875.1). NCBI lineage: Eukaryota > Viridiplantae > Streptophyta > Magnoliopsida > Asparagales > Orchidaceae > Platanthera > Platanthera guangdongensis. The sequence goes on from CM077163.1 coordinate 84,769,541, forward strand.
ACCGTTGGAGGAGACGGGTTAAAGATATAGATACCATTTGACAGATGCCTTTTTCCAATGATGGTTTGCGTCTTGCGATCATGCACAACACATGAGTTAGAAGAAAAAATAACAGCACAATCGAGATCAGCAGTGAGTCGGCCAAAAGAGAGAAGGTTGAACGGAGAGCCCGGAACATGAAGAGCAGAGCGAAGAGTAATGGAGGGAGTGAGGCGAATATCTGTAGCACCAGAGACGGGAAGAGTGTCCCCACTAGCAACAGTAATGAACTGGGGATGCACGGAGGGCAAATATTGTGGTGGTTTCCGTGATGTAATGTGGTGAGAGGCCCCAGAATCCAAAATCCAGGATGAGCTATGAGCAAGGCAGGAAGTACCATCATCGGAAACAGACACCACAGAGCCCGGAGGACAGCCGATCATGTTGCAAGGAGTAGTCCGCAGCAGACTCGGTGACAACGCACCAGCGGCAAGAACCGGCCACGACCAGCGCAGGAAGAACAGAGGTCGCAGCGACTAGAAACAGAGGTCGCAGCGGATAGGAGAAGATCTCAACAGAAGCAAACACCTGACGACAGTGAGAAGGACCAGTCCGCGTGGTTACACCAGCGATTAGGCAGATCGCGACCCAAATGCGGAAAGAAAGGAGGAGTCTGCACGGTCTAGGTGAACGCAGAAGCGATCAAAGCACAGGAAGCAGTCTGCAACGGACAGGAGCAGTCCACAAGAAGAGAGGGAGAGGCCGACGGATAAGAGCAAACCACAAGAGAGGATAGCCGACGCGACTAGAGCAGAGACCGCTCGGTCAAGGTGTGAACAACACAAGCGGATGGAGGAGGCCGCGACCACGGGCGAAGCGGACAGGGAGAAGAAGTTCGCAGCACCAGGGACAAGTCGCGCAGACAGAGAGGAGAAGAGCAGGAGACCGCGACCAAGATGCGAGTGAGAAAGGAGCAGCCCGCACGGTCAGGCAGATCACAACAGCGAACTGAGGAAGCAAACCGCGAGTATAGAGACAAGCGGATAGACAGAAGCCAGCGAGCTGGAGTAGGTCGCACGCAAGGCAGTCCGCGGACAGGCAGGAGTGGAGAGCAAAGAGGTGGTCAGAAGACAGGCTGCGGCGAGTAGGAGGTCCGCAGCGGACAGAAAAGAAGGTGGCCCCACGAATTATGGAGGAGGAAAGGCCATAAAAAGCAGGGGGTGGATCCACAGGAGAAGGAGAGTAACAGGAGGTAGCGAAAAAGAAGCGAACTAAGAGGGGCAAGCCGCAGAGGCAAGCAGATAGAGACGGACAGCTCGCGACAGTCAGGTCGCAGCAAGCTGTAAGCCGCAGTAAGCAGGAACAAGCCACGAGAAAGGCAGTGGTCTGGAGGAGAGGTAGGGAGAGGTGGTCCCAACGAGAGAGAGGGGGGGGGGGCGGCGGCTATAAGAAGCCGGAGGGGAGGGGTGGAACACCAAAGAAGAAGAGGAAGCAGACGAAGTGGAGCGAAGCGGACAGGGAGTCAGGCCGCAGGAGTCCGAGCGGTCAACGGACAGGAGGACAGGCCGCCTCGGTTAAGAAGGGGAAGCCGCTCAAGGAGAACCTTGCTCTGATACCATGTAGAGAAAGCTCCAAACCTTGTATATCCTTCTTAAATTAATAATTACAAGTATGAATACATTTATATAGGGGAAGAAGGAAGAGAGAAATCTCAATCCAAGATATGGGACTAATACAAATATATAGAGAGAGAGAGAGAAGAGGGAAGAATGGGCCCCTAGATTGGCCTTAAAGTAGGCTTTTCTAACAGTTTGGAATAAAGAGATGACTGGAGGTTATTAACCTATGAATTAGCATGCATATGCACGAAGCAAACAGGAGAGGTTGTGACAATTACATTACAAAACGAGATGGACATGTTACATTGTGAAGATCCTACCGCATACCCAAGAGTGTAACATTGTATAGGAGCTCCCCCTCTTGAACCATACAGTTGTATTGTATCTCACACGGTGCGAGAAACACACCTAAATAGCGCTCGTGTATTATGAGTTTGGGAGACGGCATGCGAGGTCACTGAATCTTGAAATGGATGACTCTGCATGAGATGCGAACTGCCTTCCACCCATTGCAATGGAGCCATATTTATATAAAAAAAATCCCCGAGAACCGCCAAGCTGAAGCCTGCCGAGTTGAAGGCCCCGCGAACTGAATGTTTGACAAGTTGAATACTACTTAGCCAAAGTCTGCCAAGCTGAAGGCTGACGAGCTAAATGCCCACCGAGCTAAATCAAGGACGCATACCGGGGTGAATTCAAGCGGCTTGCCGAGGTGACTTCCTTATGCACTCCTGGTCTCAACATATTACATGTTATACACATGCCACACCACACAAACGACCACCACAGTGAGCTTGAAACTTGGACTTCATTTGACGCAATATATTTGCTCGGGTGAGTTTGGCCAAAAACATCATTATCATAGAATGCATGTTTGGCAAGACAGTTTATGACCGCTACCAAGAAAATAAAATGATTCTGAGCATAAAATGCATGAATTATTTTAGGTGATGTCGGGCATTCACGAATGACAGTTCATGACCACCGCATTCATGACAACCACAACCGTGCCAAATGACGCCTTAATTGACCTTAATTGACTCCAAATTGTTAGAAATGCATAGTTGGTAACAAACCGAGTAATTCCCTTTCATCCCCTCCCCGTGCCACAACCCAGATTCAAGCCACCCCACAAAATTCTAGATTATCCGCCACATACCACCGCCAAAATAGAACTTATATCTAAACACACTCCGCTCCTTAACACGCACGCACCAACACACACACACATAAGCACTCATAGGGTCACAAAAGCAAACAGCTGAAACTGAAGCAGATAAAATGTTGTATGGCGCTAGATACTGCAGCCATTAACATGAAAGAGATTTAATTCTAAGCTCTGCCATATTTTTTTAGTGATAATCCATTGCAAGCTACAGCAAAATATTACACGAAAAACATTTCACTTTCTTCTACAGAAAATTCTTCGAGATTTCTATGTTAAACTTCAAGCTAACAAAGTATCAATGCAGTTCTACTCCATGCAGCATTAAAGTGGAATGAAATACTCATGGGCTACTAGAAATAACCTGAAAGGTAGGAGGAGAATACTTCTCCATCAAATCTGTAAGATGAAAATCAAATTTCTTCTCTAACTCAATCTCCTCTGTCAAATGCTTTCGCTGAGTTCGGTCTTATTTTCTTCACGCAAGAGCATTCGTTTGTCCGTCGCAGCTTCAAACTCTTCGACGCACTTCGCTTGTGTGGTGACCAAACTCCCTATTTCCTCTTTCCTGCAGTAAATCATGAGAATTAAAGTAAATTAGTGAACTCTTGCATTATATATGGTATAGATATTAAAGAAAAGTATCAAGGTTTAACCAAAAACATTTGCAAACAATTATATAAACAAATTTCTGGATTGTTTTCCGGTGAGGAGTTCGTCGGGGCAGGACGAGAGATTCAGCGAAGGATTTGGGGAAAGAGTCGGCGAGGGACTCGGGAGCAGATTGCCTTAGCCGTGAGAAGTAATGTTGGGGAGATCAGGATAGGAGCAGGCAAGACCTAGGTTTTCAACGTAGCAGGGAGTTAGGGGTCGTGCTTTGTTTTCGAGGATGCAGAATGAAGGATATAGATCTTCTGTAATAGTTATCGTGCGGCTCGATTTAAAACAAAGGTGCCATCACAAGACAAGTATATTCCTTCATATAATGTACATATGAGGGCTGTTCATATGCAGACTTATTAGAGGTGCAAGGATGCGAATAATTCGATCGAACCGTCCATTCCTAATATTGTGATTTTCAACGTTTTAAAAACTGGACCGGACCGGCCGGTCCGACCGGTTGAACCGCTGACCGGTCCTTCGGGCGGTCCAGTCTAGTTCCTAAAACTGTCCTAGCCAAGAACCGGCCAGGAACCGGGAAACCGGCCGGTTGAACCGGATAACCGGAAACCGGGCCGGTTTTTGGCTGACCGGGCGATTCACAAAATCACCATTAATTTTAGATCCAGTGATTTAGAATAAATGTTAGAGTTCTCTTGGGCTAGGGTTAACTTATTTGGTTCCTCCAAAACAAGCATTCGACCATATGATCTCGTGCTTGTCTGTGTGAAACTACTGTTAGCCGATACCTTCTCCAGTTCTTCGTCTTCCTCGCGTGCGACCGTCCAGGTGCTCGTGTGCGTGTAGATTAAAGGTTGTTTTGGAGCCGGTGTAGCACTGCTCTTCTCCCCCACCGACATGTCACTACTCTTCTCCCCCACCGACATATCACTGCTCTTCTCCCCCACCGACATATCAATGCTCTTCTTCCTCGCAAAGGTATTTTTGTGGTGTTAGTAATTTTTTCTGCTACAGATATATTTTAGTGCCTAGATTAGCGCAGATTTATTACTTTATTTTTCCAATTTACTGCAGCTCTCAGATTTTTTTTGTTAAGTATGAATTGTTCGGATTTTTTTTGTAAAGTGTCATAAATTTTCTTAAATTGAATGACATAAATGATATAAATCAGTAATTGTCACATGTAGTTGTGATGATGTTTTCTTTGGGTCTTTCTTGAGAATTGTTATTTCATCAACATTTTTATATTTATTACTTATATATCATATTTTTATATATTTAATTTGTATATGATATCTTACAATTCGAGTCACTAATGTCAAAACGGTTCAACTCCGTTTAACCCGGGTTCAACCGATTAAACCTCGAACCTCTCTCAGGACCGGTTTTATGCCCAGTCCGATTCTCAAAACCTTGGTGATTTTAGCCTCTTCGCGGCCGAAGCCCTCCCGCGGCAAGCACAAGACGATTCGTCGGCGAATCCCGATAATGGAGGCACCTCATTACCTCCTGACAGCGCCTCTACCTCCCAAAAATCACGATAATGGTGGCACCTCATTACCTCCTGACAACGCCTCTACCTCCCAGAAAATCCCGATAATGGCGGCACCTCATTACCTCCCGACGACGCCTCTACCTCGCAGAAAATTCCAATAATGGCGGCACCTCATTACCTCCCGACGACGCCTCTACCACGAGACGGCGCTCTCTCCCGCCGACGGAGCCTCTACCTCCCGGCGGCAGTCCTCTTCCGGCGTTCTCTCCCCCTAGTGGCACCTCTCTCGCGCACAGCGGCGCTTTCTCCCTCCAGCAGCATTCATACAGTGATACCACCTACGCCACCAAAATTAGAAGCGGCCTCAACACCCCGCCGCACTGAGAACACGTGCGGAGAAGGGTTGGGTGTGCAGGGCTGCGGCCCATGTGTGGCTCGACAGGCGGGATTAGGCCCGTGAATGAGCGGCCCACAACACACATCCTTAGTGTGCTCTGTGATGCTCCTGCTCTTGACTAGGAGATCATCCACGTACACTTCGAGATTACGCCCATTTTGCTCCTTGAAGGTCTGGTCCATCATTCTTCGGTAGGTCACTCATGCGTTCTTAAGCCCAAATGACATCATCTTGTAGTTGTAACAACCGTCGTTGGTGAAAGAGACGTCGTAGCAGTCAGGAGGATGCATCCGGATCTGATAATACCCTGAAAAAGCATCAAGGAAACTCATTACAAAAAAGCTGACGGCTGAATCAATCACCGTGTCGATTTGAGGCTAGGGATAGCAATCTTTCGGGCAAGCTTAAATCAACATTGAAAAAACGATACAATGTCTCCAGCCCCCTCCGTCTTTCTTAACCATTACAACATTAGAGACTTAGCCTGGGTACTGGATATCTGAAACAAAACCCGCCTCCAGCAGCCTTTTCACCTCCTCCCGGATTGGTTCAGTCAGCGCAACGACGCTCTTCCTCTGCTTCTGACGGACGGGGGCAACCTTGGGATCCAGGCTGAGGCAATGACAGACAATTTCTGCATCGATTCCCATCATCTTTGCGACACTATAGGCAAAGATGTATAAACTTTCTTGCAGACAGGCCGTCATCTCTACCTTCCCCTCCAGCGTCAGGGATCCTCCAATCTTCAGCAGTCCAGGCTCTCCTTCCACAGAGATCACCTCCACTTCCTCTAGCTCCTCCGCAGCTCTCAGCCTGTCCGCCCTTTCTAGGATCTTCTCCAGCCTCTTTGTGTCCTCCATCCAGCTGATGGTATTGACGGCACTAAGATAGCACTCCCGGGCAGCTTTAGGATCTCCTCGGACCCTCACTTAGACATCACCCCTGCAATACTTCAAGCACTGATGGTATGATGATGGAACCGCCTTGAAGTAGTTGATGAGGGGTTTTTCGAAGATCGCGTTATAGAAGCTTGGCGCATCCACGATAACGAACCTGCATCGGGTCGAGGTGATGCTCTTGCGATAGATCTGATGGAGACTTCCCTCGCGGAAAGCTCCAAGCTCGGCTCCTCCGTTGATCACTCCAACTGGGCCATGGACCACCACCCCGCGACCGCCTTGGTCGACCCGATCCTCGTTCCTCCTCACTGGAGCTTAGAACACTATCGGTCCCGGCTGCTCCATTTCCACCGCTCTTGCTTCTAGCCTCCTCCTTGCTTCCCAAAACTCGGGACAAGCCAAGGTTACATGTCCCTCTACTCAATGCAGATCACAGTAAAGGAGAATCTCCTCCACCTGATTCCTGACCGGCTGGATCCTCCTGCGACGCATGTTCCTTTGTCGAGCAATGGTCATCGCCTCCTCCTGATTTCTTCTCTGCCTCCTCTCTGGCTGGTTGTCGTTTCTTCTCTCCTGGTTCTGATATTGTAGTCTTCCTGGTGGCCTCCACTGAGGCCGATTCACGGAATATTGGAATCGTCGTGTCTCCTCCCTTCTTTCCGGAGCCGCTACAGGCCTCCTCTCCTCCTGCCTCCTCTGCTCCACCCTCATGGGTTCTTCTTTTCTCCTCGGCTCCTCTCTCCTTAGCTCTTCTTGCCTTCCCGAAACTACTCTGGCACTCACTCTTGAAGGTCCTCATCTCTCCCTGCCTCCCAGGTTCTCCTCATCCAGCCTTGCCAAGAAGTCGGGATTTTTCTTCTCCCCTTGCACGAATTTGTTCAGGCTGAAGAGACTCTCCAAATAGTAGATGGAGCCTTCGGGCAAAGAGGACCTGAGATCTCCAGGCTGAAGAGACTCTACTTCCGTCCGAACTTCAGGGTCAGCATCAGGATGACGCCATCCACTGCCCTTTCTTCCGCTTCTTGGACGTCGTGAACTTTTCCATCAGTCACAGACGCTGGTCTTCCAAGTAGTAGATGGAGCCTTCGGGCAACTGGTGAAATCAGTCTCTTGTCTTCCCCTTGAATGTGATGGAGAAAAACCTGCACTTGAATGCATCGATCATGTTGCGAATTGACACCACGTCCTCGAACCATTGAAGATGGATGATCGGATCATTTCTGTCGGAGAAGTAGTTCAGGATGGGCTCTCTCAAGCCTTCGGAAACTGGGGATGCTAGGACTTCATCATTGAAGGGGCTCCTCCCTCCTTGGCGATGATGGGCTTCGTACTCGCGAGTACCTTCCTTATACTCGCAACCCGGCCGAGTATCAAGGAACATCGCCGCTGCCCCGCGTCTCTGAACCCGATTCCTTGGTTGCACGCCGGACAGTACTGCGACTGCATTGGTCGTTTCTGCTCCCCTTTTGCTCGCTCCTTTCCTGACCGCCTAGGTGAGCTCCCTTCCTCCGACGATGTCACACGACGAGGAGAGGTCGCCATGACATCGGGGCGAGAAGGGAACCCTACTAGGATGCTCCTCTAGATCCTCGCGAATTCCTCAAACACTGTCATAGTCACAAAGTCACCTCCTCTCGCCGAGTTGCCAGCTATATCCTCGTTCTGGCCTTCATTCACCATCTTGCCTAGTCGCGAAACTTTCATCCTCAGCTACGATCCTCGCTCACTGCACTAGAGTGTTGAAGTTGAGAAAATCCTTACTCCAAAAACTTGGATCAAGACAGCCTAAGGTTACTAGCCCAGCGGTCGGACTCGGCGTCTTAGCGAGCTAGAATGCAGAAACAGGGACAACAAAAAGGACCTCAGGTGCTGCGGCAGGGGGTCTCCCCATGTACTTGGATGCTTAAAAGAAGCTTCCTCTCCACAACCAAAGATGATCAAACATGGTACAAGTGGGGCACTAGCTGGGAACTCGACTCTTCGGAGAAAGAATCCAAAGGCTCAGTTAAAAGTCCAAGGAAAGGGGTGGTCAAGATCTTTTTCAAGATTTCAAAGTCCACATTCTTGTACCCATGTGGTCCTATTCATAAGCAAATCCATGGGAGTGGGGGTCTCTAGGCTAGAAGACCCAATCATGTGATCATCAGCTGCTACCTTTTGGCGACCTCGCTAGGTTACTGACGAGTATCGGCTGGCGATTATCTACGGTGTTGGTCGGAAGTCGCCTGCAAGGCCAGTATTGTTGTTGCTCGCCACTGGTACTGTTCGTAGCTCGCTTGCGCTGCTGGGTGGTCGCGCTCCCTAGCAAGTATGATCCACGCTTGCGTCTAAAGATCATCTTGCCTTCCCTGCTAGCCATTGAATACCAATCGGATCTTCATGTATTGGTGCTGCTCGTTGACTGTTTGACTTGTTGACTGTTGGTCGTTGACCGCTGACCATTGACGAATAGGGGTTGTACACGTATATTGTAGTTAAGCATTTCTATTTGTAGTGACAGTTGAACTGCGTACACTAAATCCAACGTGATGTGCATGGTTTTTACAGAAATTTTCGAATTCTTCCACTGAATTAAATATTTGTCTTTTGCATGGTATTAGTGCTTTAAAATTCTACAACGAATAAAAAAAATTTAAAAAACCAATAATACTACAGAAGGGTGTTAAAAATTGTCAAACTAACCTCGACAAGCTTTTTCTCTGTTTCACCAGTAAAGCGCTCACTTTCATCCAAAGACACTCCCTAAGATAAATCCAAACAATATTAACACTAAAATAACAATATTAGCATTAAACTTTAGATCATGCATACACATACTTTCATCTATAAGAACATCATTTACATATAGGAAGCATCCTCAGCCTAGTACTTACATCCTAATTACATAAAATCCATCCATATTGATTAATTCTTTATGGATAACCAGCACAATCATAATAGGAATACAATCCCCACAGAACATACAGGAGGTCTCAAGTTGGAAATTGTAAGGAGTAAATTCCAACTCATCGAACACAACCAATGTCATCAAAATTGCGATCTTGCACGTAAAATCGTACGATCTTACAATTTTTACGGGGGATACGATCTTTGGGCGAGCCTAGATCGCGCGTACCGTAGAAACGGTAGGATCGCAGTTTAGGATCGCAGGACCGTACGATCCTACGATACCGTACGATACTACCGTTTCCACGGGAAACACTTATATTAACTCACGAACCCGAACCCGTCGCAGGAAAAATGTTTCGATGCGTCGAGAACCAAATCGCTTCTTCACCCTAGGGTTCGGCCCGACACTCCCCTCCCGCCTGTGTGCGAGCTCTGCGAAGCAGCCGCTGCCCGCTGCCGCCCTATTCCGCCTGCGCGCGACACTGTGACGTCGTTGCCACTCTATTCCGCCTGCGCGCGACAGTGAGACGCCACCGCCGGTGTTTGCTCGCCCAAGAAGGGTTCTGCCGCCTCTTGTCATCCCGATGTGGTGCGAGTCCTCCTTCCCCGCGCAGCAGTACACTTATATTCATCTCCCTCGTTTAGTAAGCTTAGTTCTGTAGTCTGTTATTTGGTCTTTTACTATAATTAATGGTATTTAATGTGCTTATATCGTACTGCACTACTGTCACTTTATGTCTATCCTTTTTATTCATATTTACTGATGGTGGTAAGATGGTTATTAATCATTATGAACATGTTTGTAATTATTTCAATGGTGCTAGGATTTATTGATCATGGGTTATGGCCACTACTGTCACTTTATGTCTATCCTTTTTATTCATATTTACTGATGGTGGTAAGATGATTATTAATCATTATGAACATGTTTGTAATTATTTCAATGGTGCTAGGATTTATTGATCATGGGTTATGGCCACTGCTGTAATTAATCGGCTTCAGCTGTAAAAGAGTGATGGTCAAATTTCTGAGTAAAACATAAACTTTCCCTCTGACCTGCTGTCTTAGCATTATTTTGTCGACCCTGTATTCCCCTTAATATTGAGTTATGACAATTGTCTGCTTATGATCTTAATTTTTTTGTGTTTCATGTGCTTATGGTTTGATTTGTATTGAGTAGGTAGTTAAAAATGACTTCAAGTGGTGCTTCAGGTAGTGCAGTTGAGAGTAACAAAACTCCTGCCACCGCTAGCAAAGGGTCTAAAACAGGCAAAAATGCTCCTGGAAGTAAGAGTGATATTGGATGGAACTATTATTATTTACTATCATACTATTCAGTTGAACTTTTCTTTTATATATATTGCTTCATGATTAATGATCTACTACAAATATTTATATATATATTAGATTTATTTAATTTTGTATACTAAGTAAGATCTTACCGTTTCGTGTCGATCCCACGTTTTACGATCTTACCACTGCCGACCGATCTTAGGTAAGATCACGATCTTGACAACATTGAACACAACCACTTATAAAGAAGAATTAATCATATTGTCACTTATAAAGACCAAAAATAATATATCCATAGGTGTAATTTCCTATATATCTCATTGACTTACCTCATCGACAACAGATATCGCTGCGGTCAGTCGATATCACTGTACTCCTTACCGCCTACGTCTTCCGCTTTGCTTCACGCAGCCCGCCTTCCTTTGCATGCGCCTCGTCCTCTGGTGCCTCCCACAGCCCGCCTAACACCGTCAACGTCCTTTGTTGCCTCCTGCTGCCACTTGACCTCATCGGTCTCCTCCGTCCTCCATTGATTCTATGTAGAGGTGGGAAATAAAGTCGAGCCGGCGTGGAAAAAGCTTGAAAGGCCCGGGACAGGGCAAGCCCGGGCCAGGCCCGGGCCCGAGCAGGACCAAGCCAGGCCCGGGCCCGAGCAGGACCGAGCCAGGCCCGGGCCCGAGCAGGACCGAGCCAGGCCCGGGCCCGAGCAGGACCGAGCCAGGCCTGGGCCCGGCATTGGCGGCCTAACAAGACCCCATTTCATAGTTTTGCCCGGCCTGATGCCCTGCTCGGGCTAAGCCGTTGATCAACATGGTGTCTTCCTCCTCGATGTCACCGTCCTCGACATCCACCGCGCATAAAATTGTGAAGCGCAAGCACACGGCTCCAGTCTGGGAGCACTTTGAGAAAGTGCAGGTGGGCACATAATTCAAGGTGAAGTGCAAACATTGTTCGAAGCTATTGACCGTCAGCAGAAAATTGACGTTCGCCCAACATATCAAATGATGTATGTCTAAACAAGCCACAGAATCAAGTCAAGCACAAATTTCGACAAAAGGGCAAATTTGGATGCACGATCAAATGTGTAAACGAGAGCTGCAAATAAAGAACGTCATGAAAGGGGGATTACCATTCGGACACTAATAACAGTAGCTTCAGAGTCTGCATTTTCTTTGAGTGACAGGATTTTGAACAAGAGAATGTGTCGCCAGAGCGATGAGTCTTTGAAAATTTGCATAAGCTACAGGGACCACATGGATGCTATGAAGAGTAGACAACATGTCGCATCGATCGTAGATAGCTCATCTGAAGTTGAACACGAGCTAAGCGGCCTAAATTTGTCCAGCGAAGATCAAGCCTGAACGACATCTTCGAGTGATCAAGGCTAGTATAATAATATTGTATTTTTTTAAGTGCAACTAATTTGTATTTTTAAAAAATTTTCAATAGTTAAAAAATGTTGTAATTAAATTTTTTTATCAATTCGAATATTATTGTAATTAATTTTCGGTAAACTAATAAATAAATTTCATCTTGTCATTTTTTGAATTGTGTGTTTATGAGAAGTTTGGGATGAATAAAATTATATAGAATTTTATATAAAATTATAAATAAAAAATCAATTTTTTTTAAAAAATAAATATTTTAGCTCACTTTCTGCTCAAGCACAATCACTCTGTTTTCGAGCTTGCCCAGCAACTCTCTCACAATTCACTGCCTCTCTCATCTGCCTCTGTGCTCTCACTGGATGCTTCTTACGTCTCTGTCTCTCAGTCGGCTTCCTCCGCCCCTACATGTATCTCTTCATTTGGCTGATTGCTAGACTCTGAAACCTCTTTTCACATGGCATAGGATGTCACCCGCCACTTGTTCTGCCATCTTGTCTATTCTGACCATAGCATCATAGTAGCAGACACTATTCTCCCCATCACCAGACGTGACCTCCTTCATACCAGTCATTTTCATGTTCTTTATGTTACCTACATACCCAAGTTATCTGTGAACCTTATATATGTGAGTCAACTCACATCCCACAATTCTCTTTTTATTTTTGATGAGTTTGTGTGTCGTGTGCAGGATGGTCTGACAGGGACATTCCTTGTAGCTGGACGACGTCGTAGCAGGCTATACGTCCTTGATCGCCTCCATCCACTTTATCGCCACTGGTGGCTTCTACATTATGTCTTCCTTTGGTGGGACTCTCTCAGCGGCATCACCGTCTCGGTCATCCCAGTAGCTCACGTCTAGCTTCTCTCATCGGTCATGGTTACCTTGATCGTGTTTATGTTGATCGATCTCACTTATGTACGGGTTGTAAGTTTGGTAAACAACCATAATTCATATGAGTCTGTCTCAGCGTCCTTTTGATCTAGTTCATTCTGATGTATGAGATCTCACACCTTTTGTATCCAAGGGAGGAAATCGGTATTATATTCTTTTTGTTGACGATTATTCTCGTTATTGTAGGGTGTACTTTATGCATACTCGTTCTGAATTTTTTTAGATTTGTTATTTTTTCTGTTATGGTCCGCGCCCAATTCTCTGCTTCCATACATAATTTTCGTTCTAACTCAGGGGAGGGGGAGTACCTCTCTCATGCTTTCCACGATCCGCTAGCTACTCACGACACTCTCCCTCAGCATGTCTGCCCCGGTGTTCACACTCAGAATGGCACCGTTGAAACAAAGCATCGCCACATTATTGAGACAGCTCACACTCTTCTCATCTTCACCCACATTCTACATTTTGAGGTTGAGGCTGTTTCTACTGTTGTTTATTTTATTAACTTGTAACCTTTCACTTTTCTTCAGGGCCAAAGTCCTGGTGAGTGTATGTACTCTCGACCCTCACGTTACACTCATCTTCAAGTTTTTGGTTGTCGGTGCAATGTTCTACTCCTTCCACGTGAGCGTGTCAAGCTCACTGATCAATCTGTTTCTTGTGCTTTTCATGGATACAGTACATAGCACAAGGGCTATAGATGTTATGACCTTATTGCACGTCAACTTCGCATCTTACATGATGTCATCTTTGGCAAGTCCCACCATTTCTTTGTCTTCTGTCACCTCGACCTCACACTCATCTGTTACTCCCTCTAACGTATAGTTTCTCACACTTCTCATCTACCCGCCTCATGCAATCTCTCTTCTGGTATGTCCACCTCTTCTCTAACCGCAGTCTACTCTGTCACCGCCTTTTCCTTTGTCGCTGTCTACTCTGTCATCTATTCACTCCTCTCCAATGTCACCTACTTCTCCCTCTGATGAATTTTCCATTGGTAGTTGCGTCCCTCCTCTTCCATATCATTACACTCGTCATCCTCCTATTCCTTTGCCATCAGTGCCCCCAGACTCAATGCATGTCTCCTTCAGTGAGTGTCATGTGGATGATACTGCAGCGCGTCGCTATCCACTTCATGAGAGACATCCCCGTGACTGTCTTAGCCTTGTTATCCTACACTGGATATGTCTACCCTTCCTGCTACTGTCTGCAATACTCCAAAGCCGACTTCCTATCGTGAGACTGCTCAGATACCTGAGTGGCAGGCTGTCATGTTTGTTGAGTTGGAGGCACTTGAGCATACTCATATCTGGAAGTTTGTCCATCTCCCACCCGGCATAGCCCCTATTACTTGCAAGTGAGTCTTCAAGGTCAAGACTCGCTCTGATGGTTCTGTGGAGAGGTACAAAGATCGTCTTGTGGCTCGTGGTTTTCAGCAGGAGCAGGGACGCGACTACGACGAGACCTTTGCTCTGGTCGCTTAGATGACTACGGTTCGTACGCTTATTGCAGTTGTAGTTGTTCGTCATTGGTCTCTGTCTCAGCTTGACGTGAAGGTCTTTTTTCACGGCGATCTTCAGTAGGAAATGTGCGTACATGTTTCCTCTTCCTGATCTTTCCTCTCTTTCAGGCCTTATCTATTGCTTGGGGCGAGCTCTTTATGGGCTCAAGAAAGAGCTCCACGCGTGGTTTGCACGTTTCAGCTCAGTCATTACAGCTGTCGTTTTTCAGCTGAATCCACGTGATCCAACTTTGTTTGTGCACTCCTCTCGTGGTCGGACGCTTATGTTACTTTATGTGGATTGCACGATTATTATTGTTGATGATCATTCCCATGAGGTCTTCACCAAGCATCACCTTCAACGACAGTTTCAAATGACTGCCCTTGGACAGTTGAACTACTTCTTGGGCCATGAGGTCTGCTCTACAGACCGCGGTTATCAGCTCTCTCTCAGTAGTGTTACACATTAGATCTCTTAGCTCTGGTTATTCTCTCTTACTCTCGCACAGTAGACTCCCATATGGAGCATCACCTTCAGCCACGTCTGCATAATGGGGTTCCACTTTTTGATCTTACTCGCTACTGACACCTTGTTGGGAGTCTGGTCTACCTCATCATTACTAGGCTCAACATTGTCCATGGTGTTCATGTATTGAGTCAATTTGTTAGTGCATCTACCTCAGTGCATTATGGTCACCTGTTACGGCTCCTGTGATATCTCTGGGAGACAACTTCTCATGATTTCTTCTTCTCTAGTTGTAGTTCTCTATAACTTCATGCTTACTCAGATGCAAACTGGGCTAGTGATCCTATTGACCGTCGCTCTGTCGCTGATTTTTATCTGTTTTTGGGTTCTTTGCTTATTGCATGTAAGTCCAAGAAACAGACTGGTGCTTCTCGTTCCAGCAATGAGACTGAGCTTCGGGTCATGGCTACCACCGCTGAGGATATCATTTGGCTCTGTTGGCTTCTTGAGGACCTTAGTGTCTCTTCTCAAGATCTCACTTCACTCTACTATGATAACGCAAGTGTCATTCAGATTACTCTGAACCCGGTGAAGGACTCACTCTCCAAGCATATCGGGGTGGATGTTTTCTTCCTACGTGAGCAATATGGTCGTGGCACTCTTACTCCTTCCATTGTTCCGTCCAAGAAGCAAATTGCAGATTTAATGACCAAGTCGCAGACGCGGACCAAGCATGTCTATATATTGTCCAAACTCTCAGTGTATGATCCCCATGAGTTTGAGAGAGCGTGTTAGCTATGTTCTACAATATATATAGGCTCATCTTGGGTGTTGAGAGCACTCTCTCATGTACATGTATATTTATACCATATTGTTGATGTGAATAATAATTCTAATCCTTTCCTATATATAAGGTTAATTATTGGGACCTCCATTGGGAGTTCGCATAATTTCAAGTAGCACCCCTCTATCTTTCAAAATTACATTTACCACCCTTCTAAGTTTCTCTAGTTTACAAAAATGTCCCTTACGATAGAAATATAAGATGGAAATGATAAAAATCAGCCAAACTATTTTATGGTATTGAATTTTACCTTTGTAACGACTATGCATAAGTAAAGTTATAAAATATGCCAAATTATTTTATGATATTCCAATTTTACCCTTTGTGATAACTCTACATTGAAAAAAGTGTGTTGAATTTTAGCTTTTATAATGAATCTACAATCATTGTAAAAGGATTAAATTGAAATATCATAAAATAATTTGGCTGATTTTATCATTTTTCATCCATATTTCTAACGGAAGGAACATTTTTGTAAACTGGGAAAACTTAGAGGGGAGGTAAATCTAATTTCAACCTGTAATTATGCAAACTCTCAGAGGAGGTCCCGATAATTAACGATATATATATATACATATAGTTGTCAACTTCAAAACTCAGGCAGAGACAAAGGACAGAAGGAGTCAGTAAATGGATGTGTTCAATCGGTGCAATCAATGAATCAAAACTACATGGGTGTTCATCTTCAACAGCACGGGTGTCAAGTAGGATTCCTCTGTAGGATTTGCCTCTTTTGAACATGCTTCTGTGATGTTCCCGCTAACTGGAAAGAAGAACGGTTGTAATTCATCTCTGCATCAATTGATTATTCTTCCACATATGCCTCTGGATAAAATACTATGTGCTAGAGATTAGAGGTGTGACACAATAATATATACAGGTTTCGGAAATATTGATAAATATAAAAGAATAAATATTACACCACACCTTTATTTATACATAAGGATAGGAGAGCCCAAACCAATATTAGAGGTGTGAGACAAAAACATACAAAAAATTTATAAGTCTTTATAGTGGGCCTTTACAATGAGTTTTAATTCAAATCTTCCCTTCAAAATGGGAATATATATCAATCATTCTCAGCTTAGAGATAATATTTGTGAATACAACTTAGGGTCTTCATAAAGATATCTGCCAGCTGGTTTTAGGATTGGACAAACGGTGTGCATATGCTGCATTTCTCCAGCTGATCCTTCATGAAATGTTAGTTAATTTCAACATATTTTGTTGTCATGTTGAACGGATTAAGAGCAATGTCAGACAACGCTTTATTGTCGCAATAAAAATGTATGAGTTTTCAATCTTGTAGCATCGGATCCTACATTATAGATTGAAGTCATAGTCCATCGCATATATCTGTCATTACTCTTGAATTCTGCTTCTGCACTTGACTTTGCTACAACATTTTATTTAACACTACTCCATGCGACGGGATTCCCCCAACGAAGGAATCATATTTGGTGGTGGATTTTCGGTGATCTTGACTTCCAACCCTATCAACGCACGTGTATATTTGAATATTCACATGCTCATTCTAAGGGAATAGGATTTTGCATCAGGAATGTGACGGCCCGCTAGACCGTCACAATTTAAATCATTTTCTTCCATACATCAGAGGGAGACATTTTCACACAGCGCGACCGAAATTAATAAATATGGCAAACAAGATACCTAAGAAACACTTGGTGTCGAACAAACATACAACATATATATGAACATGACATAAAATGCATCGTCATCCATATGTATATTACACAGCTATAACATAAACATAGACACGGACCCACATACAGGACATAAAACTAGATCTAGTGATGGACCTAGCACACAACAATTACTAGATATCATCAACCCACTTATCCTGGCATTCTAAATGTAGAACTCCTCTCACTCCAACCAACTAACTAAAGAACAACTTGATATCGTCATGTTGACACTTCTCATCTTTGCACTTCTTCTCATGCTCTTGTATGATCATGAAAACAATAGTAATAACTTTGACCCATAGCCTTATCTTTCCTCGCCTAGCAGTCATTTTTCTTCCTCAGATAGTTTATTAATAACCTAATCTTCCCTTACCTGAAATAGTTAGCAATAAACTCATCAATCACACTGACCCATTGAATTCTCATTTTTGGACTAGTTGAACGCAACTCAAAGGTTGGTATCGATATGTATATATACTAAAACTGATATAGTACAGGGATAGGCCACGGGAGCGTCTGATGGTCCCATGGATAAGGTGGCTGACTGTGGGGACACATCGTGAGGTGTGTGGATGGGAGGAACAAGAAGGGCAAAAATTCTGATGGCGGTCGGAACTGCAAGGGAAGTGCCAGGCGCTATACGAGTGGATCATAGTCAATAGGGGCTTCGGGTTGCTTACAACAACAAAAAAGCCCTTGGCGTGAAAATTATGTTACTCCTGGTTGGTCATACGGGGTCAGTTATAGTTTAAAAGGTCGTGGTGATGGCCCGGGACACAGGGGAGTCACGGTATTTGATGCACTTGCAGTCGCAACAGATATGATGAATGTAAAACAAATAAAATTTTGGATGCAATTTAAATTAAAGAAAGCAATGTTAGGATTAACAAGCAAATTTGGAGAACAATATTCACAATATTAGCAATTCAATTTCAGTTCGCAGCGCAAAATGATCTGATGAATGACAACCATGCATCAATCAATATAACCTGAAGTAACAAAATATTCATCAAGAAAAGCCTAACTTAGAGGGGAAAGAAAATCAAAGGGAAAACAAAAAATTAAAATAAATATCTCAAAACTCGGCTTAGTTACTTTAAACTAGACGAAGACGATCCAAAGATTAGGAAAGATCTCACCAGAAATGAAAGGTAGGGTGGGATGGTCAGTGGAAGATTTGGCAGAAGACGAGAGACTCCTCACGCAAACGGTGTAGAGGCAGCGGCGGAGGATTATAAGGAGGGTGACGCGGCTACGAGGTAGAAGTATGATGACGTCAAAATCTATGACGAGGGAGGAAGAAATCACTTGGAAGAATTGGAAGGAGAAGAGAAAGATGGAACTCACGGTCGGAAGTAGCGGAGAGTGGATGAATCACAACGGATTTTTTTTCAACAGCAAGTCGTGTTTTTTAACAGAATTCTTTTTTTCTTTTACTTTGCTTTTAACAACGCAAGGTTACTAATGAGAATAACATAAAGGTATGCACAAAATTAGAATTAATGCTCAACATGAGAGGAGAGGAAACAAGGTGTGACCTGACCAAACGAAAGGATTATTGACGCAGGGGCAGGCTAGGGTGTTGGAAACTAGACGCACTACAGGTTTTGTGATGTGGCAAACCCAACACGGCACGAGCTTCACGAATTCCAAGCAATTATTAGAGTGAATTAAATGGGTAGTTTTAAGCCTATGCAGAACTCCACAAAACGATTTAGAGCAAAGAACACACGAGCGTGATTACGAATCGGGAGCGCAAAGATTTAAATGATAAGCGGGTTTGCCTTGCAGGTTAGCACAAAATCAAGTAATCCAAATACCACTTTATTGATAAACAAAGCAAATAGAAATCTAAGCAATCCGAACCATGTTTAAACTCAAATCCAAATTACAACTTACAACCATATGAAGAGCCAATCGGGCGGGGGCGCCAAATGCGGAGAGGAATGGATCCGGGTCTTTGGTGGCCAACGGCGGTGGAGCATTGTGACTGTGTGGAGGGAGTAGGTGATCCTCAAGGCTGCAGGTGGACTGGATGGGGGTCGAAGGGAGTGGTGGTGGGCTGGAGGGGGGCTATCGGGCTGAGGGAGGGCTGGAGGTGGTCGTCGGGGTGGATGAGTGAATGGTGGAGGATCGTCGGTGCTGTGGGAGGGCAGGAGGTAGGTCGACGGGGTTGAGAGAGGACCGGGAAGGCCTCGCCGGAGTTGGGGGTTGGCTGGAGATGGCCCGTCGGCGGTGAAAGAAGACTGGCAGAGGCGCGGGAGGGGCGAATGGCAACAAGAATCGGAAAAGCCCTAGGCGTCGCACCAACAAGACCGGCTGAAGACTCACTCAAACAATCGGTGCTAAAACCCTCCTCATGGCTCCTTTAAATAGAAAATAAAAGGCTAGGGCATCCGGAATCAATGGCTCAGATTGTCCGATCTTCCGGGTGCCAAAATAACGTTAATACTTGTCAGAATAAAATAAAACGAAATACGAAAATACTCGCGTCGACCTTCCGGACGCATCTGCGGGCTCGGATCGTCCGGAAGGGCCCTCAAAGTACGGGATCAGAAAATCACGCCCGCTTTCGGCGGGAATACACGTGTGTGGGCCATCGTCGTCGTCGATCTCCATCAACTCCCCCCGGCTTAGAAGCATTCATCTCCGAGGAATGGAGGCGATCATACTCCCGTCGTAGCTCGGGGGCGAGTCTCTCTAGCTCTCCCGGGGCGATCCAAGTGTCGTCAAAGCTGGGACGGCCCCTCCAGTGGACCAAGTATCTCAATGTGCTCAGGTCGGCGGCCGTCATGTAATCATGGGATAAGATGCCCTCAATGGTCTCCAGGTCCGTAGCCGTCTCTGCAGGTGGTGGCTCACTCTCTAATGAACTCTCCGGTGGCACAGCCGGTGGTACTGCCAGGTCCCCAGGCGGTGACGTTGTGGGCTGGGACTGAGAGGGTAAAGGTGACAGCTGGGAAAGTGGTGGATCAAGTGGTGGCTCCGTGGAAAGGGGTTCGAAAGGATCCTCATAAGTTTGCTCCTCGTAGTATGGAGTCAAGTCTTCCACATTGAATACTCTGCTGATCCCCATGTGCCTTGGAATATCAATCTCATAAGCATTTGGCCCTATTCTTCGTACCACCGTATAAGGGCCCACCCGCCTGACATTTAGTTTCTTTGCGGTTCCTGAGGGGAAGCTCTCAGCACGAAGACGAACCAAAACCTGTGTGTCAATCTCAAAGCTCCTCTCCCGCCTGAGTGCATCCGCATAGGCTTTATAATTATCATTACTTGTTGCGATTTTCTTTTGGATGGATTCATGAAGCTCATACATATGCTGGATAAAGGACTCGGCCGACTCGCTAGGGCGGGACTCAAGTGGGAGGGGAATTAGGTCAACCGGCTTCCTGGGTTCGTACCCTAACAGGATGTGGAATGGGCTCAGGCCAGTAGTCCTATTCACTGAGCTGTTATACGCGAACTCTGCTAGGGGCAACACTGAATCCCAAGTACACACATGCTCACCGACAAGGCAACGTAGGAGGGAACCCAAACTCCTATTGACCACCTCAGTCTGTCCATCCGTCTGTGGGTGGTAGGCGGTGGAGAACTTCAGAGTGGTGTCAGTCTTCATCCATAGTGTCTTCCAGAAATAGCTCATGAACCGGACATCACGATCAGACACTATAGATGAAGGTAATCCGTGATATCTAAAGACGTCCCTAAAGAATAGGGCGGCAACCAAGGAGGCATCGGCCGTCTTGCGGCATGGGATAAAGTGGGCCATCTTCGAGAAGCGATCCACGACAACATAAATGGAATCATGTTTCTTGGGCGTGCGGGGCAGCCCAAGAACAAAGACCGTGCTAATGTCAACCCAGGGTCTGTGAGGAATAGGTAAAGGAGAATACAGGCCACTGGGTTGGCGTGAGCCTTTTGCCATCTGGCACGTCCTCCAATGCCTCGTCACACGCGCTACGTCCCCCTTCAGTGAAGGCCAATAAAAACGATCCTCAACTAAGGCGATAGTCTTGTCTCGCCCAAAGTGTCCCGCGGCACCTCCCGCATGCATCTCCCAGATCAGAAAGTCACGGAGAGAAGTGGAGGGAATGCAGAGTCGGGTGCCGAAGAACAGGTATCCCTCGGAAACCGTAAACCCCTCAATAGTGTCTGGTGGATCCCGGGTGACGGACCTATAGATAGTTGATGGAGATCGACGACGACGATGGCCCACGCACGTGTATTCCCGCAGAAAGCGGGCGTGATTTTCTGATCCCGTACTTTGAGGGCCCTTCCGGACGATCCGAGCCCGCGGATGCGTCCGGAAGGTCGACGCGAGTATTTTGGTATTTCGTTTTATTTTATTCGGCCAAGTATTGACGTTATTTTAGCAGCCGGAAGATCGGACAATCTGAGTCATTGATTCTGGATGCCCTAGCCTTTTATTTTCTATTTAAAGGAGCCATGAGGAGGGTTTTAGCACCGATTGTTTGAGTGAGTCTTCAGCCGATCTTGTTGGTGCGACGCCAACACCCCCAGGTGCGACGCCTAGGGCTTTTCCGATCCTTGTTGCCGTTCGCCCCTCCCGCGCCTCCGCCAGTCTTCTTCAACAGTGGCTACTACATCACCGTCAGTCTCTCACACCGGGTCTACACTTTCGTCTTCCTTATCCTCAATCAACAAGTTCTGCATAGGACACTGTGCGGCATAATGACCTCGTCTAGAACATCTATAGCACTGAAGACCACTGGGCTTAGGAGGCCCGGTCATAACAGCCTTCCCCTTCACATCCTCAGGGATGTGTGGAGGAACAGGGGCCGGGGGGTGAGGAGGGGTGGCCCTCCTGAATGTGGGACCATCAGCCCTAGGGACCTGCTGGCGGGGCCCGGTAGTCCGGAGGTAGAGCTCGTACTCCAGGGCCAACTCATAAATCTGCTCGACTGTCTCTCGTCGGTGGGGAATCAGTTCCCTTCTAATCTCGGGCCGTAGGCCGTACCGAAACCGGGAAGCCGCGACACTGCTCTCCTCTCGAAGATCACTCCTCACCATCAAGTCATCAAACTTGGTCATATATTCAGCTACTGACATCGTGCCCTGTCGAAGCGCATAGACCTGATCTAACAATCGATCACGATATGACGCGGGGAGGTATTTCTCCTTCAAACGTCTCATCATATCTTCCCACCTAATAATGGGCCGATAGCCATCCCGCTCTAGGGCTCGCTCTACACTAGTCCAGTAATTCATCGCAGATCCCACTAACTTCATACGCGCAAATCTCACTCTGCGCTCATCACTCATGTCGTACGAGTCAAAATAGTGTTCCATCTCCCGAAGCCAGACACTGAATGCTCCGGGATCTTGATGACCGTCAAATGTAGGAACCTCGATACGAATACGGCGAATGATGTCATTCTCTCCAGGTGGTGTCCCTTCACGGTGTTCGGGGTAGCCGTCAAAGCGGTCACGGCGGGCATAGTCGTATCGGGGCTGCCCAGGGCGTCGTGGGGGATCATGATCATAACCAGGGGGATCTGGGTACCTTCGGGGGACGGCGTGGTCGCCCTGGCCGTCGTATGCGTCCTGGCGCGCACGAAGTTCATTGATTTGAACACCCAATTGATCGAAACGGTATAACATCACGCGCTGAAATTTGGCGGGGGGCAATTCCGAATTGGAGTTGGAATTGCCGGCCCGCTCATCAGTGAGGTTCGGATCAAACATGTTTCGTCTAAATGGCCTACCACTACGTAACATGCGACGTGCGTGAACCTCCCTCTGATATCAATCTGACGCAGGGGCAGGCTAGGGTGTTGGAAACTAGACGCACTACATGTTTTGTGATGTGGCAAACCCAACACGGCACGAGCTTCACGAAGTCCAAGCAATTATTAGAGTGAATTAAATGGGTAGTTTTAAGCCTATGCAGAACTCCACAAAACGATTTAGAGCAAAGAGATAAACACACGGGCGTGATTACGAATCGGGAGCGCAAAGATTTAAATGATAAGCGGGTTTGCCCTGCAGATTAGCACAAAATCAAGTAATCCAAATACCACTTTATTGATAAACAAAGCAAATGGAAATCTAAGCAAGATGAACCATGTTTAAACTCAAATCCAAATTACAACTTACAACCATATGAAGAGCCAATCGGGCGGGGGCGCCAAATGCGGAGAGGAATGGATCCGGGTCTTTGGTGTCCAACGGCGGTGGATTATTGTGGCTGTGTGGAGGGAGTAGGTGATCCTCAAGGCTGCAGGTGGACTGGATGGGGGTCGAAGGGAGTGGTGGTGGGCTGGAGTGGGGCTATCGGGCTGAGGGAGGGCTGGAGGTGGTCGTCAGGGTGGATGAATGAATGGTGGAGGATCGTCGGTGCTTGTGGGAGGGCAGGAGGTAGGTCGACGGGGTTGAGAGAGGACCGGGAAGGCCTCGCCGGAGTTGGGGATTGGCGGAGGCGCGGGAGGGGCGAACGGCAGCAAGGATCGGAAAAGCCCTAGGCGTCGCACCTGGGGGTGTTGGCGTCGCACCAACAAGACCGGCTGAAGACTTACTCAAACAATCGGTGCTAAAACCCTCCTCATGGCTCCTTTAAATAGAAAATAAAAGTCTAGGGCATCCGGAATCAATGGCTCAGATTGTCCGATCTTCCGGGTGCCAAAATAACGTCAATACTTGTCCGAATAAAATAAAACGAAATACGAAAATACTCGCGTCGACCTTCTGGCTGCATCCGCGGGCTCGGATCGTCCGAAAGGGCCCTCAAAGTACGGGATCAAAAAATCACGCCCGCTTTCGGCGGGAATACACGTGTGTGGGCCATCGTCGTCGTCGATCTCCATCAATTATGGCTCAGACTAATTAAGAGAAACAAAATGTACAACCTAGTTAATGGCGTTGCAGATAATACACTACTACAATTTCTCGATACAAAAACAAATGCAGAAAAATAAAAGTGCGAAACAAGTGTGCAACATAAATGAAAATGTTCGGCATAACTAAAAAATGAAATGCAAATGTAAAGTAAACAATGGCGTTGCAAGCACCTGTTTGCATTAGGTATGGTCGGGGTGTGGCGGTCGGAGAGGTGTTGAAGGGAAGCCAACCTAGCGAGAGGGAACCCCTCGAGGAGTGGCAGGTGTCGACGAATTTGACACTGAAGTTGACTTCCACTAAGAGGGTAAGATCCATGTCATCAGAGTGATAAACGAGGGGTGGTGAGTGCGAAAGCGGACCGGATGTGGAGAAGTAACCCCTGCATGAAGAAACACAAGTAATGATCTGGTGATAAACTCAAAATAATAATTGCCAAGGCAGTGAACTCGTCGATGTAATAGACTAGGTGATCTGATTGTCGAACGCCATATAGGCGTTACACCGCCATCCCGGAATAGTGTCATAGCGGAGGATGAGGTACTGTTGGAATTCCGGCCAAGAAAGGGAAACGTTTTACCGAAGGAGCAAGCAAACCCAATGTAGAGCCGACCCATTCATGTTAACGAGAACTGTGGGAATCTTTTGGGCCTCGGCGGTGTGATTGATGTCAAAGAATTGCTCCGCACGCACAATCAAAACCAGGTGATTTCGAAGGTTGGGACACCAATGACCGGGACAGTGGAAAAGCGGTAGGAGGCGGCCATAGAGGCTCGATGGTAAGTACCGGAGGGGTGTTAAGGACCGAAGGGAGAGACAGAATTGGTACTTGACGAGGTACCCAGTTGGCCAGCGATGAAGTGATCAAACTTGGCATCCAAACATAGTGGGAGGACCTGGAGAGAACTAATGAATTCCTCACGAGCATCGAGGCAGCAAGAGACGGTTGGATCGGCAGGGATGGGCGGGAGCTTTTGATGGTCCTCTGGAGTGTGGTCGGGGCATACAATCAATGAAGCATCTGGATGTGGCAAACATATTGCGAGGAGTAATGATCGATGGAACTGGAAGGTAAAATATGCAGACGATAGGCGAAACTGGAAGGGCAATGCCTGGCACTATACTGGTGTATTGGTGGAACTAGAAGGGCGGCACCAAGCGTTGCATAGGAGGCATGCGAACGAGCAGGACAGTGGATATCGAGCGGACGAGCAGATGGGATACAATGATAAAGAACGATAGTCAGGCAGTGGAAACACAATCAATGCAGAGAAGCGAGCGCGGGCAATGGTTGTGGATAGATGAGGTACAGGGAGAGGCACATGATCGTTATTTAGGCGGCGAAAATCGCGGTCCGAAGAGGGTAAGTTGGACCAAATGTTAGTTTCAAGGAATAAGGGAAAACAGAGAGAGACTTTAGCCCCTAGGACTTCTCTAATTTGATCTTACCTCCAAAATAATTAAAATAAGTCTTAGATATACTTTTATAGTGCTTAGTTTAGAAACACACAAAGGGGAAAACGGTAAATAATCACATAGCCCGATATATGTATGCAATAATATTAACATAAAGTTGTCGGATGCGCGATGTCTATGCGCACTACTAACCAACATATGTCGTCCCATCGAGATCTGCGTCCTCGCCTCCCCAGCCCTGAGTCGATAAACACACCACACAGGAAGGAGCCTCTTACCCTCGTTTGTATTCGTAACAATGTACCATTATTCCTTTATATACCCCTCAAAGGGATGAGTAAAGTTGCTCATTTTTATCATTTTTCTTTCCTCTTAAAAACAATATCCAATTAACATTAATTACATGATCTAAAAGTGCAATGTTAAGACATTCGGATATTACCTCCAACTGCCGTCTATAATTGTTCCAGAGGTTTCATCACACAGATTGTCCTTCCTTTGGCCCACCTGTAACAATTTCTCAAATGCCCCTTCTTTTTCTTTGGTAACATTATGTATTTTGTCCATTTGATTTTTGAAAAATTTCTCTTGATGTCCCATCTAAATTATAGCATGAAAAGCATAGAAAAAATTAATTCAGTGTAAAATACAGCCAAAAAGTCTTCAGAACAAAAACATAGGGATTATAAGTCAAAAAATGAGCAGAATAAGTAAAAACTGAACAAAATCAAATCTACTGAAGAATAAAATAAAAACTCACATGACATGTGTAAAAGCTTAAGGTTCATAAAACAAAAATGCTCTCTCTAGCTTGTTACCACATAACATGCACATGGTGAGACGACTAAGGGTTTATTTAGTGGAGGGATGGAGAGTTGTCCATTCAGATTTGGGACCAGTTGAATTAAAGCTCATTGTAAAGGCTCGCCATAAAGATCAATGCTTCTCTTGATTATTTTTAGTCTCCCGTCTCTACTTTTAGTTTGGGTCCCCCTCCTTTGCGTATATATACAGATGCTATGTAATGTTTATAATTAGATTGGAAATACTATTTTATTCTTTTTCTCAGATTGGTATCAAAGCAAGTTTGAAGATGTTGGATGTCAGAGACACGTCGGTTTGGGTTTTCATGTCAGTTTTTTTATATATCGGGTTTTAATATTTAATTAATTATATATATAATTAAATATAATTTTTATACATGTCACAATACTAACTATTTTACAACATATTGAATTTCTAAATATTAAAAGTTATACGAAACATTTAACATGGAACACTTTAATGATAAAAAATTTGTAAAATTAGTCATTTTAAGAAACTTGCAACTATATATTGTTTTATGACATCAAATTTTAAAAAATTAAATTTCAAACATATCTTATTCCTCAATCTTCATTGCTAATAGACTCATTTATAGTCGGCAGAGTAGATAGAATATGGTCATTATCTGATGAACTCTCTGCATTTACCACGTATAGCACAGATATTTTTCTCTTATGATTTCTTTGATAACTAAGTGTCACTTCTTTACTTGTAGTTAGTCTAGGAGATCTTCTTTCATCATGATCAACGTCGACTATATTTCCAATTTACGCTCATGTCAACCCCTCTCCAGGAAAGACCGAAAGACTTCATCATTTCCATCTTCATTTTTATCCTCCTCAGGATCAATATTCACCATCCACTCCTATACCTTCCCGGAATCAAAACTCTTAGCTGCCAAAAGATCTCGAGATGTGTGTGAATATTTTGACATCAATAAAACATTAAACTTAATAAATACTAGATTGTTCAATCTTTTGTTGTCGAGTTTATTTTTCTTAGAAGGTATATACAAAATTTTTAAAAATGCTAAAAAAATGCATACAATCATATAATATGATATTTATGTTTAACTAAATAACTAAATTAATACATATCATCTTAAAAATGCTCTAGGTCCTCTCACAGCGAGAGGATGAAGTAGCCAGACAAAATCTTCATAACCATAATTTTAAGGTGCGGCGTATCAGCATCGTTAAGCCACCACCAATGTACTATAAAAATTAAAATGTCAATACAATTTAATGATACATAAGACATTAAAAATAAAGCTAATAAAAATATATACTAAAAATGTACCTGAATTTAAGTTGGAATTTTGAAGCTGTCTCTTTGCAATGTCTTTACAAAAAACCCTTATTGGTATTAGTAAAGATCAAGCTCAGCATTGATGTGATCCTGCATAAAAGGATCTTTCCTATAAATCCATGAGAGACACTGAACAAAACCACTAAAAAATCTTTTGTCATCCACAATCTCCACTCGACGGTAATAATAAAAATATGGGTATAAGAAGTAACCTGCAAGGTGCAGAAGGCTGCTCATGTTTTTATCTCAACTGCTCTCAATCAAATTCCATATTAGAAGGTATGTGTTCGCTTGATGATGAAGAACATTAGCAACCTCTTCCCTGGCTTTTCTTATATCCCCATATAACCACCTCATGAGACTATGGAAGATGTATCCACATCAATGTTTCTCAAAACCTTCACAAATTGCGTGAAAATACTAACAACCTGCTCGATATTTGCCCAAAATCTAGCGCACATCATATCAATGCAACCTACCATATGCAAAATAAATAAACAAACAACAACACTCAAGCCTTTATCCTACTATAGTGGGGTCGGCTATATGGATCTTTTGTCGTCATTGTGTCCTATCTTTTGTCATAATCTCACTAATGCCTAAAGTACATCATGTATTTCCTTACAGTTTCATTCCAAGTCTTTATTGGTCTACCCCTCCCTCGTTTAACATGCCTAGTGACTAGAATCTCACAACGACTCTAATGGTCTCCTTTGTACATGTCCAAACCAACTTAGACGAGCTTCTCGCATCTTCTCTTCAATTGGTGCTACTCTTGTCTTATCCCTGATACTTTCATTCCTAATTTTATCCAATCTCGTATGTCCACACATCCATCTAAGCATTCTCAACTCCGCAACTAAAATAAATAAATAAGAAGAAAATATTATAATATGTCAATTGCAAACATATATTTTAAATGAAATAAATATGCAATAGTTTTACCTGCTTTCCCCGACACAACTAGCCAACTTTATTGCAGCCCACTTTGCAGATGTGAATAGGCCCGTCAACTGATTCTTCTTCTCTACGATACTCTATAAAGATAGAAATGGTGTATCAAATCTAGTCAAACTTGGTCGAATAAGCTCATGAGAGTTCAATTCCTTCGCTGACTCACTAAACATGTCGAGAGAGATGGTGTGACCATAGATGAAGACAGAGTTGGCAGCCCAAGAAGATAGCACTCTTTATTGACACTCCATAAATTATGACGAGAGGGGCCACTTGAGTGAATATGCATGCGAGCATGGCAGCTTTTATATGCGCTCACATGATTCATGCAGTGTGATGTGCTCGGGTAGAAGCAATGTCGTAACACCGTGTGTCCAAAAAGCTTCGAACCAAAGGACGGATAGATGTTTTTTGCACCTCATCGAGAAGAAGCAGAAAATGGTCAACAAAAACTAATGAAGTAAACTACTATTAAAGAAGCGTGTAAGAAGAAACTTAGAGGGAGGACTTGCAAGAACATAACTCAATGGATGTATGATGCAATTATCCCTTTTGATGTTGTTAATTATCTTAGTTTTACAATGATGATTAAGTCTATTGGACAGTTTGGTGCTGCAATGAAACCACCTAGTACCATGAGCGCCTTTGTTGAATAACGAAGTGAAGTCAAGGGTATGATGAAGAGTTATGAGGATGAGTGGAGGTTGTATGGATGTTCTATCAAGGCTGTCAGATGGACGGATAAGAGACACAGAACTTGGATAATTGTTTTTTGATAAATTCACCCAAAGGAACATTTTTTTCTTGAATCTGTTGATGCGCCAGATTACATAAAGACTAGAGAGAGGATGTTTGAATTGATAGAGGTCAGAGGTAGAACAAGTTGGAGAGTCCAGTGATGTTCAAGTTGTTATTATAATAGTGCAAACAACAATGCACAAGCATGTAAATAATTCATTAATCATCATTATTTATTTAATTTTAATCAAATACATTGATTTATTTTTTTACTGTTTTTTGTTCATATGATATAAATAGAAAAATTATTGGAAACAAAACGATCAAATTTAAATTAAACATCGTGTAATGCTCATTACATTGACTTAATGTTGGAGGATATTGAGAAGATGTCTAGTATTAGTAGAACAATAAAGAGGGAAATGACCATGAATAATTATATTTATGTCTGTCCTGGACTTGTAAACATGTTTACAGGGCAACTGGAGCGTGTTAGACCTGCTTTAACAAAATTTCTGAGTACTTTCCCTACGCTTCAGCGCATAGGACGTCATTCAAAGTCCATAGGTAAATAAATTAGACATTATTCAAACAAACATTTTAGTTATTAAAAATGCATTATTAATTTCTAAATATTCATTATTTGGCAGTTGATTCAGCGGCAATCTTATGGAGTCGATACTCCTAATTTAACTAAATTTGTTACTGTTAGAAAAGCTCATGTAAAGAGCTCATTATTGGGCCCATTTTTGTCTTCTCTTCTCTCATCTTTAGTCTCACATCATGTATAGGATTGATTCTCTCTCCTTCTTCCTCCTATATATTTGTATTCTCTCCTTGTATTTACACATATAAGAAATACATACAAGTTTACGAGCTCTTTCTACATGGTATCAGAGGGACACGTTGCCTCCCGCGGACTCCAAACTCTATTCGCCTTCCTCTAATCTCCTGCGGCCTGCAGAGTCTATCTGCTCCTCTCACTTAGCCGCACGGCTAACTGCGGCATGCAGTCTTCTGCGGCCTCTATTTCTGCTTCTGCTCCCTCTTCCTCCCTGTGGTTCCCCCTCCTCCTCGGGCTTCTTATAGCCTCCTCTCTCTCTGTCTCGTGGGGTCCACTTCTCCCAGCTGCTCATTCAGTCCATTGCGGGCTCCTCTTGTCCGCTGCGGGCTCCTCTCGTGTAACGACCTAAAATAAAAAACTGTATAAATATTTTGAGAATATCCCCGATGATGAAAAAGCACATATTTTATGATTTTTTCCTTGCATGATGATTTTTGTGGGTTGCCTTTTAATTTATATGGGCTTGCTGCCTATGATGTATATGCCTATGGGCTTTGCTATTTTGTTTTGTGGGCTGATGTTTAGCTGGAAGCAAAGGAAAATGGGCTTGAATAGGGCTGGCTTTATTATAGTTGCTGGTTGTGTTTTGGGCTAAACTGGCTGGCTGGTTGGGTGTGTTGTGTTGGCTGAAATTATGTGTTGGCTGTTTTAAAGTGCTGGCTGTGCTAGGTGTTGGCTGTGTATATATATTTGGGTTCAGTAGATAGCATATGGAGCGGTGCTTTGGCTGGACATTGCCGCTAGCCGCTGATTTCACCGTATAAAATGAGCATGTCTGCTCTTCTTCTCCCGCACTGCTTTCCCGTCGCCTTCCTGTTTCTGCGATTTTCCCGTCACCTTCCTCCGGCTGCTCCACTGCGACAGAGAACGCTCTTCTCTTCCCTCGTCTACTTATTATCCTTCTCTTACTTCATCCCTTTCTCTGTGCCGAGCCACTTGAGCTGTCGTTGTCGTGCTCCCGTGTCGGCGCTGCTTTGCCGCTGATTTGTGTGAGCCGACGGCTCTGCTGGACCGATTAGGGCTGCACTGTTCCCTCTTCTTCTTCTCTGCTGAACTGTTGTGGCGCTGCTGCTGCTTCCTTCTTCCGTTAGGGCTGCTGTTGTCGATCTCCTTCTGCTATTGTTTCAAGGTTTCTCCTTCTTCTTCTCTGGCCGATTATTTCTCTGATTCTGCTTTTTCTTCTACTGCTGCACCCGAGCACTGCCTCTCCTGTTTTTTGCAGTTGTTGCCTCTGCTCTTGCTGTCTCTGCTCCTGATTTAGGATTTCTGCTGCTCCTGAGCTTCTCCTGTGTAGCTGCTGCCACCGCGAGGTTGCCGCCGCTTCTTGTAGCTGCTCCCGAGCTGCCGCCTCCCTGCTGCCTTTTTCATTTGGCTGGTTTAGTTTATGTGCTCTACTTGGATTAATTCTTGATTTTCATTTCTGATTTTGGGAGATTATGAGCCAAGTTCAATTTTATGCATTGCTGGACAATTAGGTTAAGAGGACGGGAAGTCCATTTGGGGGGCTGGCTTTTAGCCCAATTTTGAGGCGTATGACTAGTTGTCTGGCAAAGCATAAAAGCTTTGGCCTTTAACAATTAATTGGTATTTTTGGTTTACTATTTTAACTTTTCAATACAACTCTTACGCTCCATGTTACAACGAGACGCAACCCAAGTTACGATGCGTGTTATTTCAGTGGTTCACAAAGCTTAAAACTTCGAGGATGGCGTCCTGTGACAACTGTGACATACATGCGGCAAGAGATATGAATAAAGGAAAGGAAAGAGTGAGTATTTTATTTCTTGAAATTATGGGTATTCAATTATTTTGTCATATTTAATGTCATTGAACAAACTTGCATGTGCATATGAGTTTCGCCTTAAAAATATATCGCTAAAGAAACAAAGTGGGCGAGGGGACAATTAAGCGATAATTCTTCTGAGGGGAATTATTTTATTAAAAACTCTTATTTACGCGCCAAGATAAAATTCAATTAAAAGTCTGCATGGGGAAATGTGATGGCTTCGAATCCGATGATGTGGAGGCATCCACTGATGGATTCACCAGTAGGGGGGAGCCTACACTTATGCTCTTCGGGGGCGGGGCCCAATTCAGATGCATCAGCGGAGCATTTCTCATTTTATGTAACTAAAGATAAGGGGAAATTTAAGGACTTGTATTGGAATCAAGTGCTTATTGATTGTACTGTATGCATATTGGTATCATTACTCTTGTTTGCATGTATAACTGTTTCACGAAATACTGTTCTCACATAGTCATAAATTTTTTGACTAACCCAGAGTGGACACATTTCTTTAGGAAGCAGGACCAACTCCAAGTGGAACGCGCAGGATCTTGGCAGCCGAACTGGTAAAAGCACTAATTGAAGCCTGGGACTGGCATAGAGCTCGTTGTGCTGGACCTATGTGTATCTATTGTAATAAGTCTATATAGTATATGTAAATAATCAGTGTAAATAAATAAATGGATGGAATAAAATTGTACTGTTCTTAAATATGTTGCGACTCTATTGACTCTCTGTTCAATTTCTGGAATCATTGGGAAGCCCGGAGATTTTGGGTCTTCACAACTCGTCCGCTGCGGGCTTCTCTTGTCCGCTACGGGCTTTCATCCCCTGCTCTACTTCTCCCCTTCCTTGCGGGCTTCTACCTCAATCCAGACCGAGCTCTCTTCTCGCTCGCGGTCTCTTGGTTTATCCCGCCGCGGACTAATCCTAACCGTTGTGGGCTCTCTTCTCACAGCCCGCTGAAATTTCCCATCTTGCGGACTGCTCCTCGCATCTTGTCGCGGGCCCGCTGTCTTCTTGCGGCTTCTCCTACCCGCTGCCTTCTCTATCCGCTCGAGTTATTTTTCAACTTGCAACCTCTTCTTCTATCCGCTCGAGTTCTTCTACTCGCGGTTTCCTCTCCCTGTCCGCTCGTGTTGTTCTCGCGGCCTCCTTCTTTGCTCTGACCGCTGTTGTGCTCACCAAGACCGTGCGGATTATCTTCTTTCTGCATTTTGGTTGCGGTCTGTCTGATCGCTGGTGTTCATAGTGTGACCGTGCGGTCTGTTGTTTTCCCGCATTGAGGTCGCGGTCTTCTCCTTCCCTGCCTGTCGTGCGGTCTCCGGTTTTTCTCGCTGCGGTCTCCATCTCCTGCTACTTCTATGGGCTCTTCTGTCAACTCCACTGGCCCGGCGGCTAGTCCGCCTGAAGACCGCCCGGCTTGTCCTGCAGACCGCACGGTTTGTTCTGCTGAAATCGGCGACGAGCTACGGATAACTACTATTTCTCTCTCTGGGAGGAAAAACTTTATCACTTGGGTGCATTCTGTTTGACGGATTCTTCAGGCCAAGGGCCTCTTGCCTCACCTTACTCAGGCACCTCCTTCTACTACTACCGACGATTGGCTCCGCAATGATGGCCGCGTTCAGACTTGACTCCTTTCCTTGGATGGCGAACCTTATCAGATGGCCATGTACCACGACACCGCCAAGACTATGTAGGATGAGCTGCATTCCTTGTACTCAGGCCGAGACAGCCTTCAGCATCTCTACGACATACTCACTTATCTTTTCGCTCTCGACACTAGCGGGGCTTCAGATATGACCTCCTTTGTCGCTCGAGCCAAGACCCTTGTTGAGATCTGGATCCAGCATCAGCCTTCTACCAATGATCATGCTGCTCAGCGCGCTCAGAAGGAAGCCGTCTGCATTGCCATCATGATGGCTCGTGTTCTGTCTCACCTTCAGAGCATTTGAACTCAAGTCCTGGCTTCTCCCACAACACCGTCTTTCTCTGATATTTGCTTCATGCTTCTCCGCATGTCACCTCCTCTGGATACTTCTGCTCCTCCTCCCCCGGCCCTTCTTCAGCAGGCCCCTTCGCTCCTACCGTCCCATCCTACCTCTGCTCGAGGCGGACGTTCGGGATCTCAAAGGGCCGTGGGCGTGGTGGCCGGGGTCGGCCAAAGTGTTCCTACTGCGGGAAAGACGGCCACCTTGAGGCGACCTGCTACCGGAAGATTGGTTATCCTCCTCGTCCGACGACATCTGTTGTTGCTGACGGCTCCTCTGTCGCCCCTCCTGATGTTGAGGTCGTTCGTCTCCAGTAACTCCAGGGGCTTCTCAACCTGTCCTTTGCCTCCATTGTCTTCGTCTCCAACACAGGTACTGCTTGCTTATCCATCCAGCCCGTGCTGGATCGTGGACTCAGGTGTCACTCATCACATTACCTCGCGACGGCCTGCACAGTATTCGGATTCTCTTTATCTGAAGTCTATCACTGTGGCCAATGGGGCGACAGTTCCCGTCTCCGGCTCGGCGGATCTTTCTCTCAATCTGTCGATCTTCTTTCGCTCGGCTCTTCATGTTCCGAGTTCCCCGTTCAATTTACTTTATGTCGGACGTCTTACTAGTGATCTTGATTGTTCTGTCATATTCACCTCTTCTTCTTTTGTTATACAGGATCGGCGGACGCAGACTACCATTGGTAAAGACACTGCGGAACGGGCACTACCTTCTCGATGACTCTCTCACCATTATCTCTTCTGTCTCTTCCACTGAGTGGCATCGACGTCTTGGGCATGCCCCTCTGCCGGTCCTCCAGCGGGCTCTTCCTGATCTCTCTCTTCATCAGTTTCAGTGTGATTCATGTATCTTCGACAAGCAGCCACGTTCTTCTTTTCCTGCGCATTGTACACGGAGCGCTGCTCCGTTTGATTTAGTTCATTCCGATGTATGGGGCCCTTTTAAGATTACAAGTATTTCTGATTTTTGTTACTTTATCATATTTATTGATGATTACTCTCGCACTACGTGGTTATACTTACTTCGTGATCGATCTGAGCTTCCTCGTGTTTTCGGGCTTTTGTCCTTGAGACCCGTACACAATTCCACACCACCCTAAAAACATTGTGCACTGATAATGCTCGCGAATACACCGGTCACGGATTTACAGATTTGTGCTCTGAATTCGGGATTATTCATCAAACATCTTGTGCCTACACGCCCCAGCAAAACGACGTTGTCAAAAGGAAAAACCGTCACTTACTCGATGTTGCCCGCTCCCTCATGCTTCAAATGCACGTTGTCAAACCTTACTGGAATTTTGCGGTCTCCACTGCCTGTTTTCTCATCAACCGTCTTCCATCCTCCGTCCTCCACTATGCTACACCGTTCAGCCTACTATTTCCCTCCGCTCCGGCATTTCCTCTCTCGCCTCGTGTCTTTGGCAGCACCTGCTACGTCCACCGTCTGGGGCCGTCCTCGGATAAATTGGATCCTCGGGCGGCTAAACACATCTTTGTCGGCTATTCGCGCACCCAGAAGAGCTATGTCTATTATTCTCCAGCTTCTCGAAAGATCTCGGTCTCTGCTGAAGTTACCTTCCGGGAAGATCAACCGTCTTTCCATGCTCCTTTACCCGTTCATCTACCACCAGCTCCTCTCCAGCCATCCATCCCACGACCGGTTATCCCCGTTACTGCACCACCTTCACCAGGTCCCCCTGCACCGACTACTGCTCCCTCCAAACCACATGTTATCCGTGTCTACACTCGTCGCTCTCCCGGTTCCGTTGCCCCTCTGCAGTCAGCCTCAACCATGGATACACCGCATCATGTTGTTCTGGTACCGCCCTCCACTGCTCATCCTCTGTCCAACTATTTCTCCCTTCATCGCCTCTCTTCCCACTTGCACACATTTGCTACTTCTCTTTCCTAGGTCTCTGTTCATAACACTGTGCAGGAGGCGCTTCAACATCCGGGCTGGCGGGCCGCCATGGAGAAAGAAATGTCTGCTCTCTGGGCCAACCAGAGATGGACTGTAGTACCCCTTCCTCCGGGTCAGAAACCGGTTGGGTGTAAGTGGGTCTTTGTCAACAAACATGCTGCTGATGGGACAACTGACCGTCTGAAGGCTCGTCTCGTGGCTCGTGGTTTCACCCAGCAACAGGGGCTCGACTATGAGGAAACTTTCTCTCCGGTGGCCAAGCTCAATACCGTTTGTGTCTTCATCTCCGTCGTTGTCCATCGCCAATGGCCCCTATTCCAACTGGATATCAAGAATGCTTTTTTGAATGGGGATCTCCAGGAAACAGTGTATATGCAGCAACCACCCGGGTTTGAGACCACGGGGGAGTCTCAGGTCTGCCGTCTTTTGAAGGCACTCTATGGTCTCAAACAATCCCCGCGGGCATGGTTTAACAAATTCATTAAAGCCCTTCGAGATATTGGTTTTACTCGGAGCTCAGCCGACTTTCGCTGTTTACTCGTCACCGAACAACAGGAACGGTTCTTTTGTTAGTTTACGTTGACGATATCATCATTACAGGAGATGACTCACAAGGGATACAGGCAGTCAAACTACATCTAAGTTCCGTCTTTCAAACAAAAGATCTGTGGCCCCTACAATACTTCTTGGGTCTTGAGGTTTCCAGAAGGCAAGATGGGTTTGTCCTCACTCAACGGAAGTATTGTCTGGACCTCCTTCATGATGCAGGTTATTCAGGTTGTAAGTCGAGTGACACCCCTATGGATGTAAACCACAAGTTGTGCGCTCAGGCATCTGACTCGGATCTCCTACTCCAGAATCCAGAATATTATCGTCGGCTCATTGGAAAATTGATCTATCTCATGGTAACCAGACCAGATATTTCCTTTGTTGTTGGTATTATCAGTCGATACATGCACTCCCCTCGAAGATCTCATCTTCAGGCTGTTGAACGCATTCTCAGATACCTTAAAACAGCTCCTGGTCAAGAACTTGTTTACAGAACCTCTTCTTCAGCTCCAACATTGGTGGCATATTCGAATGCTGATTATGTTGGTTCCCTTGATGACTGGCGATCTACCAGTGGTTTTTGCACCTATTTTGGAGGACATTTGGTTATCTGGCGAAGCAAGTAACAAGCGGTCGTTGCTCGATCATCAGCTGAGGCAAAATGTCGGGCAATGACATCTGTAGTGTCTGAACTGACGTGACTTGAAAATCTTCTCACTGATCTGGGTGTAAAACTACCTTCACCGGCTCTTCTCCTCTGTGACAGCCAAGCTGCTACACATATCACCAAGAATCTAGTCTTCCACGAAAGAACAAAGCACATCGAAGTCGACTGTCACTTCATCCGGGAGAAAGTTCAAATGAAGAAGCTCGATCTAAAGCATGTCTCAGGCACTGAACAAGTTGCGGATGTCCTCACAAAGGCTCTTTCCAGGCCCCTCTTCTATCAGTGCTTGTCCAAGCTTGGCGCATACGATTTGTACGCTCCAGCTTGCGGGGGAGTGTTAGAAAAGCTCATGTAAAGAGCTCATTATTAGGCCCATTTTTGTCTTTTCTCTTCTCTTTTCTTTAGTCTCACATCATGTATAGGATTGATTCTCTCTCCTTCTTCCTCCTATATATTTGTATTCTCTCCTTGTATTTACACATATAAGAAATACATACAAGTTTTCGAGCTCTTTCTACAGTTATAATGGTTCTAAGTATTACTGGCAGTGCATCTGGATGTGAGTCCAATTGGAATTTTTTTGAACATGTAAAGTATTTAAATTTTTTTTGGGAGATTTATGTAATCCTATTGACTGTCGTCTTGATCAATCTATAATAATATATGATTAATTGTTGGTTTGTTTATATTGGAGGTTCATAACAAGAAAAGAAATAGGCTAACTCAAAATTGTCTAAATGATTTGGAATTTGTGAAATACAATGGAGCGGTGCGTCTGCAATATGATTCACGTGATTGTATTGATCCAATCTTGTTAAAAGATATTGACGACAATAACGAATTGTTGATGAGTAGAATGGAGGAAGATGATGAGGTTGAGCAGTATGAAAATTTGATTTTTGGTGACGAGTTCTTGATGTTAAAGAAGAAAATGTAAAAGTCCATTCGTAAAGCCCACTATTGGAGCTCATGTAGATTCTCTTTAGTCTCACATCTTAGGATTGAGATTCTCTCCTCTCTCACTACCTATATAAATGTATACATACTAGTTTTTTGAGAATTAATAAAGATTGTGGTTATTATTCTTTGTTCTGTGTTTCTCTACATGGTATGAGAGCTAAACATGGTCCTTGCAGTTTGCCTCTTTCTAACTGTCGGCCTTGCTTCACTCTTGCTATCCACACAAGGTTGCGGCCTTATTTCTTTCTACTCGCTATCCTTGCTTCTCTCTTGTTATCAGCCCGAGGCTGAGTTCTCTGTTTTTCTACCCACCTCCCCTCATCTCGTGGATCCACCCCTCCCTCATTTCTCTCCCCCTCCCTCCTAATTTTATAGCTTCTTCTTGGGTCCCACTCACCTGCTCTTTGCGTACTACTGCTAGCCGCGTGTTGCTGCCCGCCGGGGACTGGTTCTCTGCCTGTTGCAAGCTCTTCCAGCCTCGACTTCCCTGCCTGTTGTTGCCCTCATCTCGCCACGGTCTGCCTTTCTTAACTGCCGCTTGTTGTAGTCTGCCACCTTTGGTTGATGTTTACGCCTTGCGGTCCATTTGCTATTCGCGGACTGCCCTCCGTTTGCTTGGAGGTGGGGTCTGATTCTCTTAACCTCCGCGGTCTGCCTTTCTTACCTGTCGCGGTCTACTTCTCTTACCCGTGGTCTTAACCGCAGCGGTCTTTCTTTCTTAACCGCCGCAGTCTGCTACTATTACCCGTCACAGTAACTGTAGCTGACTTCTTCTACTCGAAGACTGCTTCTTGGCTTGTTTTTTTGTCGCAGCTTCAGTCCGTTGCGGTCTCCTCTCAACTTGTTGCGGTCTCTGCTCTACTCGCTAGCCCGCTCTCTTCTATTCGCTAGGCCGCCTGTGACCATCTTTCTTCTCTACGACTTCTCTTCTTGTCATCATGGACTCAACGGTTGCTTCTTCTCTTCCCGCTCGTGTCGCTGTTCCTCCTAAAGTTCGTGATGAACTTCGGATCACCACCATTTCTCTCAGCGGGAAACAGAATTTTGTGGAATGGGTGTACTCTGTTCGACGAGTTCTCCAGAACAAAGGCCTTCCTCATCATCTTACTCGGCATGCTCCCACTGTCCATACTGATGAATGGCTCCGTGACGACGGTCGTGTCCAATCCTAGATTCTCAATTCCAAGGACCCTGAGTCATACAACATGGCCATGTATCATGAGACGGCCAAGGCGATGTGGGAGGAGCTTCACTCTCTATACTTTGGCAAAGATAGCTTACTGCATTTGTTTGATATCATCTCTGCGCTTCAAACACTAGATCCTGGCACAATGGGTGATTTGACCTCATTTGTTGTCAAGGTCAGAACTCTGGTGGAGGCCTGGATCCAACATCAGTCTCCTTCCACAAATCTCGCTAGACAGCGGGCACAAAAGAAAGCTGTTGGGATTGATATGATGATGGTCCGTGTTCCTCCTCAACTTCACAGTGTCAGGGCTCAGATTCTTTCCTCTTCTACAACGCTCTCTCTCTCTCTCTGATGTTTGTTCTATGATGCTCAAGGTTAACCCACCACCCGAAGTTTCTGGTAATTTCTCTCCAGCTCTCCTTCAACAGCCCCTCTTACCTACTCCTGCTCCTACAACTCGTAGCTCTTCAGCTCGAGGAGATTGTCTCACGTCTCGGGGACGAGGACGTGTTGGGTGCTCTACCCTTAAATGTGCTTATTGTGGTCGCAAGGGTCATCTAGAAGCCACCTGCTACCGTAAACATGGATTGCCTCCACATCTTACTGCTTCCACTATAGTTGCTCCTCATCTCACTGTCTCTACTCCACTGAATTCTCATTCTTCTACACGACAAGATATTGATTATCTCCGCACCCAACTTCAGCAACTCCAAGGAGTTATTAGTCATTCATCTGGCTCTATTGTGTCTTTCTCCACTGAAGGTATATCTTGTTTATCTCATAGCCCTCACTGGATCGTGGATTCGGGTGCTCCTCATCACATTACCTCCCAGAAACTACCTCAGTATATACACTTTGTCATCCCAAGTTCATCAATGTGGCTAATGGCGACACCACTCTGATTTCTGGCGCTGCTGATATATGGCTTACACCAACTCTCTCTCCTCAGTCCTTCATGTTCTGAGGCCACCTTTTAATATGCTAACAGTTAGTCGTCTTACTCAAGATCTTGATTGTTGTATAACATTCTCTCCTTCCTCCTTTGTTGTGCAGGATCGACAAACGTGGAATACTATTGGTAAAGGATGGCTGTCTAATGGGCTCTACATCTTGGATCTCTCACCTATCGTTCTCTCTGCAGTCTCCTCTGTTGATTGGCATTGTTGTCTTGGGCATGTTCTTCTTCCGATTCTCAAGAAGGCTCTGCCTGATGTTTTATTGCAAGAGTTTACTTGTGAATCTTGTATCTATGGCAAACAACGTCGTACTTTTTCTCTCCTAAATATACTCGGAATGATACTCTGTTTTCATTAGTGTATTTTGATATCTGGGAAACCTACAAAGTTCCCAGTGTGTTTGGTTATCGTTATTTTGTAACCTTTATTGATGATTACTCGCGTCTCATCTGTTTATACTACTTCATGATCGTACTGAACTTATCTTTGTGTTTCGTGCTTTTATTACTGAGATGCGTACGCAGTTTTTGGCTACCTTAAAAATAATTTGCACTGACAATGCTCGTGAATATACTAGCCGCATCTTCTCAAATTTATGTACCGAGTTTGGAATTATACATCAAACCTCGTGTGTCTATATTCCACACAAGGTTGTAGATATCGAATATCGGGTTCATGTCGGTTTGAGTTTGAAATGTCGTATGTCGGATTGCGGGGGATATATTGGGGATATTTTACAATATCGGATTTTAATATTTAAATAAAGATAATATTGTTTATAAATATTTTTTTCCCAAATAAGTAAAAAATGTACAGACAATACATGTTTATACACTTTGCATTAAACATGTAATAATATGACTATAATGAAGTATTAAACAAAAATAAACACAATTGTACATATTAATAAATGACAAAGATTGAATAAAACAACTTGTCTTTATTGTTATGATTATTTCTGGATCAGTGATTCATCAATTCGTCATCTAATAGTTCAATGGCATGAAGACTTCTACGTACCATCAAAACCAACATGAATCAAAAGTCATCCAGCTTATCAGCAAAGTTTTTGTAATAATTGCTGAAAATTTATCTAAAAAATAATTAATTATATATTAACATGATTAAATGAATAAACAGATTACAACATAATTTAATTTGATTGATTAACTAAACAACACACCAAATAACAATTAATTTAAGAGAATAATAATACAAGTGCCGGAAAGGAAGTCATGAGAAAATAAGAGGAAACATCATCAGTCACATTGAAGGCCAAAAGTTCAAAAATCAAATGTCATAAGTCACACTGAATGTCAAAAGTTCAAAAATCAAAATCTCCACTGCATAACTTCCATATGTATGCCTGCATCAAAAAAACATGTATAGATTAATTATTAATGAGTAAAATCTTATTAAGTAAATTGATTTATAATTTTTTTTATAGTAAAGACTTACATTTCATATTTCCTCTTCTGTTTCGTAGTCTTCTAACATTGTGTCTAATAGTGGAGCTTGCATTTCCTCTTCTGATAGCCCCGCATCTTCATCATCTCTCTCCAATGCTTGTGTTACAATGCGCTTTCACTTTAAACTTTCATTTTGTGATTGTTGGTTAGTAGGTCTGGTGCTCCTTCTTGGTCCCAAATCAGCATCCACAATGTCTCCAAGTT
Source organism: Platanthera guangdongensis (assembly GCA_039583875.1). Lineage (NCBI taxonomy): Eukaryota > Viridiplantae > Streptophyta > Magnoliopsida > Asparagales > Orchidaceae > Platanthera > Platanthera guangdongensis. The sequence goes on from CM077163.1 coordinate 84,811,347, forward strand.
GTTGCCAAGTCAATCCTTCTCCAGGAAACACTTCCTCCTCATTTTCATTATCACCTTCACTTGAACCAACGAGCCACTCTACTGCTTTTCCTTCATCCAAACTTTTTGCAGATATTGGATCTCGAGAGATATCAGCATGCTTAGACCTCAGCATAGCATTAAACTTCACGAACACAAGATCATTTAAACGTTTGCTCTCAAGTCTATTCCGCTTTTTCGAGTGGATCTACAAATTGAAACATTTGAAATATTTATTCTCTTTATTACTTAAAAGAAATTGCATGCATGCAAAACTACTGTGTTACCATTTCGAATGTGCTCCAATTTCTTTCGCATCCAGATGAACTTGTGGTCAAACTCAATATCCTCATGGCCATCCCCCTCAAATTCAGAGTCTCAACTCCATGTAATTTCCACCAGTGTATTAATTAAATAGCAAAATTTAGCAATATGCATAAATATTCTTGAACTTAGAATTTAAACTACTTGGATTAAAAGAAGAACTAGCAATTGCCTCTTTGCAAGATCCTTTCCAAATAGTCCTTGCCCGAACTGATATATATCAAGCTCACTAGTGATATGATCTTACATATCAGGGTCATTTGAATACATTCTTGTAAGGCAATCAAGAAATTCATGCATAAACTTAGTATCCCCCTCCACCTCCTCCTTTTTTGGGTAATAGAAGAAAGGATTTTAAAAAAATCCAGATAAATGTAAAGGGTTGCTTATCTTGCTATCCACTCTACTATCAATCAACTTTCATATAGGAAGATACCTTTTTCTTTATTTTCGAGTGCTACAGCAACTTCCTCTTTGGCTTTCTTCATATCTCCATATAACCAACTCATTGACGGTATATCTCCATCTGCTCTTCGTAGAACTTTAACCAGTGGGGTAAATATAAGGAGTGCCAGCTCAACATTACGCCAAAATGTGGCACTCAATGCTATTGTTGTGGCCTACATACAATGATACAACAACAAAATATTAAAACGATGCAGTGTATTTGCAAAAAATAATTTTAAAAATATTAGATGAAAACATTACTTGTTTTCCATGTGCGGTACTTGATAATTTTGTTGCCTCCCATTTAGCAGATGTGAACAATTCCCTCAAATGTCTTCTCTTATCCTGGAGGCTCTGCAAAGATAAAAAAGTTGTAGCAAATATGGTCACACCAGACCTAACGAGATCATGGGACTCCATGTCTTTAGTCGTCTCTCTGAACATAGCAAGAGCAATGGTGTGAGCATATATAAATACAGTAAGTTGTCGGCACATACAGATTGCACTTTTAATTTGCTTCAGTTTTGAAATATCTTGGAGAAGAAGATTTATGGTGTGAGCGGAACAAGAAGTCCAAAAAATCTTCGGTCTCTTTACCGCTAGCAATCGTGATGCAGACATATTGTTGGACGCATCATCCGTCACAACCTGTACTATGTTTGCTTCTCCTGGGCCATCCGGACTACTGATTGCCTCATCAACAAACTCATATATGAACTTGTCATCATGTGTAGATGATGATACATTCTTCGATAACCAAAATGCTACACCAGCAACTGTGTGCACAACAATATTCATGACGCTTCTGCCCTTGCGATCTGTCCAAGCATCAGTCAAAATACTACACCCATGCAACTTACATGTTTGAGTGAAGCTGCTTAGCATTTCCTTGGTCCGTTGAACTTCTATCTGTAAGAACTTCTCCCTCATCTCATACGGCGTTGGTCCTTTCATCCCAGGGCCATATAGACCGACAGCATGTAACATTTGTTGGAAAGATATGCTATATAGAGCATTGAAAGGAATGCCCATCTCGTATGCCCACCTAGCAATATATAGAGCTGCGTCATCTCTGGCTTTCTTCTTAAACTTACTCTCAATCGTGCTTTGTGAACTATTTCCTGACTCAATAAATTGGTCCATTGGACCTTTATTTCCAATACTTGTAAACGAAGTCCTTTGTGAACTTTCGGGATCTGCAGCCTCTCCAACAACGACCTCATCTAAGCTACTTTGTAACCTACTACTTCTCAACAGCTTACTAGTTTGTGCTGCTGCAAGGGTTGCTTCGGCTTTTGCTCTGACATCAGTTGGGACATGAGGGCATGACTTTACATTGCCCTTAATCCCAGTCAAATGATGTTTGAACCGAGTGATGCCCCCATTTATGACTTGCTTGCAGTAATTGCAACGAATTCTACTGGTATCCGTTGCAACCACTTTCTCTCCAAATGCCCAAAAAGCATCTCTACCGCCAGAAATTGGCGCACTTTACATCTTTTGTAGAAGACTGAGAGGAATCCATTCTACAACACCAACAAAATATGTGAATGAACAAAATAATAAATTAAAACATGCCTCATTATTTCATACATGTGTGGATGAGCTTAGCATGAGTGAACAAAGAACGTAGAAAAACACGCCTTCAGTAGAATAACATATGCACTACATAAGCTACACACTTTTGTATAATATTAACAATAAAGTGATTTTTAACCAATTATCGTGCAACAATCAGCTACTCTCTTCTTTCAGAGTTGGTTTTTTTCTTCAGGAAAATTAAGACAAGTTACGTGCGAATCAGTTTGAGACAGGTGGAAATTAATTTTTTATTATTTTATATCTAATTTAAATTGTTATGGGTAAATTAAAATAAAAATTTTCATAATTCTTTAAATTAATAAAATATTAATCACTATTAGTCTGTCATATAATATAGAGACTAGAGCAGTGAATAGAGAGTGAAGTTGGGCAATAGCATTTGATACAGATGTAGGATAAAAAGAGAACCATCTGCCCAATTACATATATTAGAAGTCAAATTGGTGATGTTTGGCAAATAAGAGACATCACTGCATTAAATATTTTTTAGCAGATAATTGGGATTAATTAGGAAGAATTTGTTGGGGATAATGCCAAATTCATTGACCAACAGAACTAAGCATGCATTGATTAACTTTAAAAATAGAATGAAGAATGAAAGAGACTCCCAATGCAGTTGAAATTATCCAGGAGGAAGATTAGAAAGCATGACAAAAATTCAAACTATATATCCCTTCATAGGCAAAATAACTCGGGAGAATAAAGTTGAACCCAAATGATTGTTTTTATAGAAAACTTCTTGATTTCATAGAGTAGAAATTCCAATGGAAAGAACTAGGAACTACTAATTACAAAAATTGAAGAGCTGAATGATTGGAAGACATTCAAGAGAGAAGGGAAATCTCGGATGTGTCAGATAGTATGTGGGTTCCAATCACAAGGTTTATTTTCAATTGGATAAACACATTACTCCATGGAAAGCCAAGTCCAAGAAAGAAGAAGAAAATAAAAGAAGGGAACTTACAGAGTTACAGTGGAGTGAAGTTAGGGCGGAAGAGGCGCCGTCGGAGAGGCCGATTCGTCGCCGGGAGAGGCCGATCCGTCGCCGGGAGAGGCCGATCCGTCGCCGGGAGAGGCCGATCGTCGCCAGGAGAGGCCGATTCCGCCGATTCCGCCGATTCCGCCGAACTGCCGCAGCGCCGCTAGAGAGAGTTAGGTTGAAAAGTTATCGCGATGACTCCAGCAATCCCGTGAAATCCTTTTAAGGCCCGCAATTTTTTTCATAATATTAAACCAAAGTATACCGATATATCGGCGGGAGAGGCCGATATCGGCGCTTGATATAACGCAATATCGCCGAAATGTCGCCGATTTTTTACAAAACGTTATTTTGCTCAAACAAATCGATTTCGTTGTGGTTTATGCCCAAAACCTTTATATCGGCCGACATATCGGACATGTCGGCCGATATCTACAACAGTGATTCCACAACAAAACAGTGTGACCGAGCGGAAAAATTATCACCTTCTTAATGTCACACGGTCACTTATGTTTCAAATGCAGATGCCTACACAATATTGGAATTTCGTTGTTTCTATTGCTTGTCATCTCGTCAACAGCATGCCTCCTCTGTGCTTGACTTTGCGTCTCCGTTTGCTCTCCTTTTTCCTTCCACGTCTTCATTCTCCCTCCCGCCTCGTGTCTTTGATTGTACGTGTTATGTTCACACTCTTGGTCCACCCCCTGACAAGCATGCTCCTCGCACTACCAAGTGCATGTTCGTCGGCTACTCCCAGACTCAAAAGGGGTATGTCTGTTACTCTCCTACTTATGGCAAGTTGATCATCTCGGTTGATGTCACCTTTCTTAAGGATCAACCATTCTACACCTCTCCTTCCACACCGTCCACACTGTCTCCACCTTCCCCTACCCATGTTACTCGTCATGGTGTCCCAGTCATAACTCTGCCTCTCCCTCTTCCTCCTCCACCGCTCCCAGACCTCGAACTCCCTCGCCCACCTCTTCGTGTCTATACTCATTGTCGTTCATCCAAGAATGATGCACTATAGAAGCTCCCTACCACCAGCGATATCCCGCGGCCCATCGATTTAGCATCAACCTCAATGGCTCATCCGTTGGTGAATTGTGTATCATTCCATCGACTCTCTCCACCACACCTCAAATTCTCCCTCTCTCTTTCCTCCATTTCTCTTCCTAACTCTTTGCAGGAGGCTCTACATCATCCGGGATGGCGTGAGGCCATGGATGAGGAAATGCCTGCCCTATGAGCTAACCAAACCTGGTATCTAGTTCATCTTCCTCTCGACCAATTTTTTGTCAGTTGCAAGTGGACCTTCGCTATCAAGCATGCTCCTGATGGGACTGTTGAACACCTGAAATCTCGCCTCGTGGCCCGGGGTTTCACTCAATAACAAGGCCTTGATTATGAAGAAACCCTCTCCCTGATTGTCAAATTAAATACGGTTCGGGTCCTGATCTCCTTAGTCGTGCACCGATAGTGGCTTTTGCATCAGTTAGATATTAAAAATGTCTTTCTCAATGGTGATCTACCGGAAATTGTTTATATGCATCAGCCTTCAGGGTTTGAGAACACGGGGGAGTCTCGTGTATGTCATCTCAAAAAATATATATATGATCTCAAACAGTCTCCTCGAGCTTGGTTTGACAAGTTTAGTAAGGTCATGCGTGAAGTGAGATTTATACGAAGCTAGACTGATTTCTCTCTCTTCACTCGTCATCAATCAACATGCATCGTGATACTCCTTGCTTATTTTGATGATATTCTAAACACGGGTGACGACTCCACGGGGATATAACAAATAAAGCAACATTTGAACTCAGCATTTCAAACAAAAGACCTGGGAAATCTTAGGTACTTTCTTGGACTTGAGCTCGCACAGCGTCTTGATGATATTGTCTTATCCCAACGGAAGTACTGTATTGATCTTCTTCAAGATGTCGACTACTTGGGGTGTAAACCGACGGACAACCCTATAGATGTCAATCACAAGTTATCTGCACAAGAATCTGACTCAGATCCGCTGCTTACAAATCCAGAGTACTATGCACACTTGGTGGGGAAACTAATTTACCTTACGGTTACCCGACCTAATATTTTGTTTGTTGTTGGGGTTGCGAGTCGATTCATGCATGCTCCTCGGACATCTCATCTCAAAGCCGTCGAGCGCATTCTCAGATATTTGAAGACTGCTCCGGGACAACAACTTTGCTCCGGGACAACAACTTTGATGCTGACTATGCGGGGTCTCTTGACGATAGGCGTTCCACAACTGGTTTTTGTACTTACTTCGGTGGAAACCTTATTACCTGGCATAGCAAAAAGCAGTATGTTGCTGCTTGCTCGTCTGCTGAGGCCGAATATCATGATATGTCAGCAGTTGTCTCTGAGCTCACTAGGCTTGAGAGTCTCCTTAATGATTTGGGTGTCAAACTCTCCTCATTGGCGACCTTGTTTTGTGACAGTCAAGCAACTATACATATTGTCAAGAATCCAGTATTCCATAAACGAACCAAACATATTGAAGTTGATTGTCACTTCATTCGGGAAAAAGTTTAATCAAAAAGTTGAAATCAGAGCATGTCCCTGAGCCAGAGCAAGTTGCTTACATTCTCATCAAAGCCCTTTCTCGACCACTATATCATCAATTCCTATCCAAGCTTGGTGCTCACGACTTGTATGCTCCAGCTTGCGAGGGAGTGTTAAAAAAGAAAATGTAAAAGCCCATTTGTAAAGCCCACTATTGGAGCCCAAGTAGATTTTCTTTAGTCTCACATCTTAGGATTGAGATTCCCTCCTTTCTCCCTTCCTATATAAATGTATACATTCTAGTTTTTTGAGAATTAATAAAGATTGGAGTTTTTATTCTCTGTCTTGCGTTTCTCTACACTTGACTTGGATTGCGGTTGCTCGGGCCACTGGAGAAGAAGAGCACATCTATCTGGCAAGTTTAACCAAAAGGAAGAATGTGATCCAAGCAAGTGCAAAGATAGTTGACAAGGGAAGCACGTCTAAGATGAGGGTTCCTACAACCGTAATCCTTACATATGATGTCAGGATGAAGAAGCTGAGTACAATGAAGAAGAAAAAGATTATAGTGAAGAATATAAAGACATAATTTATTGAGAGGATGAGTAATTGATATAGAATGATGACAAGGGTTCACAGTTTTATGTTGCTTTTTATATATCCACATGAATACAGCTAGTGCATTCAATGCCTGTTCAACATAGTATTATTGAAGTAAACCTGAAGCTTATCTGCTTAAGCGTGTATCTTTCTAAACAACAGTTCTTCCAACACCTTACAATTCATGTTCCTGTTGCTGCAAATTTTTTCCCTGTTTGTAGAATGATATACCATTTCATTAAATGAAGCATACAGGTCATGTTCTTCCCTAATTATGGTGCTGTTCAATGCATACAATTCCATTCAGAGCATACAAATTTCAGGTTGTACAAGTCCATTCAGGGCTGTACTCCGCATAGAGGTCAGGCTCACGGCAATAAGCCGTGAGGTTGTTATTTACATCTTTTAAATGGTTATTGCCTTGCCGTCCTATCTACTTAAATTTTATTGTTGATAATGTGTTTTCTTATTTGAAGGGCCAAAGGGGCATTCAATTAGATTTTTTTTTGTTTAGTTAGGTGCAATCTCTCATTATTTTGTTATCCTTTTGGCGCTTTGGTTTTCTAATCTAACAGTTGTCATTGGTATAAAGTTCTGACTGAAATTTCACTTCTTAATTCTTCTTTTGATCTCTTTTGAATATAGGTACCTTTGGATTATTCTCTTCAAGCTTATTTGGAACTTATTTTCTTAAATGCTCGTACGAAAATATTTGTACATGGCTCATTGGTAATTTGTATAAATTCTTTTTAATCTTCTTCATTGTCTCTATTTATTACTCTCCATTTTTTAGTGGACCATGGTTTTGTTTAATTGTGACTCATACATGCAACTATCCGTGTTTATTTATTTTAGTAACAAGACGTGATTTAGATTTAAATATCTATTTTCGTTAAAACTATGAAAAATTTGATTGTTGAATGTCACAGATATTTCAGTACATAAAAATCACAGAAACTTTTGTACACAGAAATCACAGAGACTTCTGAGATTTCTGTACAAAAAAATCACACAGAATTCTGTATGCAGAAATCACATGGATTTTTGTACACAGAAATCACTCTTTCATATTTAATGTTCAATTTAAATTAAATTTGACTTTGCTTGTTTAATGCTCCGATTATTACTTATTATGATTAAGCTTCATTATCTTTGGATATGTCTCAATCACTGTTACATAGTATAATTTGATTTATAATTGCATTTGTGATATATACATATATATTTATTATATTTAATACAATGTATCCTGTTGTTAAGCCTCCAGACGAGGCTAGGCTATTTGGGCAACATTACCAACGGCGGCAACGGCGCGTGCAAGGCAACAACGGGGCTGAACCAATGGGTCCAGCCCCCTCTTCTTAAAAGATCGGCTCAGGGGGGCTGAACCACATTTAGTTCAGCCCCATGGGGGCCGGCCGGCCCCTCGGTTGGCCGGCCTTGGGTCCCGGGTTATATATACCCGGACCCCTCTCTTTTGGAGGCATGCAAGTATTATCCAAGGTATTTTCCTTCCCTCTTATTTCAACCCTAGTCTCTATCTTCTTCCTCTAGTTCTTCTTCTTCCCTAGTTCGTGCTTAACATTTGGTACCAGAGGATTCCTTCCTCCATCATGGTGACTACACGTTCGCAAGAGGAGAATGGCCGCTTGGAAACCCTAAAGGAGAATTTGATGGGGCTTACCGATTCGGTAGCCGCCATCGAATAAAATGTCAAAACGTCCACTCAAAGGTTGGAAGAGCGAATCGACGACCGCTTGAACGATATCATGACGCTATTAGCGCAAAACTTGAAGGGCAAGGCGGTGGCGGAGGAGGAACCGGGCGGATCTACAGGGAATAGGCCGGAAATGCCCGGACTTGGTGGATCGGGTGCGGGAAGCGCCGGATCGGGGGCGGCTGGCTTCGGACCTGCTGCTGCGAGCCAGGCGGGGGCTGGATCAGGTGCGGCGAACCACGGAGGGGCCGGATCGGCCTGGGGCGGCGTCGGCTGGTCGGGATCGGCTTCAGCGCACACGCAGGGGCCCGGATCGGCGGTTGTTGGCGGTGGATGGGCTGGATCGGGGGTGGCGAGCACGCAGGGGGTCGGGTTTGTCCCGGCGGGCTACAGAGCGGCGGGAAACGTCGCAGGCGGCTCCAGCGGGGTCGGCTGGGCATCAGCGACTCCTGTGGGGCATGGATTGGGGCCGGCGAGCCATCAGGGCGGCGGTTTTGGGTCGGGTGGCTTCGGCATGGCTAGGGGTGGCTTCGGAGTGGCTGGACCCCCCGTGGCAAGAACGGGGAGGGCCGGATTTGTGCCGGCAGGCCTGGAAATGGCTGGCAGGGGTGGCGGCTTCGCAACTGGTGTTGACGGAAGGGCTGGGACTTTTACCGAGCACGCTCCTTGGAGGCAAGGTCGGGATGGATTGTTACCCCCACCGGCAGGAAGAGGGCAACCACCAGGCTTTGGAAGAGGGGTGCAGTGGGGAGAAGGGGGGCCTTTCCGTCATGGGGCCCCAATGGCGGGGGAACGCTGCCAAAGGCCGTACATGGCTCCCAAGTTGACTCGATGAATTTCCCTCGGTACAGTGGGGGCGACGCTTTGGAGTGGGTACAAAAAGCTGAGTTGTTTTTCAGCTATCAGGAGGTGCCAGAGGCTCAGTGGGTGTAGCTAGCGTCCTTCCATCTGGAGGTTGACGCGTTCCAGTGGACACAGTGGTTCTTGCGGGGACGGGAGTATGTTCCGTGGGAGGAATTTGTGGAAGGCTTCACGGCTCGGTTTGGGCCTTTGGAGTTTGAAGACTTTGAGGCGCTTTTACAGAAGCTACGGCAGAAGGGTACAGTGATGGAGTACAGGACGGAGTTTGAGAAGTTGGCCAACAGGGTTCAGTGGGAAGAAAAGACACTCCTCAGCTGTTTTGTATCAGGACTGAAGGATCACTTACGCGATGAGGTTCATGCCTACATGCCCCGTAGTCTGAACCACGCGATCAGCTTCGCGCGCATCCAAGAGAAAAAGTTAAATAGGCAACGAGCCCGCAGTATGGCAAGGCATACTACTACACCGGCCGCGGCCAGGAGAGAGACTCCAGTGGCCGGCCGACCGACGGTGACACGGTTGTCTTGGAACGAGTTACAAGCACGGAAGGAGAAAGGTCCTTTGCTTTAATTGTGATGAGAAGTTTACGCCAGGACACAAGTGCCAGAAGGTCCAGGTCTTTATGTTGCATCAGGAGGAGCAGCTTGAGGAGGACGAGTTTCCGGAGGAGGAGTTGGAGTCTGGGGGGGACTTCGGCTTGACGGAGTTGGGTGTGTCCCTACATGCCATGGAAGGGTGCAATCCACCTCCTCTTACTATGCGGCTGGCGGGGAGGATTCGGCAGGAGAGGGTGACCATTCTGGTGGATAGTGGGAGTACTTATAATTTTATTCATCCAGATGTGGCACAAAAGGTGGGGCACGTGATTGACGTAGGAGCGGCGTTCCAGGTTATGATTGCAGACGACAGCAAACTACAGTGTCAGGGAGTGTTGAAGGCGATGGAGCTTCGGATGCAGGGTTATGTGGGGTGCACGGATGTCTATCTCTTACCGATCTGAGGCTCAGATATGGTGCTTGGAGTGAAGTGGTTGCAGCAATTGAGGAGGGTGACTTTTGATTGGGACCAGATGACGATGAAGTTCTCGCAAGGGGAGCGCCAGTTCTGTTTGAAGGGGCTCAGATCTTCTCCGGTCAAAGAGATCTCCATTCGCAGCCTACAGCAACTTAAGGAGTCCAATAGTCTGATGACGGTCCTGATGGGGGTGAGGTCTGACGAGGATAGACCGACGGAGGTTCCTGACCAGATGCGGGCATTAGTGGAGGAGTATGATGACATTTTCCAGAAGCCGGGGACGCTTCCACCGTCACGGTTCCGTGATCACCAGATTGTGCTGCAGACTAGGGCGGAGCCGCCCAACACTCGTCCTTACAGGTATTCCCACATGCAGAAGGCAGAGATCGAGCGTAGTGTGAAGGAAATGCTTGTTGCCGGCATTATACAGCCTAGTACCAGTTCCTTCTCAGCACCGATTATTCTGGTTAAAAAGAAGGACGGATCTTGGCGTTTCTGCGTAGATTACCGTGCCTTAAACAGTGTTACCGTGAAGGACAAGTTTCTGATTCCCGTGATTGAGGAGCTGTTGGATGAGTTGAGTGGGGCGACTAGATTCACGAAGCTGGATTTGCGATCCGGCTATTATCAGATTCTTATGAAGGAGGAGGACGTGCATAAGACGGCTTTCAGGACTCATGACGGCCACTATGAGTTCTTAGTGATGGCGAATGGATTGACGGGGGACCGTCTACTTTTCAGGCCAATATGAACGAGATTTTTCGCCCATTCCTGCGACACTTCGTCTTGATCTTCTTTGATGACATTCTGATCTACAGCGCTACTTGGGAGGATCATTTACGTCATGTGGCTCAGCTCTTCTCTACTCTTCGGCAACATAAGCTCTATGCTAAGAGGTCCAAGTGTTCTTTTGGACAACAGGAGGTGGAGTACTTGGGGCATCTAGTTTCAGCGGATGGGGTGAAAGCCGACCCACAGAAGATCGAGAGTATGATTTCTTGGCCACGGCTTCTGACCATTCGGGCGCTGATGGGGTTCTTGGGCCTCACTGGGTACTACCGGCGTTTTGTACGGGATTATGGGAAGATTGCTCGGCCACTTACGCAACTGCTACAGAAGGATGCTTTCTCGAGGCAGGATGAGGCCGAGACCGCCTTTCAGGCGTTGAAGAGGGCGATGACGACGACTCCAGTGCTGGCACTTCCAGATTTGACTAAGGAGTTTGTGGTGGAGACGGATGCTTCCGGCGTGGGAATGGGAGCGGTCTTGATGCAAGAGGGACGGCCGATCGCCTTCTACAGTAAGGCCTTGGCTCCACGGACACTGGGACTATCGGTGTATGAAAAGGAGATGCTAGTGGTTATTCATGCGGTGGCCCTATGGCGGCCATACCTGCTGGGACATCGTTTTAAAATACGGACAGATCATCAGAGCTTGAAGCACTTTCTCGAGCAGCGGATTTCTTCTCCTCTTCAACAGAAGTGGGTCACCAAGTTGTTGGGATATGATTATGAGATCGAGTATCGGCCGGGGAAGGACAATCGGGTAGTTGACGCCCTATCGCGCTTACCAGAGGGTGCCTTGGCGCACATTTCTATGCCACAATTGGAGTCGATGGATGAGATTCAGGAGGAGGTGCAGCGAGATCCCGAGTTACGGGTTATTGTGGAGAACCTGCGGCAGGCTCGTGAGGTAACCCCAGGTTATCACTTACAAAATGACCGGCTATATTATCAGGGACGGGTGGTCATTCCTGGGCAGTCAGCTTGGAGGACGGTGATGATGCATGAGTTCCATTCGTCGCCGACGGGCGGTCACGCGGGTATTCTTCGCACTCTCCAGCGGGCTCGGGCAAATGTATTTTGGAAGGGGATGTGTCGTGACATTCAGGAGTTTGTTCAGAAATGTGATATCTGCCAAAGGCAGAAATATGAGACTACTTCTCCAGCCGGGCTACTCACCCCCTTAGAGATTCCGCATCAAATCTGGGATACGGTTTCTATGGACTTCATTGATGGGCTGCCCAAGTCGAAGGGTAAAACAGTTATCTTAGTGGTGGTGGACAAGTTGTCCAAGTATGGGCACTTCCTTGCTCTGAGCCACCCTTACACAGGGGAGTCTGTGGCGGCTTTATTTGTTCGGGAGATTGTTCGATTGCATGGGATTCCCCGGGCGATCATTTCCGATCGGGACCCTACTTTTGTTGGCAGATTTTGGACGGAACTCTTTCGCTTGCAGGGGACTTCATTACGTTTCAGCACGGCTCACCATCCCCAGACCGATGGACAGATGGAAGTCTTAATCGGGGCGTGGAAACTTACCTTCGTTGCTTTATCATGGATGAGCCAAGGACATGGGCCAGTTGGTTACATTGGGCGGAGTACTGTTTCAACACTTCGTATCACTCCGCTAGCAAACTCACCCCCTTTGAGGTCGTCTATGGTCGGCCACCTCCCTCCTTAAGCAGTTATGAGTCAGGCAGTACCGCAGTGGCAGCAGTTGATCGGGCACTCCGTGATCGTGATCGGACCCTCGCCACCTTGCGCGAGAATCTTCGGGCGGCGCAGGATCGTATGAAAGCACAGGCAGATCGACATTGGACGGAAAGGGAGTTCCAGGTGGGGGATGAGGTTTTCCTCAAACTTCGCCCTTACCGGCAGTTGCCTGTGGCGCAGAGGACAAATCAGAAGCTGGCACTCCGCTACTATGGACCATTTCGGATCACGCAACGGGTCGGGCCAGTTGCGTATACCTTGGCATTGCCCGAGGGCTCACGGATTCATCCTACCTTTCATGTCTCCTTGTTGAAGCGTAAGATGAGTGAGGCTGTTCCGGTCTTTCCCGTGCTGCCAGAGGCTACTTCTGGAGGCGAGCTTCGCCCCATTCCGGCAGATGTACTGTTGATCAAGTGGAAACGTCGGGGCACGGTGTACTGTCCAGAGCTGTTAATTAAATGGAAGGATCTCTCCGCGGAGCACAATACTTGGGTGGACTTGCTGGAGTTCCGGGAGCTTTACCCCGATTACCCACTTGAGGACAAGCTGGCTTTTGATGGGGAAGGGAATGTTAAGCCTCCAGACGAGGCTAGGCTATTTGGGCAACATTACCAGCGGCGGCAACGACGCATGCAAGGCAACAACGGGGCTGAACCAATGGGTTCAGCCCCCTCTTCTTAAAAGATCGGCTCAGGGGGGCTGAACCACATTTGGTTCAGCCCCATGGGAGGCGACCGGCCCCTCGGTTGGCCGTCCTTGGGTCCCGGGTTATATATACCCGGACCCCTCTCTTTTGGAGGCATGCAAGTATTATCCATGGTATTTCCCTTCCCTCTTATTTCAACCCTAGTCTCTATCTTCTTCCTCTAGTTCTTCTTCTTCTTCCCTAGTTCGTGCTTAACACCTGTCATACTCGCATTTTGAATTTTGTCGTACCGACGAACCGGATACGTATCGTACCCGGTACCTGTACCCGTACAAGTGCTTCATAGATTTTAAGGGTTTATTTATAAGACTCGTGTAACAAACCCGTAATTACATTAAAAGCATAAAAATATGAAAATACCTAAAATATTCTAGCTTGACTCAGACTTGACTCATACAGTACAATTTGATACATAACTCACAAAATATAATGACTCGATAATCACAGTGGCATTATCCCTGAAATGATCGATACGTCGTAGTTGTATCAAGATTAAGGACAAATAACTAGCATTGCATTAAACAAAAGTAAAGATGTAATCAAGAGATAACTCCAGTCAAGCATCTGAAGGTTGGGTCCTCAATGACACTCCACTCTCCAAGAGAGCCAAACATTCAAGACTCCAAAAGTAAGTAAAACTTCACCTCTAGGGCTCCTTATATAGATGGAGCCCCTTACTAGAAAGCAAAACACTTGAATAATACAGCAAGGAAACAAGACCTTGAATGATTCCTGCAAGGCGAGGCAGAACGTCTGAGTGTATGCATGAGACGTGTTCCACGATAAAAATATGCATCAACACCCCCGGTTTGAAAATTGGCATTGTCCTCAAGGTCGACGCGGTAGGATTCCATGAGCGCGACGTGGAAACTCGGGCAGCTCCTCTGGTGGGTGGATATGGTGAAACATCAAAAACGGAGAGGCGTCGTGGAGGGTTGGATGTTGCATAGCTACCATGGTATTTCCCGAGAGGCGAATCAATATTGTGCACGTAACATAGCTCAGCCTTGGTCGAGCAAGGTGCATGCCAGTTGGGCCAGGGCCTCTGTCGGAGGCCGGATGCTGTGAAGACGGAGGGTGGAGCCCCATCCAAATCTTGAAAGAAGGTTGTGGGGTTGAAGATTAGGTCAATGAGGTGGGAGTAGTGATGAGTGGGAAGGAAGCCAGATAGAAAGTCTGGATGAAGTGGGAGAGTGACCAGATGTGAGGGTACGATAATAGTGGGTTTGAGAGATGTTGGAAGCAAAGAAAACATGCGGGTGGGGGTTACCGAGAAATGATGTGCGGCAGAAAAAGTATGCGGCAACGTGTGAAAGGTTAGCAAGGCGTCAGACACAGCCTCTATCACGGATATGTCGAAAGGCGAGTGAATGGGAGGACAACTGGTGGGAATCGAAGGGTGAGGGGAAATTATGGGGGTGCGTGCCGCGACCGGCAGCAAAATAATGAAGGGGGTGTTGAAAAAGGAGAAAGTGGCGCCAGTTCTAATGGTCGAAGACCCGCGGAGGGGTGGCAGTGGGATGAATGGAGGAGGCTCATCGGGAAGTAAAGTGGTGGGTCGGGGCTATATTGTGTCGTGTAAAAAAAGATGATAAATCTTAAGTGTCATGGCGACGAGAGTATACGAGGTGACTTCAACTAGATCGCAGCGATCATGCACTGAGTCTAGAAGAGGAGTCATGGTGAAAAAGGAGAGAGGGCCACCAGAAAGCGGCAAGAGGCTCCGGAGGGCCGCCGGAATGCTGCAGGCACCTCCAGAGGGTTTTCAGAATGTTGCAGGATCGTTGAATAGTAGCTGGGGTGTTGCCGGAAATTACTAGAGAGGAGGAAGAGTCATTTGGAGGCGCCAAAGACCGAAGACGCACGGGAATCGTGCGCAGGAGGAGGGCCCGACACGAGAACGACCAAGAATTGGTCGTTGGAGGTGTTGTCGGACAGTTGGAAGAGAGGATGCGCCTGAAGGAGGCGAGGGATGTTGGAGGGCGGAAGAAGGGGTTGGAGGGTCGGACTGTGGACGAGCAACAAAGGCGAGCGGAGGAAGTCGTTCTAAGGAACGTGGAAGGCGAACTCATCGCTGGAAGGTGCGCCGAAAGGCAAACTCGTCGCTAGAAAATGAACTCGGGGGAAGTCCAGCATCGGTGGGAGGCGTGCGACGCATTGGGGAGGAAAAAGAGAGGTAGCCCAACGGAATCTGTGGGCGAACGAGCGTGGCACGGAAACAGGCGCGACGCAATTTTTGTGTGTTGAGTGTCAATGATCGGAAAGGACAGCAGGCTGGAGAGGAAGTAAGATTCAAATTAAGGTTCTGTTGAAACTCTAATTGAGTGGCAGGTCGGACAAGTTGACATGACGTCATTGTATCAAGATCGAGAACAAATAACTTGCATTGCATTAAACGAAAGTAAAGATACAATCAGGAGACAACTCCTGCCAAGCATCCAGAGATTGGGTCCTTGACACTCCACTCTCCAAAAGAGCCAAACATTCAAGACTCCAAAGGTAAGTAAGACTCTACACCTACGGCTCCTTATATAGATAGATCCCCTTACTACAAGACAAAACACAAATAATATAATAAGAAAACAAGACGTCGAGTGTATGCATGAGACGTGTTCCCCAATGCAATTGCGTATCAATGATTTGGAAGAAATCATGTGGCTTAAAACACGCATATGCAAGGAGTTTGAAGTCAAAGATCTAGCAAAGTTGAAATATTTCTTAACAATTCAAGTTGCGTGGTAAGACCGTGAAATCTTCATTTCTCAGAGGAAATATGTCTTCAACCTTATAGAAGAAACAAAGATGTTTGGTTATGCACAGGCAGATACCCACGAAGAAAATTATAAATTGATGAAGACAATGATGATGAGAAAGTGACCTCTGAAAATTGCCAAAGATTGGCGAGAAGGCCAAGGTTGTAAATATCGGATGTCGGTATCATGACAAATTAGTTTTTTAAATATCGGATGTCAAAAGTCAGAAAAATATCGGGTATATTTTAAAATATAGAATTTTCATACCTTCTAAATAAAAAAATTATTTTTATATACTAAATACAATTATATGTTCTAAGAGCAAGGTTGCAGAAGTCGGATGTTGGACTCATGTTGATTTGGGGCTTTTATGTCGGATGTCAGATTATGGGGATATAACGGGAACATTTCAAAATGTCGGATTGTAATATTATAATTATATATATATATATATATCATAATATATTCATTTATTAATTAGATGGTAATTATTTTATCTAATTAAGTGTAAAACTAAAATTCATATAATAAAATTAAACTACTAATAAGTGTTTAATTGTCTGATTCATGTCATTTGAAGTCGTCTTTTCACCAAATGTCCAACATGGATCTCGACCTACGACGAAAGAAGCGTTAGGAATCATGTCAAAACATTATATTGAATTCATTCTATACAAAAAAAAATTATAAAAAAAATTGAACAAATTAAAAAAAATCGCAATATTGGGCCGACATTAGCCGTCATATTGGGCCGACATGTCAGCCATAATACTAGAAAACGCCATATTTGACAAATGTGGTGGTAACGTGGAGATTCCCACTCAAAAATGACACGTCGGACATGTCGACCGCAATTTACAAGCTTGTCTAAGAGTAAAAAAATTACATAACTGTGAAATTAACCAAGAATATCATTATTATTATTATTATCTACAAGCTTGTCAGGTATTTAATATCATTATTATTATTCTTACAAGTATTTATGTGTGAATGGGTTTTAGTCTCACATCATGTGTTTATGTTCGTGAGTCCCTTGTCATGGATGAATAACACAAGCAATCGTTTATTCCCGGCCTAATTCAACTTGGTATCAGAGTCTTACAAACCTTAGCCGCCCGTTCCCTTTTTTCCCTGCATCGCCTTCGTTCCACCATGTTTACCCGCTCTGCCGTTTTGATCGCTCCTCCGATGCGGTCATCGGACGTGTTGGAGGTCGCTACCGTCTGCTGAAGTGAGCGACGACGCCATCCCACCCTGCTGATTTCGCTGACCCCACTTATTGATGCCAACACCCGACTCCTCTGCTGCATGTCGCTGTCGACTCCACTGCGGTGTTGATGTCGCTGATGGCGCGAATGTCGTTGATGCCAAGATCTCCTGCTTCTGTTGATAACGTTGCCTTCCCTGCTGTTGTTGATATCGTCGTTGCCTTCCCTGATGTTGTTGATTCTCTCGCTGCCTCGATCCCACAAGTCCAACGGGTAGCCTCTGAAGGTTTTTTTGGGGTCGTATCTCTATGTTTGCTCGTTGCTCTTTAGTCTCGATCGAGATGAGTGACTCCTCAGTCCCCTCGCCAGGTGTGATTCACCCCCCCAGATTAGTTACCCTCAGTGATCCCACGGCCTCTCCAACTCCCTGAAAATTACCACGATCTCGTTAGATGACACAACTATCTCGAATGGTCACAGGAAGCGCAACATGTCATTCGCAGCCATCAGATGTTTGGTTACATTGATGGCATTGTTCAGGAGCCCCTCAAAATTGATCACTCCTGGAACTGGTGGGACTCAGAAAACACTTTGGTCGTCTCATGGCTTCTTCACTCTGTCTCTGAAGGTCTACCAGAGTTGCATGTCGATCGACTCCACATTTAACATCTGGACCCGTGCTCGTGAGACAAACTCTCATATTGGCAGTTCTGCACAGGTGTATGAACTTATTCGTCGTATTTTGGAACTACAGCGAGGATCTATGATGGTGTCGTAATTTTTCTCAGAGTTCGAGCATCTATATCAGGAATTGGACTATTTCTCGCATTTCACTGCAGCATGCACTGCAGATGTTGTTCAGTTACAACAACGAGAGTACCGTTTTTGTCTCCATGTCTTCTTGATGGGGCGGAACATGGAATTCGATATGGGGCAAACACATATCCTTCATTGTTCTCCTCTCATGTCCCTCCGGGGGAACTTCAGCATGTTACTTGGTGATGAAGACCATCAAAAGTCCCTTAGTGCTAGTGCTCCTCCAGAGTGCTCTGCTCTTACTAGCGTTGGTCATGTTCACGCCTTCAGCCCTAAATTGTCTGCTTCTACTTATGATTATTGTGGTCGGAAAAGTCACACTCGGAGATGCGTTACAAACTCCACACACATCTTACCCCTCATGGTTGTGGTTGTGGTTGGGGATCGGGACGTGGGGGCCATCACCGGGATTGTCCCAGGCCTCATGATACTACTTACTCTTTAGACATCTACAACGAGAGCCTCAGTGTTGTGCCTGGGCAGCTTACTGCTCATGAATTGGATGTTTTATGCCTCCTGATGCACTCTCAGCCTGATTTCTCTCTGGGTGCCCCTGCTTCTATTGCGTTTGTTGCTATGTCAAGTGTTCATGCAGCCACTGCCTCATCTTCTGAGTGGGTGATTGATTCTGGTCACACTCACCACATGACAGGCACCTCAAGTTTTCTCTCTTATACTACTTTGTCTGGTAAGGACAAAGTCATTTCTACTAATAGCTTGTTGTCTCTCATTGTTGGAAAAGGTCATATTTCATGCTCCCCTTCTATTTCTCTTTCATATGTTCTTCATGTTTCATCTTTTACTCGCAATTTACTTTCCATTAGTGATATTACTTGATCTCTTAATTGTTGTGCCCTTTTTGTCTGATTCTTGTATTTTTGAGGAACTGGGTGCGAAGCGAAACATTGGCAGTGGTGGGAACTGTGGTGGACTGTATTACTTGGACTGACAGCCTTCTTCTATAGCCCTCTCTTGCATTACTGTTACAACTGATGATGTTCGTCGTTGGCACCTGCGGCTTGGACATCCGTCTCCTATCTACCTTCAGAAATTGTTTCCTGCTTTTTTACCATTTTACAAACTTTTGTATGTGATATGTCTAAACATGTGAGACATAATTTTTCGCATTTATCTTCTCCTAGTACCACTCTGTTTGATGTAGTTCATTTTGATGTCTGGGGGTCGTCCTCTATTTTAGTTATATCTGACTTTTGTTGGTTTGCCACTTTTATTAATTGTTTTCTCGCATGACTTAGGTGTATTTGTTGAAAAAAAGTGTGAGTTTTCTCTTGTTTTCAGATTTTTCATAAAATGGTCCAAACCCAATTTAAGTACTCGATTCATGTTCTTTGAAGTGATAATGGGGAGAATATGACGATCGGGGAGCATTTGCCTCATACCTCACCAATCATGGTATCATCCACCAGACCATATGTGTCCATACCTCTGCCCAAAATGGAGTTGCCGAACGAAAAAACCGGCATCTTTTGAATGTCGCATGTTGTCTTCTTGCTATTATGCACCTTCTCAAACCCTATTCGGGTGATGTTCTAAACGTTACTCACCTTATCAATCGACTTCCCTCTCGGGTTCTTGGTTATGCTACTCCCCTAGCTCGGCTGTCTACCATTACTATGGTGTATACTTCCCATTTGTCACCTCGTGTCTTTGGATGTGTCTGTTTTGTGCATATTCATTTGTATCACCGAGACAAATTGGACCTTCGGGCTGATATGTGTGTGTTTCTTGGCTACTCCTCTACAACGAAATGGTATCGGTGTTACCACCCCCCTCAAGGTGTATGTTCAACACTATGGATGTTACTTTCGGGAAGGGGAATCCTATTTTTTGTCTTCGACTCACTCGTTCCGTCAGGGGGAGAGTAGTGGTGAAACGGATATTCCTCCTCCTCTTCTTCTTTCACTACCATCGCAACTTCCTCTTCTTCCTTCTCTACCATCGCAACTTCCTCATCCTCAGAAACTGGGTCCTCCTATCTCTGTTCCTCTGCCCGAGACTTTGATTTCTTTTTTCCTCACGTGTACCACCAACACTCCTCAAGTATACAAGCTACTAAGGTTCCGCCTCTACCTGTGGCCACTTCTGCATCAGATTCTGATGATGCGGATCTGAATATTCCGCTTGTGTTGCTGAAAGGTAAGGCTATATATACTAAACACCATATTTCTAATCATGTGTCTTACCACCATCTTACCCCGGCTCATCGGGCCTTTGTATCCTCTCTTTCTTTGGTTGTTATTCCTAAGACATGGCAGGAAGATTTGGGTATCCCGGCCCGGACTCGTGCTATAAAAGAGAAGTCAGCTTTGGACAAGAATCATACCTAGGATGTTGCTTCCCTTCCTCCTGACAAGAAAGCTATTGACTTGAGATGGGTGTTTTCGGTCAAACAGAATCAAGAAGGGAAGGTTGAACGGTACAAGACACGGTTGGTTGCCCAGGAGTACACCCAGACTCAGGGAGTTGACTACCAAGAGACTTTCTCTCTTGTGGGTAAGATGTACTCTATTCGGGTATTGTTGTCATGTGCGGCCTGCATGGACTAGGATCTTCACCAACTGGATGTGAAGAATGTGTTTCTTCATGGTGAACTTGATGAAGAGGTATACATGAAATTTCCTCCTACGTTCGTGAAAAAGAGAGTTGAAGGTCTTGTTTGTCATCTAAGGGGGTATACATGAAATTTCCTTATATATCTTGAAACAGTCTCCTAGAGCATGGTTTGACAGATTCCTCACGACTGTGCTCAAATTTGGGTACAAACAGTTACAATCTAATCACACTATGTTTATTTGGAGACATGATCAGAGTATTGTGGTCATAATTGTCTATGTGGATGACATCGTGATCATAGTTAACAATTTGGAAGAGATTGTGAATCTCAAGTCTCTCTTATCTGTTGAGTTTGAGGTAAAAGACTTGGAAAGATTATGATACTTTTTGGGTATCGTGTTGACTAGATCTGATCAGGGTATCTTTATATCTCAACGGAAGTACATCCTAGATCTGTTGCAAGAGATTGGGATTCTTGGTTGTATCCCTGCGAACACCCTGATGGAAGAAAATCATGGAATTATTGAAGATGGAGACAGTGGTCAGACAGATGTCTCATGCTACCAGAGACTAGTTGGAAAACTAATATATTTATTTCATGCTCGTCTCGATATTACTTATGAAGTTGGCATTTTGAGTAGATACATACATGCTCCCAGGATCAGACATCAAGAGGTAACATATTGTGTGTTACGGTATTTGAAGAAAGCCTCTGGTCATGGTCTTATGTTCTCCAAGAACGACCACTTGAGGATTGAAGTTTTCACTTATGCTGATAGGGAAGAATGTCGCGATGATCGGAAATTTATAGCAGGTTCTTGTTCCTTCTTTTGAAGGAAACCTTGTGATAAGGCGCAGTAAAAAGTAAAATGTGGTGGCCAGATCAAGTGTTGAGGCAGAATACCGTGCAAAGTCACAAGGCATGTGTGAGGGCATGTGGTTGCGTACATTTCTACACGACATGGGGTTTCTTGTGTGGCTCCTTTTTTCTTGTTTTGCGACAACAAGTCAACGATTAGTATAGCTCACAATCCAATTCAACATAATCAGACAAAGCACGTTAAGGTGGATTGACACTATATCAAAAATCACTTGGATAAAAAAAACTGTGGTCAAAACATTCGTCCACTCTAAAGATCAACTGGCAAATGTATTAACTAAAAGCTTGGAAAGTGATGTGTTCAATGATGACATCAAAAGACTTGGAATAACTGACATCTTTCGTCCTACTTGAGGGGGAGAGTTGAGAAATACCCATTAGTATTTCCAAGTCGAGTATTTATTATCATTATTATTATTACGAATATTTATATTCGTGAATGAGTTTTAATTTAAAAAACTCATGTGTTTATACTTCCGTCCCACACCATGTGCTTACGTCTGTGAGTGCCTTGTAATAGTATAAATAGCCCTTTATGGATGAATAACACAAGCACTCGTTTATTCCCGATCTAATTCAACTTGAATCAGATATATATATATATATATACATATATATATATATATATATATATATATATAATTATCCAATAATTTAATTTTGATAAAATTAAGATTTATATGAAATAAAGACCATTTAAAAACTAAATATCCTTGAGTTATTATAAGTTTTAAAATTTTAAAAAAATTATGTTAAAAATATAAAAAAATTAACTAACAAATACATAAACACTTTAGAATTTTATGAAATGAGAAAAATATGGTATGAAAATAATTATACAAATTGATTTAAAAAAACATGTATTAAAGAGAACGAAATAATAAGGCTAATCAATTTAAGCATTTATGATATAATATATATGGATGATTTTGAATAATGATAGTCAACTACAAAAACAACTCAAGCCTTTATCCCACCATAGTGGGGTCGGTTATATGTATCCTTTGTTGTCATTGTGCCCTATATTTAGCAATAATCTCACTAATGCGTAAGTACATCATGTCTTTCCATTTCATTCCAAGTTTTTCTTGGTCTACTCCCTCAATTAACATGCCCCAGTGACTAACTTTCACAATGCCTGACGGGTACCTCTAATGACCTCTTTTGTACGTGTCCAAACCATCTTAGTCGAGCTTCTCGCATTTTCTCTGCAATTGATGTTGCTCCTGTCTTATCCCTGATACATTCATTCTAATTTTATCAAATCTCGTGTCCACACATCCACCTAAGCAATCTCATCTTCACAACTCCCAATTTTTGCAGATGTGCACAATTCACTGCCCATCACTAAGAACCATAAAGCATCGTGTTACGGACGCTCGTGTTACGGACACTCGTGTTACGGACACTCGTTGGGGCATGACGTACAAGCGCCACGAGCCGCGCGTGGCATCCTCCTAAGTTATCTTTATTTTTCGCTCGTATTTTATTATCTTGTTTAAGTAATTTTATCCTCATGTATTAAGCCTTAATGAGGATGACATTTTGGTGTTTTTGTATATTAGACCGATTTCCCTTTTATGGGGCTTGTGGTGTGTTTAGAAAATTAAGAAAGTAGTAAATTGAAAATATCTTCCTCTCTCTAGTTCTCTCTCTCTCTCTGTTCTTCAGATCCGCACGCCCGTCGCCCTAGCCACTCCAGCCGCCGACCTTCTCCAGTGTCTCCCTCCCCCCACCGCAACCATAGATTGACGGAAGTCCAAGGAGGCCTCCTCTTCTTTCCTTGAGGACTTTCCCTCTCTTCCTCGGCATACCAGTTCTCAATCCTGAGCACGTAACAACTTGGTATCAGAAGAAACCTTCCTCCCCGTTGCTGCACCTCCCGATCTGTCGTCTCTTGCCCTTGCCGAGGTCGATCAAGTGTATCTTGGCCGCCCGACGTTGTTCCGCCCCGATAACGCCGATCGTGTCGCTTCTCCGCTTCAACCGGCCCCGACACGCCAGCTTCCGCCTCCCCGTAGCCTCCAGCACCATCTGCCACTTCCTTCACAGCCGATTCTACTGGGTTCTTCACTGACCGGGGGTTTCCTCCTCGCGGCATCTACCGGATTACTTCCTCCTCCCTTCCCTCCCCAACTGGGTTCTCCTACCATGGACGACGGCAATGGGGGCAGCCCTACTCTTGCTCAGATTGTGGAGTCTTTTAAGACGATGATGGCGGACAACCACCAATCCCTTCTTGCCGCACTCCGCCCGGACGGCATTCGGCCGGCCCCTCGCCCCACCACAGATTCATCACCATCCATTCCAAATCTATCAGCCGAGCCCCGGCCGCCTGATTTTCCCTTCTGCTCTGACCACTCCATCGTACCCCGCCACATCAAACTGGATTTACCGATTTTTGACGGCCGCGAGGATCCCCTCACCTGGTTGACTCGTTGCGAGCAGTTCTTCACAACGCAACACACCCCATGGGAGGACTGGCTTGGAGTGGCCTCCTTCCACCTCATGGACTCGGCCCAACTCTGGTTCTCGCATCTTCATCGGGAGAAGCCCGGCCTCACTTGGGATGACTTCAAGGCTCAGTGCACTCTCCGCTTTGGACCTCCACTCCACAGCAACCCCATCAACAATTTGATCTCTCTCAAGCAATATGGTTCCATTGATGACTACTTGGAGCAATTCTAGGTGCTCCGGGCGCGTGCTCCATCCATTCTCCCAACCCACCAAGTGGCTTTCTTCACCGCCGGTCTCCACAAGCGGGTGCACATGGATGTCGAATTTCAGAATCCGGTCGATCTCGCTACAGTGATGAGTTTGGCTCGCCTCTGCGAGAAGCGCATTCTCATGGACCGACCGTACCTGGGCCGTCGCACTGGCGACGGCCCTTTTCGGAGTTCCAGCCAGTCCCCCACAGCCGTTAGCTCCAGCCCCCACAGGCTCAGGGAGGGGGCACGGCCCTCCATCATCCGGCGCCTGTCACACCAAAAGATGGCTGAACGACGTGCAAAAGAGCTTTGCTTCAACTGTGATGAGCAATTTGAAAAAGCGCACCGTTGCAAGCGGCTTTTTTTGGCTCGAGGTTGATGACCCCTCAGATGAGGAGTTCGGGGATGACGGGACATGGGACCCGGCGATCTCCCTAAATGTCATGTCCGGCCCTCACACTTCCGACACATTCCAGATGCCCATTACCGTCGGGGAACACCACCTCTTAGCCCTCATGGACAAGGGCAGTACACAGCTTCCTTAGCGATCTAGCCGCCCAGCGGCTCCAGCTTCCCATCACCAGCCGCATTCGTTTGCGCGTGGCCGTGCCGAATGGCGCCGCCATGGCCTATACCGGGGTTTGCCGAGCAGTTCCCATCATTGTGCAGGACTATCATTCTCATGTCAACTTCTTCTCCATCGCTTTACGGGGATTCGATGTGGTTCTGGGCAAGCGCTGGTTGCGCACCCTCGGCCCTATTTTGTGGGATTTGGAGGGGATGTTGATGACGTGGGATCCAGGACCTTCGCCAACAGTTTGACAGGGCCGTCCGACAGCCGATTCGAGTTGCGTCTCCTCCCTGCAGCTCGAGCCAACAGTGCAGCATGACCTTTCATCCCTTCTCACTGAGTTTGCTGACACTATGCTTCCACCCACCTAGCTTCCCCCTCCCCGCCGTCAGGACCACCGCCTCTGTCTTCTTCCAAATACAACACCAGCGGTCGTCCGCCCCTACCGTTACCCCTTCCTGCAGAAGGACGAGATCGAGCGGCAGTGCGCCGACATGCTTCGTCAGGGCATCATCCGTCACAGCGTTTCTTCATTCTCCTCTCTCGTCCTTCTGGTGCACAAAAAGGACGACTCATGGCATTTCTGCGTGGACTACCGCGCTCTGAACGCAGTCACGGTGAAGGACAAATTTCACATTTCAGTGGTTGAAGAGTTGTTGGACGAGTTACATGGGGCCCGTTTCTTCTCCAAGCTCGATCTCTGCTCCGGTTACCATCAAGTTCGTATGTTCCCCGCCGATGTGGAAAAGACGGCGTTCCGTACGCACCACGGGCATTTTGAGTTCCTTGTGATGCCCTTTGGGCTCACAAACGCCCCATCCACATTTCAGGCCCTCATGAATGAGGTATTCCACACTCTCCTTCGTCGATGTGTATTGTTTTTTATGATATTTTGGTCTACAACAAGACTTGGGCAGCCCATCTCGATCACCTCCGCACTGTTCTCCAATTGGCCCGCTCCCATCATCTTTGTCTCAAGCGGGCCAAATGTTCCTTCGGCACAGACAGTGTGGCATATCTGGGCCACATCGACGACCGCTCGGGCATTTTGGCCGATCCGGTCAAGATTCAAGGCGACCTTGACTGGATACTTCCACAAACTCAGCAGGAGCTCCGCGGGTTCCTCGGCTTGGCGGGCTATTACCGTCGCTTCATCCAGGGCTATACCGTGATCGCTGCTCCCTTACACTCTCTACTGCGCCCCCAGTGTTTTGTTTGGGACGACCCCGCCACGGCGGCCTTTCGAACAATGCAGCAGGCCTTGGTCTCGGCACCGATCCTCCAACTTCCAAATTTTGAGAAGGATTTTCATGTGGAGGGCGACGCGTCTGAACTCGGGTGTGGAGCGGTCCTCCAACAAGAGGGACACCCGATCGCGTATTTCAGCAGCACTACAGCCATCCACCACCGGAAACTTCCGGCATATGAGCAAGAGCTCATCGGCCTAGCCAAGGCCGTTCACCACTGGCGACCGTACTTGTGGGGTCGCGCCTTCGTCATACGTACTGATCATTTCAGTCTCAAGTACTTGTTGGAGCAGCGTCTGACGACAGTTCCACAACAGCGCTGGGTGAGCCGAATGTTGGGTTATGATTTTTGGATGGAATTCAAGGCGGGACACTTGAACGGTGCGGTCGACGCCCTTTCCCGTCGTGACTCTTCAGGCGCACTTCTCTTTGTCGTCTCCACATCGTCATCTCTTGTTCTATCTCATCTCCGTCAGGCGATCCTCGACAAACCAGCCCTGCGCGAGCTCATACACCGCATTCAGGAGGGACGCCTTCTGATACACTGGACAGTGCGGGACGGTCCGATTCTGTACTGGGATCGCTTCTTCATGTCTGACTCTTAGCGGTCGTGCATGGCCATACACATGAGGGGGTTCAGAAGACCCTCCAGCGCGTGCGTGCTGAGTTCTTTTGGCACGGCCTCAAACGGAGCATCCAGACGTACATTTCCGTCTGCCTTATTTGCCAGTGCAGCAAATCCGAGTCCCTCTCTCCCGCGGGCCTCCTACAGCCCCTTCCGGTCCCCACTCAGATTTGGGTGGATATCTCGATGGATTTCATCGAGGGATTGCCTTCTTCTCGGGGCCACGGCATCATTTTCGTCATCGTCAACCGGTTCTCAAAGGGGGCACATTTCATTGTCATGAGCCGCCCCATCATGGGACCCACGGTGGCCCGCAACTTCTTTGATCGGGTGTTTTGCATCCATGTCATTCCCAAGAGTATTGTATCCGCCAGGGACAAGGTTCTCACGTCCCAGTTTTGGCAGGAGTTATTTTCCTTGTGTGGCACCAAGCTGGCCCTCTCTTCCGCCTATCACCCTCAGTCGGACGGCCAGACCGAAGTGGTCAATCGGACACTTGAGATGTACCTCTGCTGCATTACTGGGGATCATCCCAAAGACTGGGCCCGTTGTCTTCCATGGGTCGAGTACTGTTACAACAATTCCTATCATACGGCTCTTCAAGCTACTCCCTTCAGCCTCATCTATGGATGGGAACCACCTCGCCTCCTTACCTATCTGAGTGTCAGCGCCCGCTCCACCACCGTTGACATCGAGCTGCGCTCGCGCGACGAGCTTCTGCGCCTTGCACGTGAGCGCCTGCTCCAGGCTCAGGCACGCATGGAGACCGCCCACAACTGGGGCCACCGCGAGCTGTTCATTACCCCGGGAGATTGGGTCTGGATGAAACGTCGCCACTACCATCAATCGACCGTTTCCAAGGGTGCCTATCAGAAGTTGGGGCCCAAGTTCTTTGGGTCGTTCGAGATTGCGCACCGCATCGGGGAAGTGGCTTATCGCCTCCGCCTTCCCGCCGACACCCAAATTCATGATGTCTTCCACGTGTGCCAGCCGAAGGCCTTCATCGGCGAGCCGCCCACCGCAGCCTTGGTCCCACTACCGCCACCACCACGGGACAAGCTTGAGGACAAGCTTGATGTCGAGCAGGGGGGAGATGTTACGGACACTCGTTGGGGCATGACGTACAAGCGCCGCGAGCCGCGCGTGGCATCCGCCCAAGTTATCTTTATTTTCCGCTCGTATTTTATTATCTTGTTTAAGTAATTTTATCCTCATGTATTAAGCTTTAATGAGGACGGCATTTTGGGGCTTTTGGATATTAGACCAATTTCCCTTTTATGGGGCTTGTGGTGTGTTTGGAAAATTAAGAAAGAAGTAAATTGAAAATCTCTTCCACTCTCTAGTTCTCTCTCTCTCTTCGTTCTCCCGATCCGCACGCCCGTCTCCCTAGATGCTCCTGCCGCCGTCCTCTTCTAGCGTCGCCCTCCCCCACCACAACCATAGATCGACGGAAGTCCAAGGAGGCCTCCTCTTCCTTCCTTGAGGACTTTCCCGCTCTTCCTCGGCGTACCCGCTCTCAATCTCGAGCACGTAACACATCGTTGGTCTAATTGCAGTACAGACATACGGTAAAACATGCTTTTAAGTTTTAATGGTACTTTATGATCACATAAGAACAATGACACGCCTCTCCACTTCAACCAACCCGCTTGGATTCTGTGTCACATATTTATCAATACCTTTGTATTTTTGAACTATCGATCCAAGAAATTTAAAACACTCACGATGAGAAATATCTTGATCACCCAACTTAATAACGAAGTCATCTGTCCTTCTTGCAATGCTAAATTTAAGCTTCATATACTCCGTCTTTGCCCTGCTCAACCTAAAACCTTTCTTTTCTAAATTGTCTCACCAAGATTCAAGTATTGTGTTTACACCCTCGCATGTCAGATCGACCAAAACGATATCATCTGCAAATAATAAACACCAAGGTATTGCTTTTTGGATATGTTTGGTGAGCTCATCTAAAATAAGGGTAAAGAGATAAGGGATTAATGATGAACTTTTATGTAAGTCAACAATGATAGAGAATTCCTGTGTTAATCCACTAGATGTCCTCCCTTGTTAAACGAGGGAGGGGTAGACCAACAAAGACTTGGAATGAAATTGTAAGTAAAGACATGATGTACTTAGGCATTAGTGAGATTATGATAAAAGATTGGGCACAATAGCGACAAAAGATCCATATAACCGACCTCATTTAGTGGGATAAAGGCTTGAGTATTGTTGTTGTTGTTATCCTTGATTATGTCAATGTATGATACATTTACACCGTTCGTTTCTTAGACTCTCCGTAAGATTTCTCTTGAAACTCTATCACGAGCTTTCCCAAGATCGATAAACAGCGTATGCAAATCTTGTTTTCTTTCTTGATAGTTGTCAATGAGTCTCCTCAAGAAATGTACAGCTTTCATGGTTGACCGCCCTGGCATTTTCATACTTCGAGTATATCGTTTGATTTAACCGTTTTTTACATTTTTCATTTTCTTTAAAACAACATTTTTCTCTCATGTTCAATTCATTGTCTTTTGTTTTATTATAAAGTTGATAAATGTATCTTTTTCATCGCTCTTTAATATATGCATCATCCGTCAAAATTGTATTTGTTTCATCCTTTATACATTTTACTTGGTTTAATCTCGTCTTCCTTTCTCTACCTCGAGCAACTTTATATATGTCACGCTCTTCATTTTTGTTGTCTAGTCACTTATAAAAAATTTCATAAGCATGACTTCCTGCCTTACTTTATGTTTAGTTTCTTTTTTGACGGTTTTATACCTGACTAAGTTTTCATCATTTCAACAAGTGTAGAGTGATTTATAGTTGCCCCTCATTGCCCTCACTTTGTCTTGCACTTACTCTTTCCACCACCAAGATTCTTTCTTTGGAGGTGCGCGATCTTTTGATACTCCAAGTACGTTCTTTTCACTTATTCTTAAATGTGAAGACATAATTTCTCATGAGACACTAGGATCAACATAAAAGGTTATCAACTAGTTATTCCATAGCAGTTGTCTTGAAAGCAACCTTCTTTTTCATCTTCAAGTTCCACTACCGAATTTTTGGCAATACTTTTGGCAATGTCTTAAATTTATTCTAATTAATTTGTATGTTCAACATCACTAACTTATATTTTGTTGTCAAACTTTCTCCCGATAAACTTTTCAATCTTTATAAATCATTTTATATATTTTACGAGTAATAAAATAATCAATTTGTGACTTGTTAGATCCGCTTGAAAACGTAATTAAATGTTTCTCCCTTTTTTATGAAAAGCGTATTTGTCAAACTTAGCTTATGTGTTATGGCAAAGTCTAAAATATTTTGTCCTTCTTCATTTCTTTCTTCATATCCAAATCCTCCATAAACGGTTGTATAATTTATATTTTATTTCCTTATATATCCATTTAAGTCTCATCCTATGAAAATATTCTCTCTTTGTGGGATTTCTATTACAAAATCATCTAAATCTTCCAAAAATTGCACTTTAATAGCTTCATGAATAATGATAGTCAACTAGTATAACAAAATAATATATCAGACGATAAGTTCAAAAGACGTGTCACAGGACATATCAGAAAAAATCAAATACGTCAGTCTATATTTTACAAAAGGACAATCTACTTTTTTTTAGAAAATAATGATGTTTCCTCTTTAAAAATGACATGTTAACAGACATGTAGGAGGACATTTAAAACAATGAGGAAGGCTAATCTACCTCATAAACACTGTCTTAATATCATATATACAGTTGGGATCCTAATCAGATACTTGCATTCTCCCAGGTTGAGACATCAGGAAGTTGTTTTGTGAGTGTTATGGTACTTGAAAAAGTCACCTGGGCATGGAATCATATTCTTTCGAAACAAATATTTGAATGAAGCATACAAAAACATTGATTGGGCTAGAGGTCAAGATGATCGAAAATCCACCACTGAAAATTGTTCCTTTGTTGGAGGAAATCTTGTAACAAAGAGAAGTAAAAAACAAAACATGTTATCGAGATCCAGTGCAAAAGCAGAATACAAAGCAATGCCACAAGGAATATGAGAGGGATTATGGCTTCAATCTATAATGTAGGATTTGAGGCTATAAGACGGAAAAATCATAAAAGCGGTTATCATCATTGCTCATAATCTCACTTAACATGACCGAACGAAACATATTGAAAGTGATAGACATTTCATCAAGGACCACCTAGAGAAAGGCAACATTTGCACTCGGTTCGTTCAATCTCAAAATTTGCTGCCAGATATCTTTACCAAGATCTTGTGTTGTGACACCACTGATATCTTCAAGCTGAGAATGATCGACATAAACTCCCATCTTGAGGGGGAGAGTTGAATTAAAATCCATTTTAAAGTCCCACCATAAAAGCTCATGCTTCCCTTTATTATTTTTAATCACACAACTCTAATATTTGTTTGGGCTCCCCTCCTTTGTGTGTATATATAGAGGTGTCATGTAATGTTTATATTTAAATAAGAATTAATATTTTATTATTTTCTCAATTCGACCATGAACGGAGCGGGGTTCGTTTGGCTGAGGGTGGTAGAGCATTCTATTTTCCAAAGTATTTTAGGAGCGAACATGCCAAATTTGATATCGGTTCAGATAAATGTTTATGTGCTAGTTTCACGGTGGTCATGAATGTGTGTTGTTGTTGTACACTCCCGCTTGAGAAGGTGCCCTCAACTTGATCAAGTATTGTCTTGAAGGTGCCCTGGCGGCCATTCGGGACTACCTCACGGTTGACTGCTTTGATACTTCAGGGGTGATCATTGAGGGAGACTGCCTCAACTTGATCAAGTATTGTCAATGCTGCTTTGACTCGCGTCTTTGGGATGCCCACTTCCCGGACGCTGATATGTTGGGATTCCTTTTGGAGCTTCCTCGTGTCCTGTTCCGATATGCTCCGCGGGAGGCCAATCGGGCTGCGGATTTTTGTTCTCGCTATGTTATTTCCTGTACTTTTCTTTGAACCTGTTTTGATGATTTCCCGCCGGTTTTCTCGGAGATTGTTCAGAGTGACCGGAAGAACATCCTTGTTTTTTGACCCGTTTTTTGCGGTCCCTTTTCCTCTTTTCTTTCTATTGCGAATGCAAGCTTCAAAAAAAAGAAGGTGCCCTCAAAATAGAGACAAAAGTACAACGACAAGAAGTCTCCACTAGCGCTTTCCAGTTACTAGAATAAAAAGAAAAATCATTTCCTCGTGGCATTTCCTCTTCATTATTTGGGCTGAATAAAGTGTACTTATGAATTTAGAATGGAAAGCAAATTATACTTTCTTATTCCTTGGATCTGATGGTGAAGCTGAATGAAAATGTCATAAAGCCTTCTTCATTCTTATTTTCTTCACCCCATTCTACTTGTGAAGAAGATATTCAATCAAGTTGTCAAAATTATAATGTAGAATACTTGCGAAGAAGAAACTCAATCAAGTTGTCAAAATTATAATGTAGAATACTTGCGAAGAAGAAACTCAATCAAGTTGTCAAAATTATAATGTAGAATACAAGTATTACCTCTTCTTTATTTTCTTCTTGTTGAATTTTCGTTCTAAGCCTTAAAATTTGGTTTTCTTCAATGGTATCACGCAGTTTCTGTCTCACATTCTCATATGCCTCCTCAAGAACCTTTGACCGTTGCTCATGTTCTCTAACTTTGTTCTTAAGCCAAATCAGCTCCTGGTTATGTTCACGAATTTGCTTCATTGGGCTGACAACCATTTCTTGGTATGATCTTCTTTCAAACTTTAACGCTGTTTTCCCTGCATATCTTACAAAGTCAGAACTGCAACAGATAATCAAACAAAGTCCATAGAGCAGTTGAAATATTATATTCTTTAAGGATCCATCCAGTTGGATGGAATTAGGACTGGTCCAATTCCAATGAAAATGGGTCTCCACTTCTAATTTGTCTAATTTCGTCCAAATGAAAACTAATAATTAACTGTCATGCACTTAATTAATTAATCGATGATGTCATAATTAGTATTAACTATTACATATATGCATGCATTAAATTTTTTTCACGTGTAGGTGATGCAGCATGTATAAAGAGTTTAAAAGAAGGTCGCCTACCGAGATCATCTTTTAATATCAAACATTTCATTCTAGCTTATATGCCAATTCAACCACTACATTGAGGTTACTTAGTTGTTCACGAGAATAATTTTATAATACTGCTTAATTAAAAAGTGAAAATAAAAAACATCAAATTCGTAGCTGATTCCTTTCATGAATTATAACGTAACTTTTAAATGGTAGACAGTCTAATATTATCAATTTTAAATTCAAACGCATGGTTTTCATTCACAAACCCCGAGGTGAAAGGAAGGGCCATGGGACCTAAGCAAAGAAGGGTGAATGTGGATAGGAAATTGATGGAACATGCATTCCGCATCTCTTGATTTGAGAATAACAAATCAATGTTTGTCATGTGTTTATGTTAGGGATGTAGATCGAGATTAGAGAGAATAGAGTAGAAAGAGGGAAATTAGGGTTAGGGTTTGAGAGGAGAATGGAAATACCTGAATAGTTTTTGCATGCCCTCGCCAAACAAGCCTGTAACAACCTATAATTTAAGAATAAAATAAAAGGGCTCTAAATCAATAAATTAAAACGGTGACAAATTTCTAAATAACCTATTTTGGTTTGATTTTATTATAAACCGAGCCAGCTCCTCTCCTGATTTTAAAGTTTTCAGCCCAGGGCTTCCTGCATCCTGCACGCACCCGCAAGTCACTTCTGTCAACTCCCGATCTTGCCCACTGTGCTCGACTCCCTACTCGCCGCCTCCTCCCGCTCCTCCCCTTGCTTCCTTCGACGCCTCATGTTCCTCCTGTCGTGGCTGGCAGAACCCTCTCCTCCTTCTGCTGAGGTCGGCGCCTCATCGGCATCCCCTTCTTCTTCTTCCTAGGGGGCCGGCCGGCAACAGAATTTTTCTCATCCTCATCCTCTGGACAACAAACCTTCCTCCTCCTCAAGGCCGGAAGCCGCCTCCTTTCTCCCTCTAATGCCCTCTTCTTCATCATCTTGGATGAGTTTTGGGAGAGGGACGCCTAGGGTTTCCTTCCCCCATCATCTTGGGCCCGGATTTGACTTCCTTGGGTAAGATCTCATATCTCCCTCCTTTATTCAAATTTCTTTTTGAATCCTTCGCAAGTTTTGCGCTCTAAATTACATATGTACGTTGATCCAAGTTTATTTCCCGTCTTATAATTGTTTAACCATTTTGTGTTCGTGATTTTTGACGTCGTTCATCAAATCAGTTGGTGGTATCTCGCTCAAAATCCTCCCCGATTTAGGATTTGTGTAACCTAAGCGCTGTCAAGTCTTTGTTTCCGCGTGGTACTCTACTCACCTCTTGCTCTTGAGGGAGGTAAATTTCCAAGCCCTCTCATGTTTAAGTTTTTTGATGAAAATGTTTGTGTTAGCGTAGGGTTTTTCTTCTTGTCAAATATTGCTTTCATCATTCTTGAACAGGTTTAAATAGGGTTTCTGATTTTTTCTTATGCCGCTTAGCCGTCATAAGTTTCAGTCTCACTTTAAGCGAAGTAGAGATTTAGACCTTGCAAACATTGAATTTAATTTAATATTTTTGTTCTTATGATTATATGACTTCCCTATTAAATGTTTGTATTGTGAAATAAATTTAGACCTTGAATGTCTAAATTGACTTGTTACTAGTTTAAAATTTTAACATGTTTGGAATAATATTAGTTTGTGACCGTGAATGATTTTTATTTGGATATTCATCTAGAAGAATGATTTTTTCATTTGATGAATAATTTGAAAAATGATAGATTGTTGAGCATGAGTAACATTGTCATGATAATAATTGTAACGAATTTTGATTAGCAAATATATGATTGGTGTTTTTATATCATGCTTGTAGCGTACATACTTTACCGGGAAGATATTTGGGTCTAAACATAGTTTAATCTAGATTACAACTTGTTATCCCAGAATCGATACATGTCAAACTTACTCTTGCAATTTACTTGAAAAAATTTACTTATTAATAAAACATTAACCTCCTGAACCAAAAAAAATATAAAGTTCACTATCTTGTTTTGGGTGTCAATGGATCTTTATTTCTTATGAATGTTTGGTTGCAAGACTTGGGTAAATATTGTTTCATGACTTGATCCTCCCTCCCTTTGATGTAAATTCGTTTCTGCTAGAATCACCAATTCATGAATCCTTTAATTCGTTTATTTCATAAGCAATCATTGGAAATGTAGTGTTTAATTGGTGCAACACCTTTACTTGAGTTTCCGCTTGTTTTTGTAACGAGAACAAATAAATGGTCATAGCAAGCATAAATTTTCTAATAAGTCTTGCGGCTGAACTTGAATATGAATCAATAGAATCAAATAAAAACGCTTACACCTTTCACTGATTACTGCTTATGACATTACATAAACAAATATATGTTATACTCCGAAGAAGGCTAATATTCTTAATTATTTTTATTTGTCAATTACTTGTCTGTCTTGCTAGCTTTGTTTCATGAAAATTGGTACACAAACATTTCTGATTTTACTTGTTTTGAGACTTTTTCCTTCTTGTTTTGAAATTTACCTTAGCGTTCGTACCTGCGCCGCATGCTACTTGAGCCTGATCTGCGTCAAGCTCCTGCTTCTGGAACTTTATCTTCTCGCCGCGTCAGGTTCTATGCATTTCTCTTTCTTTACTGTCAGATATTTCTTTTATATAATAATTATGACCAGTCATTTTCTCCGTTATCATAAACAACTGACAGGCTAAATAATATATGTATCAGACCTTAACATTATTAGCATGTTTATTTCTCTGAGATTGTCATTGCAAAAAATTTGTATCTGAACTATATGTCATGAGATTTATTAAAATACATGTGCATCTAATTCTCACTGCCATATTTTAAAGATTCGGCATAAAAACAATCTATTTTACTGAAAAGTAATTATTCTAAAACTAATTATTAGTATCTCACCTTCCGGCTAACATCTATGGATTTTTTTCGCTCATGTCTGTGGCATCACGACTCGCCCGAAGTGCACTCTGATTTTTGCTTTAGACGGGTGACAAAGTCATAGAGGTATTGATACATCTAGGCCAAGAGCCCCCCTCCCCCCCCCCCCCCGTGCTGAACCCGCAGGTTCAGCTCCGAGTTGTCGCGGTTTAATTGGGGAGTGCTGAACAGGTGGGTTTAGCCCTGCTTTGTGCTGCCGACGCGCATATTGTTGACATGTGAACCTGTTGGTATGCGGGGGCATAACATTTTTTGTCTCCATCAGTTGTCAGCTTGTCCTCAAGCTGAGAGTCTGGATAAAATTCTCGGAACTCGAGCAGATCGACCCTTGTGTTGTGCAACGTCAATAAGTTCTTCCACTTGACGAGGATATCCTGAAGGTACTCGGTACCGCGCTTCTTCCATTTGGTGATCAGTACCTCCACTGGGAGCAGTTGCAATTTCCCATTATGGGTTGCTTCTGGCAGGATAGGGCACACTTGTACCGTGTCCCCGATTTTCTTTTTCAGCAAGGAGACATGGAAGGTCGGGTGAATACGTGATCCCTATGGCAGGGCTAATGTATATGCAACAGGATTCACTCTCTGGATGATTCTGAAAGGCCCATAATAGCGTAGTGCTAGCTTTTGGTTCGTCCTCCGAGCCACTGAGGTTTGTCTGTATAGTTGAAGCTTGAGAAAGACCTCATCTCCGACAACGAACACTCATTCTGTCATGTTCTTATCTGCTTGGACCTTCATTTTATTCTAAGCCGCCAGGAGATTTTCGCGCAGAAGGGCAAGAGTGCGGTCTCGATCGCATAACTCAGGATCAACGGTTGATAGCGTTGTTCCCCCTGGTCCAAACGTCCCAAAGGTCGGGGCGGAGCGTCCGTAAACAACTTGAAATAGAGTGAGTTTACTTTCACTGTAGTAGGATGTGTTGTAGTAGTATTTGGCCCAATGGAGCCAACGGGTCCAGAAGCAGGGCGTGTCCATCACAAAACATCGTAAGTACGTCTCCCTGTTTAAGCACCTCAATGTGTATGTTCGTTCGAGGGTGGTGGGTGATGCTCATGCATAGACAAGTACCATGTCAAAATAGCTCCTTCCAGAAATTGCTCACAAACACAGTATCTTGATCCGAGATGATGAGCCGAGGAATGCCATGAAGTCGAACGATTTCCGGCACAAACAAAGCAGCCAATGACTCGCTCGTATAGCGATGGTTCAAGGCCAGGACGTGGTCGTACTTGGATAGCTTACCCACCACGACCAGGATAATTGTCTTCCTTTTTAGATCTTGGCAGGCCGTCGATGAAATCCATAGAGATTGTATCCCAAATTTGTTGTGGAATCTCTAGAGGGTAAGCAGACCTGCTGGAGACGTTTCGTATTTCTATCACTGGCATATTTCACACTGTTACACAGATTGCTAAATATCCCTTCACTGACCCATCCAGAAAACGTTGGCCCGTACTCGTGAAGAGTGCGGAGGACACTCGTGTGTCCCCCTATCGGCGACCAATGAAACTTGTGCAACATAATAATCTTCCATGGTGATGAAGACGGTATGACCACCCTGTCGTGGTAGTATAAGTGTTCATTCTACAAGTGAAACCCTGGATTGGTGGTCTGCCCTTGTAGAAGTGAGTTCACAGTTTAGCACATGTATGGCTCCTGAAGGATCTCCTCTCGTATGTCGTCTAAAGTCCCGATCAGCGGCCCCGTGATGTAGTGATGTGTGCCCTCTAGTATGCGGGAAAATGTGTCTGTCACCACGTTCTCTCTCTTATTTGTATACGATCTCATAGTCGTAGCCCAGCAACCTCGTTACCCACTTTTTTTGCAAAGGAGAAGCCGTCTGCTGCTCCAGGAAATACTTCAGGCTCTGGTGATCAGTTTGTACCTTGAAGTGTCGCCCCAAGAGATATGGTCGCCACATGGTCACGGCATGCATAATGGTCAGGATTTCTTTCTCATGGGTAGAAAAACCTAATGTCTGTGGCGTCAACGCCCTACTGAAGTAGGCTATCGGATGTCCCACTTGCATGAGGATGGCCCCAATCCTCCACTCCTGACGCAACAGTCTCAAGGACAAACTCCTTAGTGAAGTCAGAAAGAGCCAGCACTGGAGTTCTCGTCGTGGCCATCATGAGAGCTTGGAATGCAGCCTTTGCCTCCTCTTGCCAGTAGAAGGCATCCTTGTGTAGCAGCTAGGTCAACGATCGAGCTATCTTCCCATAATTTTTCAAGAATCGCTGGAAGTAATCTGTCAACCCGGGGAAACCCCGGAGTGCGCGAACCGTGGGCAGCATAGGCCACATATGCATGCTCTATAGATTTTGGGGGTCGGTCTTGACTCCTTGTGTCGAGACAATATGATCCAAATGTTCCACCGCTTCTTGACCAAATGAGCATTTGGAGCGATTGGCATAGAGCTTGTATTGTTTGTGTATCACAAGAACTTATTCCACATGTTGGAGATGCTCTTCCCAGCTGGCATTGTAGATTAAAATGTCATCAAAAAAATTAATACATACCTACGGAGGAGGGGCTGGAAGATCTCATTCATCACTGCCTAAAATGTCGAAGGCGCGTTGGAGATCCCAAACAGTATCACAACGAACTCGTAGTGACCATCATGTGTTCGGAACGCTGTTTTGAAAATATCCCCATCCCGCATCCTGATTTGGTACCCCGAACGCAAATCCAGCTTGATGAACAGGTGTGCTCCATGTAGTTCGTCCAAAAGTTCATTGATCATGGGCATAGGGAACTTGTCTTTGATAGTAGAGTTGTTCAGAGTGTGGTAGTCGACACAAAATTTCCACGACCCGTCCATCACCAAGATGATGGGTGACGAGACGAACTGGCGTTGGGTCGAATGATCCTTGCAGCTAGCATCTCCTTCACGCTCTGTTCTATCTCGGCCTTCAGCATGTACGGGTAGCGGTAGGGTCGAATATTGGTTGGCTCCTTCCCTTCCTTCGGTCTGATCTGGTGATCTCAAAATCGCTGAAGAGGTAACGATTGGGTTCCTGGAAGACGTCTGGATAACTGGATAAGTAATGACTTCATCTGCTTTGGGTCTTCTTACGTAGGTGACGGTGGAGGCCCGATCTCCATAATCACTGTCATGTCGTTCTCTTGTTCCCACAGTCTCTCTAAGCAGAGAAGAGAGGTCTCTTTTATTGGTGAAGTCCTGACCCCGTGCAGACGGTAGTCTCTCCATCCTGAGCAAACTCCATGGTCAAACTATCTGAATCCAGGGTTACTTTACCAGTTGTCGCAACCATTGGACCCCCAAAACCATATCTGATCCCCGGATGGGTAACAAATAGACATTCATCCTGCAAATATATCCTTGCACACTGAACCCAACTCCCTTTAGCGCTCCTTCGTACTGCAGCTTATTTTAGTCCGCTACCATGACCTGGAAAGAGGCATCCTTGGTGATCTCTTGCCCCAGCTTCTATGTCATAGCAGGATTGACGAAGTTATGAGTACTCCCGTTGTCCACCAAAATAGTCACCTTTTGTTGGCAGATCCGCCCAGCAATTTGCATCGTGAGTGGTGTAGATCCTCCCTCCATGGCCTGAATAGATACCTCAAACTCGGGTATGTCCGAGATGTGCTCCTGTTCCCTTTCTTCTTCATATGGTATCTCATCTTCCTCTCGTAACATGTACACCTGAATCATCTGACATTTGTGACCTGACGTGAATTTCACATCACAGTTGAAGCACAATCCCTTCTTCTTTTCTTATCTGTAGCTCTGACCATGTCAATTTCTTCGCAGTCGCTCTTTCAGTAGCTCCTTGATCTTTCTTGGTGTCCAGAGGGTTTGTAGTGTGTTTTGTATTCCCCCATCGGGACTTTTGTCGGTTGAAGCGCTCCTCTTAAATCTGGGTCAGGCATATAGCATGGGTCAAACGGTGTGGCATGTAGGCATGCATCTCATCCTTGAAGTGCTCCTTCAATACTGAAATGAAGCAGCTCATTAATGTCTTCTCTTCCCACTGCACTTTGTTGGTCAAATTTTCTAACTTTGCTCGATATTTCATCATCGTTCTTTTCTGCCTCAGTTTCTGAAGAAAAGCCTCGAAATCTTCATGTTTGAGGAGCCCGAAACTAGCTATGAAACTGTCAACAAAATTGGCCCAAGGGGGATAGTCACGCCTTTGGAGGAACCACTGGGTCCATTGGAACGCATCATCTTCAATGTGAAAGGACGCAAGTAGCGCCCACTGCTCTTCTGGAATCTCTTGATAGTTGTAAATAACACCGCCTTTTGAACCCATTCCAACGTGTCGCCCCTTTGAATTTTGGGTAATTCATGCGGGTCTTTTTTGATGGCATGTATGCACTCGGGTTCTGTTGGTCGTGTGCTACATACTCCTGGTTGAGGCCAAGAGATCGTTGACGCTCTGTCGGCCAGTTCGTGTATCCTCCTTCCTCTCCGTGTTGATATCCGGGCCATGTAACCGCCGGAGGGGGTCTATACTACCAGACGCTGCATGTCCTGCTGTTGTTGGCATGTCCCGATCCCTTGGGTTTAGGCAGAAGCCCATCCCGGCGAGGGTAGATTGTATCCCTAGGTTGTTGTTCAATCAGATCATCTCGTCCCCTATCGAGGCCCCATGGCGACTGGATCGTCCCCTAGTGAGTACTCGCTTCTTCGTTTGTAACAACCTCAATGCCAATACCAATATTAATAATTATTATTATTATTATTACATTTAAAAAAAAGAAAAATAGCCCTAATTTCCCCTCTCCTCCTTAAACTCGAGCCCCCCCCCCCCCTGTTTGTTTATTTTCTGCATCCCGCAAACCCGTCGACCCAGGGTTCTCCTGATTCCGCCTTCTGCGCCTACCGTCGGCCCCGTCTCGCCGCTCCCCCCTCCCCTGGACGCCTTCTCCTCTTCTCGTGGTGGTCGTTTCTGCCTCTGCTTGGCTTTACTGTCTCCTTCTACTCCCTCTATTAATCTGGTCGACGGGAGATCAGCCTCCTCCGGCGTCCTCTAAGGCCGACTGTCTGCATCTTCAAGGCATCCATCTCTTTCTCCGCCAATGGATTGACAACCACTGTCTCTCCCTCTGGAGGCCTCTCCCGCTATGTTTGGGTTGGTGCTTGCAAGATGGACGACTAGGGTTTCCTCCTCTCTCTCCTTCTTGGACCGGGATTTGGCTTCTCTTGGGCAAGAAAACTCATCTTGCCTCCAAAATTCAGTTTTCTCTTAATTATTTTGCTAATTTTCGCGCCCCAGTCGATGTAATCACGTCGATCCAACGTGTGTTCGTCGTATATTCGACTAATCCAGTCTTGTTTGTGTTTTTGGTGTCGCTCTTCAGATCTAGTGGTGTAATCGCTTCAAGCCCTCTTCAATCTAGGGTTTTCTGAGCCTAAGCGTCGCCAGAACCCTGCCTTTCTCATGGTAGTTCCCTCTCCCATTATCCTTGAGGGAGGTAAAATTTTCTAACACCTCTTTTATTGTGTTGTACGATCTGCAATGCATGCCCGAGCGTAGAAACCTCGTTTAGGCGAATGTTCATATAATTTGTTTTGGGTCTTGAACAGGTTCGGTTAGACTCTCCGGCCCGGTTTGCGCCGCCTAGCGGTCACCGACAGTTTCGTTTTTCGCCTTAAGGCAAGTAGAGAACCTCACCTCACTTGTAAACTTTGGATTTAATCATGTTACTTGTTTTTGTACAATTACGCATGTTCTCTGATAACTGCCGAACCGACACTTTTTTTGGCAATGTATATTATATGATAGCGTGTCACAAAAAAAGACACTTAAAACAATTCTGTTGTCGTAAGCAAATCCTTGAAATGTAGCGTCTAACCGGGGCACTTGTCTGCTGGCATGGTCACTGCAAGCAGAATTACATTTCCAACAAGACTTGCACACGAATCTGAGCGTGAACCATGTGCGCCTGCTGGAACACCTACAACACTTCATCGATTACGGCTTACAACACTACCTGAACAACCTTAGGCTAAACTCCGGAGTAGGCTGATAAATTTCAGGAATTACTGTTGATTCTATTTGCTTGCGCGTTTACTATCTTTGTTAACTGATAAAATGGCATTCAAATATGTCTGTTTATTTCTGCTTATGTTATGATTAATTAACTTGTTCACTGTTTATATCCTAAGTTTTAAGACATTTTCTTTTTTATTTGGATTTGCCTTAGGTTATGTGACTGCGCCGCCTCCTTCCTGAGCTGTTTAGTGTTGAGACCCTGCATTTCCTGGAAATTTACCTTGTTTTGTTGTGTTGTAGTCAGGTTTTATGTATCCGTTTCCTTTACTGTCGGATTTTGTTATCATGTATTAGTTGTATCAGACATTATCTTTTGTTTCATGGACAACTCCTAGGCTTTTATTGTTGTAATGCAATAATAAATTAATGGTGTTCACTTCTTTACTCACTGCATTTACTTGTGTATCAGTGTGGTGTGTGTATCAAGAGATTTTATCAAAGTGCATGTGTTTCACTGTCCCGTTCAAGCTTCCGCACATAAAATAAAACAAATGGATTTTTATTTCCTTTTCTCCAAAGTTAATTATTATTATTTTTTTATATATATAAACTATAATTCAAATTTGATCCTGCCTAACAAACATGGGTTTCTCCTTTGCATGTCTGTGGCATCACGACCCGCCAGTAGCGCGCTCTGATGGTTGTTATTAGACGGGTCGTGACATTTTGCTCTTGATACTTTTAGACAACAAGCTCTTGATCTCCTTCATGTGAGCGTTCAGTCGCTCTTCCAAACATTTCTCTAAAGCCCTTAATTTTTCTTTGATGGTCATCATTGTATCTGACAGCCCGATATAGTTCTCCTCTATGGTTGCTAGTCACATGGACTCTTCCTGTGAGCGAGTCACCATGGTGGAACTTGAGGGTTTAGAGAGGGGAAGCCAACGGTTTTGAAGTAGAGTGGTCACTGCACGTAGATGACGTCGATGCTATGAAGATCGTCGAGGCAATCCGACGTAGAAGAAGAAGCAGTCAACGAAGTAGAGGAATAAGTTCTGGTACCCCTGCCTGGAAGAAGAAATCCACGATGGGGGAGAACTACAACAGCAGTCCGACACAGAGAACTACAACAGAAGTCCCTGATCAAAAGGATGATAGAAGCGGTAGCAGTTCGGCGTGGTAGAGGAAGCGGTCGACGTTCAGAGGGGGCAGCAGTGGACGATCGGAAGGATTAACGAAGTCGACGGGCGGGAGATTGACGAACCGAAGCAATGGACGAACTGATGGATCGACACAGCCGATTGAATAAGACGATCGAACACACGTAGCTGTCAGTCGATCGGGCGGGCCGCAACGTCTCGACGAGGCACGCCGTCTTCTGTGGGCTCGTTGTGAGGAAGTCACATCTGATATGGGGAGGAATGATTCCTTTGATACCAAATGTTAGGGTTGCAGATCGAGATTAGAGAGAATAGAGGAGAAAGAGAGAAATTAAGGATAGCGCTTGAGAG
This sequence comes from Platanthera guangdongensis, assembly GCA_039583875.1. Lineage (NCBI taxonomy): Eukaryota > Viridiplantae > Streptophyta > Magnoliopsida > Asparagales > Orchidaceae > Platanthera > Platanthera guangdongensis. The sequence goes on from CM077163.1 coordinate 84,854,524, forward strand.
GAGGAGAGAGGAAATACCGAAATAGTCTTTGCATCCCCTTGCCGAAGAAGCCCTAGAAGTATTTATATCTCTGGGACCAGAGAAGGCCGGACGCCCCCCCCCCCCCCCCCCACCCTCGTGTGGGCTGAATTCGCAGGTTTTTGCCCCGAGCCGTCACAGTTTAATTGGGGAGGGTTGAACCGGTAGATTCTGCCTTGCATTGTGCTGTCTCCTTCCGTCTGCGCGCATATTGTTGACCCGTGAACCGGTGGTTATGTGGGGTCATAATAGCTTATAGTGTGCAGGAACTATAGGTACAATGCCCCTAAGAGTGTGATGCAGAATGAAGACGGAGCCCTGAATTTATGGCTACCACGGGACTGTAGGAGGTGAATACGGCAGGTGTTTTTAAACGAGGAAATAATGGCAGCGAATGCGGCGCGTTAGGACTTAGCGCGGCGTGGTAAGGTCACGATCAGCACGCTCCAAGCGCACAATGCAACTAACGCGGAGCGCTAGCAACCACAGTGAAGCGGCAGTGACATGATCAACCACGATCTCCATAATTCCGACCACGATCTCCACGACATCGGCCACGTTTCTACATGATATGCAAGCGCGGGGAAGTAGCGCTAGCGATAGCGTTAACTTCTGGTACCTACATAAATGATGGATCACTTTGTTCAATTTGAACATATCTCAAGCCAAAACTCCAACATTTCATGAGAACCTTCATCTCTGAGTTCTAGAGCACTCCCAACTCCATCTTTGAAGATCAAGAGTGAGAAGGAGATTTCTGAACAGTCATACTACAAGAAGGATGCACGCTTCAACTCCGATGATGCTCATGGTCATTCTTCATCATCTCATTCAGAGCTCTTCAATATAGTGAATTTTACTTTTCTTAATTTACTTTGTATTGTTCTATTTCTTTTGTAATGGTAGTGAACTCGCGGCCGTTGTTGGCGACTAGACCATGCGAGGTTTAGAGGGAATTCCTTGAGGTGTGTGTGTCGACTAGGTCTAGGTGTAGATCTAGGAGGATGCTAGAGGCGGTATCAGGGATAAGATAGGTGATAGTCAACCAGTCCATTGAAATAAAATCATTTTTCATCTTGTCATATCTTTAAGATTTTATTTCCTGCAATTATTTTAAAAAAAAATTTGTTTGATACAATTTTCAAGAAGGTTCATTCTTTAGAGAGAGCGCCCGGCGGTAGCACCAGTCGTCGTCGGTAGTAACAGAGTTTGAAACTTTTCTCTTTTACAGCAATTATCTCAGAAAAATTTTTGAAGTTTTAATTAATATTCGTAAAGCTCTTATTCACCCCCTCCCCTCTAAGAGCGTCATAAGATCCAACAGAAATATGAGAACATATGGGGCCTAATGTCGGGGATAATCCAACAAACGAGGTCCCACGCGACATGTGGGAATCTGTTGCACATCTTAGTCCGCAACACGACCACGAGGCAAACAATCAAAGCTCTAATGCCAAGTCAAAACCTGTGGCTTCCATCCTGAAACCTTGAAGTGAAAGGAGAAGAGTGGAACCTATAAGGACAAACAGGTGAACATGAGTATGTGATGGGACTAAATAATCCAATATTTGTGGTCCCACTGGACACATGGATACCAGTTGAACATCCCAACCTTCAACACATCCTCATAACGAAACAAACAAAACTCTAATACCAAGTCGAAACCCTTGGGCAATGTGAGACTAATGTGACAGCCATATGCAGGGGATAATCCAACAACTGTGGACTCACGCGACACATAGAAATTTGTTGCACATCCCAATCTCCAACACGCCCCCATAGCAAAAGAAACCAAGCTCTAATACAAACTCAAAATTTGTAACTTTCATCCCAAAATCCCGAGGTGAAAGAGGAGGGTCTTTAGACCCATAAACACAGGTGGGTGAATGCAGGAAAAAATGCGGGTTGTGACAGACTCTTATAAAAATATTATAAAAATTGAAGGATACTTGCATTACAAGGAAGTTGTGGAGAAACCTCGTAAGGACTTGAAGACATTATATGGGCATCGCGATGTTATCATTTTAGGTCTTTTATGATATGAGTCAAGGTGGTTGTCGCAATTATTTATCATCATTGTTCTTTTATATTTTTCTCTATGTATTAACTGATGAATATCTCAATAATTCCAAGCTTTGTTTTTGATCAAACACTCATAGAAACGGGTAGGGCCATTTTCACCAATCTTGCACCGCATTATTCCGCATTTACTACGTTGTGGCCCAACCGCACAACCTACATAGCACCATTAAGGAGTTTATTTGCTCTATTTTGGGAAGTTTGTGACAAGCGGCACCCAACCCTTCAATGCAACTGCCTCCAAGAGACGGTGATACCTGCCAGGTTGACGACAACGCCCAAATTCAACTGTGACTTCCAACCAATCCGTTCTACGCTAAGCCACTTCCAAATGAGATGGACGGGAAGCCTTCATGGTTGACCAACGACCATCTTCACCTGCGAACGGTCCTACCAGTGCGCACAAACTCTCTCCAGAGGTTGCGTTGTTGGGCTAACTGATTCTCTCCTACAAGCGCTCCTCTGAATGGCCTTCATCTCCTTCATCCCATCTTTCAAGACCGTGAACCAACGCTTCTCCTTTTGCACACCTACCATCGAGTAGCATGTCAGTCCATTTTGATCCCAGAGTAGGTCTTGATCCAAACTCGTCTTCTAATTTCAAGCACATCGTCTCCTATTATTGATCCTTGTGCCAATCACGCGCACTCAACCTTATTTAATCCGAACAGTGCTTCTTTCGTTTACCTTATTTAATTAATTACCTCTGTAATTAACTAAAGAATTACCTTTAGTACTAAGAGTGTATTTTTAAATTGATTTATTATGTTAATAGTAATTAATTTATTACAGATACATAAAGTGTGTAGTCTTATTGTTTTGTATCATCATGGGGAATCACAACGGATTGTGTGGAACCCTGAGTACCTTATCAACAATTGCTTACGGGAAGTTGAGCCGTCGAAGTCACCCAATCCACCTCTTGTGCGTCAATCACCTTTCTTCTTACAATTATCAACAATACTGGGGTATTTCATATACAAAATGATACATCTTATGGAAATGATGCGGCCTTTCATGACAACTCAAGCCGTCATTGTAGTATTATAACAAGAAGCTTAAGCATGATTTTTGGTAGCTCTTGTTGCAATCTCCAACAAGAATGATAGTCTCACACTAACCGTAAAAGTCATCACGATTCCAGCAAACAAACAAGCTAACAGCAGTAAGAGGTCTCCACTACCCCTTATACGCATTGATACCCTTAAACACATCAATTCTCTAACACATGTACAACATGATGATAATGTAGTTCCCCGCCACACCAAGTTGGAATTCCCAACCTACGATGGGAAGACAAATCCATTGGAATAGCTAACCAGGTGCGAGCAATTTTTTGGTCATAACAGACACTGAGAACAGAATGGATCAATGGATCAGTCTGGCATCCTTTGACCTTGTCGGTTCAGTCAACTTTGGTTTGCTTGTTCGCAATTTGAAAAATTGGGGATGCGTCGGGAAGAATTTAAAGGGTTCTACAACATGTGATTTGATCCCCCCTCTCAAGCAATCCTCTTTGTCAACTAACATCGTTACAAAAAATAGAATATGTAAATGCTTATTTGGAACAATTTCATGTTTTCCTAGCTCACATTACGTCGCCAAAACTTGAGCGGAGGGCCACAATATTAAAGGTGGGGCTTCACAGCCGACTGTGACTTGACGTCGAGTTTGATACACAAGCCTTGGTTACTGCTATGCGTTTGTTTAGGCTGTGTAAATTTCAACTACATATGCATTGAGGCGACTATATAACCATGGATGCATTCATGGCAAATAAGGCTGAAAGACCTGGGAGTACCCAACCCCGAAAAATCTGACATCTATCACATGTCAAAATTGGTTGAACGCGGCGCAAAAGGGTTAAGTTATAGCTGTGGTGAGGGCTATATTCGAGGAAATCACTGCAAAAGGTTTTTTTAGTTAGAATTGAAGAACCTATTGAAGACCGAATTGTATAAATTTGGCACAAAAATTTGATCTTTGTTTGAGCTTGAGGACAAACTCATTTTGAAAGGAGGAAGTAATGTTATGGCATCTCTTTGTTATCATTAGGTCCTTTGTTATGAGAAATTGTGGTACTCGCAATTATTTATCATCGTAAGTCTTTTATTTTATTTTCTTTATGCATTAATTATTGTATTAGTGGTTTTTAGGAGTTATTAGTGAGCCATTAAGAGTTGATTGTGTCGTGCACGCCTACTTAAAGGCATGAAGTGTTAGAATGAAAGCAAGTATTGAGTCTCTCATTGTCCTCTATGATTAGATTATGGTAGCTCTCTCCCAAGCACACCCTACCTCAGGTTTATGTTTTGTAGTATTTTCATAACTGTCATCTTTGCCTCTGTCCACCTCTTCGGCAAGCTACTATGTCATATGGCGAGGACAAAATTGTTGTACGTGAGTTATGGTTGTGAATCCTACTTTTGGGCTTTAAACAATAGATTGATCTAGCGTTAACCAAGGTTTAGCATAAAAATGCCCCTTGCTAATCATCTAAAACTACGTGTCAAATTGGGTATGGAATTTGATCATATTTACATTAATAATATTACTTATAAAAGACGCTTCGGTTAACCCCATATGACTAAACAAAAGTAGCAATAATTGTATATTTTATCTTCTCCTTGATTTGTGGCAGTATCAATGTGTTTGCTTCTGTCATCTTGGGCAGTGAAGTAAACAATGTTATTGTTTGTCGTGTTGTCACAAAAAAGGCAGACGAGATTTTCTTCCAAAAGGTTCAAATTTTGAATAAGTATCCAAAGTTAAGGGACTTCAAAACATCAAGGGCCTGCAAAGAAATATTGTATGCCTCTCAAGACTTTTAAATTTTATTTATGATTCTACACAATGAGTCAAACATGGCTGTGGCACTGCACTGGCAAGAACAGGATTGGGTAATTCGGAGAGAACTTGATCCCAACTGAAATCCAAATCCCCGGTTAACCATTTGGTTGGGGATGAGCCACGACAATTCATATTCTGTGATTGATTTCTAACGATTTTATAAACATAAGGTTGTGCATTACTCGGCTGATTAGCTTCAATGTTTTCCTGCTTTACATTTTTCATTTTGATGTATTAACCTAGTGAGGCATGGACATTTTGTGGTCTTATTTGTACATTTTGCAGGTTGTAAGATTGGACACCAAAGTACATTTGAATAAATGTTATGTTTTATGCTGTTTATGTATGTGTTGTAAATTTTGATGATGGGAAATGTTAAGTTGCATTGTATACCACTCTTGTATGCTTTACATAAAACACTATTTTATGGAGTGGGGACTAGGGCTGAGAGTATTATTCGAATTCGATAGTCGCTTAAAAATTGCCCGGATATTGAGTTGAATCGAAAGAGGTCACAATTGATTCGACATAATTTGAGTTGATTCATTTTGACTCGAATCACACATTTTGAGTCGATTTTGAGTGTGCCCAAAGTCAATTTCAAGTGTGCCCCGAATCGTATGAAACATGATTTGAACCCACTCAAATTAATTAAAATATTTTTTGCATATTATTATTTTAAAATTAAAAACATTAACTCTAAACATAAACTAGAGTAAAGTCTTAAAGTGCTTCATTTGCTCAATTCGGGAAGTGTCACGGTCCACACGACCCAAAGGGATCATGTGTTCTACTGGCACTCCCTGGTCACCTGATCGCGCGGGCTGCTCAGCTTGTCTGCCCGCTGGAGGATTGAAGGCCTCCCCCTGACCGTCCGAACTGGTCGCCGTGACTTTTCAATATTCGCCGAATATAGGAACCGATTTCTCTCCATCTCATCAGCCAACTTCAAATACTTTGTTCTTATAATACTTAACATCTTACTCCAACTTCCAATTGCGTTGATCTTGGTCCCTCTTCTCCCTCTCGAGAGAAGAAGCTAGGGTCGCGATCTAATCCTAGAGGACTTTTTCCCTTTCTATTCTATTTTCCTCTCATTCTCCAGGACAATCTAAAGGGCTCCTTTTCTTTCTCGTGCTTCCCGCTACACCTCCATCATCTCCTTCAGAACCTCAAGCGGGGTTGACAGGTCTGTCAGTAATTCCAGTATCTCTTTATTTGCAACGTGACGGAAGCGGTGCGAATTCGTTGGGATCCGGTGGTGGCGGCAAGAACTCGCCTTATTCCATATGGTCTTCCAATCAACCTGCAACCGCGGTAAGAAAAGGTAAAGCGCCGTTACACTCCAATTTTACAAAGTTAACGAAATATTGCAGCTATGAAAAATACTTTGAAGGCCAAGACCGCTCGGGCGTGAAGTTTCTCCTCGCCTAGAGTTGCGATTAAGCGGTTATCATGGATAGGGAGCCTTAACCGCTCGAGGTCAATTCGCTTAAGCAGTTCATACCAAGTCTTCACAACCCTTTTCTTTTTTGCTCTCACCTCTTCCTTAGACAAGAGGATGTCATCCGTCGGAATGATGATAACCTCTAGTTGTTTTCTCTGCGGCAGGGACCTATAAGGAAGAGGGATCTTTAGAATCTTAGGTACAGGCTTAAGCTACCTAACCGCAAGAGGTCCAATGTTGCCCACTTATCCGCCTCGACCTGGTGTTTAGCCGCCTTGTCGGTCGCGATCTTCTCTCGCAGTTTTTCTTCTCATCTCCATCAGAAGTAACTAACAGAACTTGTTGCTCCCCAATCTTCTCCCCTAGCACCGGCAGATTGCCATCCTTAACAGCAAGATTGTCCTGGGTTAACAGGAGAGTTTCCATCAGAGACCTGTCTCTCTCCTTGAGTTCGTCAAAGTCCTTCAGAATTTCATTGGTAGAAGTGCTAACCGCGGAGTGCATTGTCTCACCGCCCGGATTGACGGCAGGGGTCTCCAAAGCAGATTCAGGAACTTCTTTCTCACGCGACTTGGGATGGAGGCTGGCCGCTCCAGTCTTAACAGATACATTCTTCCCTTTTATTTTCTTATATTTTTTTATCCGCGCATCGGCGGTTGTTGGGCGGATCTATTCTTTACTTTTTTCTTACTAGGCTCTACGACAAGTTCTTTTTGTCGCAGCTTGTCGGCAGCGATCTGTCAAATTGCTGCAACTCCTTGCGAATAGACTCATCGTCCACATCAATAAAGGCTGAAGAGATCATAATTTGCACATCACCAGGCTCCCAGCCATCTTTCTTCACAGTCTTGTGCTTCTTAGAATCGACGATGCTTTCATCCAGCCCACTCATCTTCAACATAACAACTCCAAATGGGAAAAGGTTATACCCATTTCAGATCCCTCTAGATTAACCGCGGAGATCGGGCCGGTGCCCGCGACCACCAATGCACTTGACGGATCTGGTACGTCCTCAACGAATTTGGGAACGATGTCGTCAGGACGCGGTTCGATCACAGTTGCAGCCTTGGCCGCCCCAGAAGTTTCCCCGACCCGGCGGGTTGGCATGCTTAGCTTCTTGACTACAGTTTTCTTGGGTCATGGTTTGGATTCCACATCACGTGATGCGATAGCCGACATCATTTTCATGCCCAGATCAGAGATTGCAGTTTGGAGAATTTTAACCGCAAGGAGAGAGTAGTGTCCCATGGCTAGAAAGATTTTCTAAAAGTTGCAGAGCTCTCGGGAGTACTTATAACCTCATCAACATTTATGACGGTCGTGGTCTCGCGGTTAAAGTCTACATTTCCGAAATTTCCTGAAATTTGGAAATGTGCGGGAATCATGCTTACCCATAAGCCTGCAACCAGATTTGTACTAAGTCCAGCCCATGCAATTAGAATTTTTTGAGTAACACTAGTCGTCGGGTCGCAAAGTTGCAAAAGTCCGAGGAGAGGCAGTCCAGACTCATGCCTGACCGCCTAGTCGTGCGGTCTGGGAGTTTTCTTCTTTATTCACAAATCATGTATCCTGTCACCCCTGCCTGGTTCTCTTGTACCTCGAGCAGTTGGTAATCTTAGCCCTGCCTATAAATAGGAGGGAGTATGTAACAACTCGTGTTTTAAACAAAAAGAAAGTTTAAATTAAATCATCATGGAAAAATTGTAATTAGCCTACATTGATTTTTTTTCATCTAATTAGGCTTCCCCCTTACTAGACAGAGTTTCCCCTCCCGATTAAATAGATTTCCGCCCAGAGTTTTCCAGTGCCTCGTCTCCCGCAAGCGCCAGCCCGCCTCTCCAAGTTTTCTGCACCCGACACCCCTCTTGCTCCTGATTCCGCCTACATTTGTTGACTCCTGCCCCACCCCACCCCCCTTGCTGCCTCCCGATTCTGCCGCCTCCTCTTGTTGTGCCTCCTCTTGCTCTGCCTCCTCATGTTCTTCCTCTGGGTTCGACGCTATCTCCTGCTTCCCCTCAAAGAGTCGACGGTACCTCCTTTGATTAACAAGGCAGACACCTTCTTCCTCCTAGGGGGGTGGCAGTGTCAGATCTCTCCTTCTCTCTCTCCGACAATAATGATTTTTCCTCCCTTCATGGCTAGCTCTGCTTCTCCCTTCTTCCAAGGGGCAGCAGCCTCCTCTCCTGGGGCTTACAACCCTAATTTCTCTGATTCTTCGTCATCTTGGCCAGCAATTTCAAGAAGAACACCTAGGGTTCCCCCGCCTACATTTGCCGACTCCTGCCCCACCCCACCCCCCTTGCTACCTCCCGATTCCGCCGCCTCCTCTTGTTGCGCCTCCTCTTTCCCTGCCTCCTCATGTTCTTCCTCTGGGTTCGACGATGTCTCCTGCTTCCCCTCAAAGAGCCGATGGTACCTCCTTTGATTAACAAGGCAGCCACCTTCTTGCTCCTAGGGGGCGGCAGTGTCAGATCTCTCCTTCTCTCCCTCTGACAACAATGATTTTTCCTCCCTTCATGGCTAGCTCTGCTTCTCCCTTCTTCCAAGGGGCGGAAGCATCCTCTCCTGGGGCTTACAACCCTAATTTCTCTGATTGCTTGTCATTTTGGCCTGCAATTTCAAGAAGAACACCTAGGATTCCCTTGATACCCTCTCTACTCAGAATTTTCTGCCCGGAATTGCCTCCTTGGGCTCGGATTTGATTCCTATTGGAAAGGGTTTCCTCTTTCCCCTCTTTTTTCATTTTTCCTTGAATTATTTTGGAACTTGTGTGCTCCAATTTGTGTATAATCTGTGATTCGGGATTTTTGCCCCTTTATAATCGACTAATTCCTATTTATTTGTGTTTTCTGATGCCAATCGTCGAATCTCTCAGCAGGATCTTTTTAAAGTCCTCTCTGATTTAGGGTTTCTCCTAGTCAAGCGTCGACAAGTCTTCATTTCCGCATGGTGTCTCCTCTACCCTCACTCTAGAGGGAGGTAAATTTATTAACCCCTCTGTTGTTTGAGTCTGGCGATAAATAAATTGTCTGTGTTACAATAGTGATAATTTATTATATCACTTCCGTCGTTCTTATACAGGTTCAAATAGGATTTCTGATTTTTGTTTGCATCGCTTAGCCATAACCGCAAATTTTAGCTTCCTTAAGGCAAGTAGAGATCCTTCTGTCTTGCAAGAATTGAATTTAATTTATTGTCTCTGTTTTTTGATTACATGTCTGCATTCCTGTATATAGTTGATCTGCCAAATAAATTTAATTCATGAATGCTTAATTGGATAAATTAGTAGTTTAGGGTTTAATATGTTTGGAATGTCATGAGTTTGAGATCATGTTTAACTTTTATTTAGATTTTCACTTAAATTAATGATTTTATTTGGATATTCACTTAGATGAATGGTTTTATCTCATTTGATGAATATTTTAAAGAATCATAGAATATTGAGCACGAGCAACAAGTGTCATGATAATAATTGTAACGAATTCTGGTTAGCAAATATATAAATGGTTTCTTTATATCATGCTCGTAACGTACATATTTTTCTTAAGATAATCGTGTCTTAAAATGATTTAATCTGGATGAGTACTTGATGACGTAGTAGCCGCGAGAAAGGACCTTCCGGTCCGGCGATCTTCCGCTCGGGAAGGATGGGGGAGGCAGCAGCAGAACCTTCCAGTTCGTAACTTCTCACGCGGAGAAGGAGAGGGGCGGCAGTAGAGTTTCAGAAATCCTTCATTCATTCAATTTATCAAAACAACATAACATCCCTCTTATACTATGAGGGATATCAGCACACCAATACATAAAGTCCAAATAACCAATACAGGCTATTGGCACACCAAACTAAAAACAGAACAGAAATAAAAAAACGGTAATTAAATGGATTGCGACTGAAAATCTTTAATTCCAAGGTAGCTAATCACCTAGCTGGGGGTGAATAGGTTTTTGATCTTTTATAATTTTCCCTCTACTTAGTGTGTTGTGGGTGAGTTATATATTGCTTCCAAGACAATCACACAAAGCACGCAAAAGGTTTATAGTGATTACTCAGATTATGGATACGTCCACTTTCCTTCTCACCTTTCTAACAATGTGTTAGACAAGGCACTTCTTCAAAACTCGGCTCCTAAGAGCTTACAACACAGATCCCGCAGGATCTCTCAGTCTCCACCAAGACCTACAGCTCAGGACAAAGCCCTACCTCAGAGCATGCTTGCTCCTACAACTCAGTGATCAAAGGATCACCTACCTCAGACTTGAACTCCAGTGCCACACCTCAGGCTATGGAGGTTAGCACTACAACTCAAAGAGTAACACTCTCTTATCTCGGACACACAGGCCCTACCTCAGGCACACAGGCCCTAACCTCAGATCCACACAAGGATCCTACCTCAGGCTAAACAGTCCTACCTCAGATCCAAACAAGGATCATACCTCAGGCTAAACAGCTCTACCTCAGATCCAAAACTGGATCCTACCTCAGCCTTTATAAATCAGACCTACAACTCAGATTCAAAAGGATCCTACAAAAATGAAAGGGTTTGGTTGGTGTGGTTGATTTGACACCACAAAAATTTCTCTGTTCCTGCCTCCTGTGCTGAGTATACCTCAGCTCTATCTTCTTCTCAGCAGCAGGAGAATGATCTTCAATAAGTTGGAGCTTGTGCTAGAAGTAACTCAGAAACTGTTTCTGAACTTGCTGAAGAAGACTGAAGATTTGACAGTTCTTGTGTTCTTCAAGCGGCTAGCCTGGACTTGCAGACATTCTTGTCTCGGCGTCAAGGCGAACCAAGGCGAGCGCTGGGCGCCTTGACGCTTAGGCGTCATGGCGGACGCCTAGGCGACACTAAGGCGAGCAAGTCGCAAGGCGCCATTTTTTTTTTAAAAAAAAAAGCAGCCTATCGACTGCGGTTATTATAATAACCGCAGTCTATACTATAGACTGCGGTTATTAAAATCACCGCAGTGTATAGTATACATGTTATATACTGCGGTTGTATAATACCCGCAGTGTATAGTATACATGCTATAGACTGCGGTTTTATAATAACCGCAGTCTATAGTACACATACTATAGACTGCGGTTGTTTAATAACCGCAGTATATGTTATATATACTGCGGTTAATAGAATAACCGCAGTATATATCTATTGACCATCGACTGCGGTTATTCTAATAACCGCAGTCGATAGTCATATATAGACAGCGGTTACAAAAATAACCGCAGTCTATAGTATGCCTGCCAATCTTTAGACTGCGGTTATTATAATAACCGCAGTCTACAGCTCCTTTTTTTTTTTAAAATAAATTGTTTACCAATTACAAACACAGCTGGAGATTTTTTTGTTCTTCATAGCAGACTAGCAGTTAGCAGTTAGCAGTAAGCAACTAAGCATAGCAGTTAGCACTTAGCAACTAAGTATAGCTTCTGAATGATCATATGACAAGAAGTAGGCAAGTAGCAACTAGCAACTAGCAACTAGCAAGCACAAGTGTTCCAAGTTCCAAGTTCCAAGTTCCAACTACCAAAATCATGTATTCTGTATTCATGAATCATGAATTCATGATATCTCAAATCCTCAATTCTCAAACATCAATACATTCATACCTATGACCTATCTCAAATTCTCAATTCTCAAATACCATGAAGCAGTAAGCATGTAACAGTAAGAAAAAACAGTGGCAATCATCTATCAATGGTCAAGACTCAAGAGTCAAGACTCAAGAGTCAAGACAAACTTCAGAGAAAGCCATAACAAAAAAGGGAACACAAAAATAGCATATTAGCATGAATAATATTTTTAACATTAACTTTAAATAATCATACAAGGTCAACTAGAATCATCATCTAGTAAGTCGTCATTGACATTGCAGGTGTTTGGTTGGATGGAGGTACTCGGCATTTGCCCATAATTATCATAAATATCTTCATCATCACTGGCAACTACAAAATGATCTAAATCTTCATCCTCTTGAGCTATTAGTTCATTTATTTGAAGATTTGTTCCAACTCCACTTCGTAAATTTCGAGCCTCAGTTCCAAGAGCTCTCTCTACAGCATCCCATGTGAGATTATCATCATCAAAAACTAGAGCTTCCTCTGGTTTGTTCACCATCCACTCACTACTCCAGTCGAGCTCATCAAGCACCAAAGGATTGTAATTTCTTCCCTTTTCACGTCTGTCTTGGAATCGTGCTTGTAGACGCCGATTATATTGGATGTATACAAGATCACTAAGCCTTTGATGTTCCAATCTATTTCTTTTTTTGTGTGAATCTGAATCAAGATAATTTCAAACTTATTGGTAAATTATTAAAATAAAAATATTAAAATTTTTATTGAATATTTGTATACTTAGATTACTTACAAACTCAAAAGTACTCCAATTGCGCTCACAACTAGAAGAAGAACAACATAAGCCAATTATGCGCAATGCTACCTTTGTAAGGTCAACATTTGGTCCTCCATGTGCACCCCACCAGTCCACTATTCATTTAAGACAGATATAAATTGTTTGACATATAAATAAATTAAGAAAAAATAAAAATGTAAACAATACTTACTTGGATTTAAGGTGGTTCGTTGCCTAATAGCCATAGGCTTTCCAAAACTATTTCGAGATGCTTTGTAGTTAGTACCTTGCTCGGCAATTTTGTCTTGCAATTCTTGATCGGGCACTAGTCTTGCAATAACATCATTGAAAGCATCTTGAAATTTCCAGGCATCATCATTATTTTGTTCCTCATATTCAAAATATTTGCCTGGATTTAGAAACAAAGCCGCCCTATACAACTTTTGCTCCATTTGATTTGTCCATCTATTTTCAACAATCTCAATAATCTTTTTAAATAATCTTTCTTTGTTATCAAAATGTTGTTTGATCTTTTGTTTGGCTTCTTCCATTGCAGCATATACTTCAGGCATAGCCGGCCTTTCATCTCCATCTACTAATCGCAAAACTGCAATCAGTGGTTTTCCCCCTTTTAGGCAATCTCTTACTCCATTCCAAAAATTGGTTGAAAGTATTATTTCAACAATCTGTTTTCCGGCTTCAGTTTTTGCCAAATTAGCGGCATTCCACGAGGGCGACACAAAGAATAATTTCAGCTTCTCCTCATGCTTAAGCACACTTTGTAGAGTAAGGAATGATGTTGCAAATCTATTTACTGAATGCCTAACTAGATCACCGCCTATAGTAGTCTTTATTGCATCAAGTAAACGAGTGTGTCTGTAGATGAAATTTGTAATCATTCTTGCCTTTCTTATCACTGTTTTGTTCTGTTGTAGCTTGCCTATATCCTCTAGCATTAGATCAATGCAATGAGCTGCACAAGGAGTCCAGAATAATGTAGGTCTTTTTTCCATTAAAATTTTACCAGCTGCCTTGTAATTAGAAGCATTGTCAGTCACCACCTGCAGAGTGCAGACATTTGTAATTATTGAAAGCTGTAGAGTGCAGTCTATATTACATTCCACTGCGGTTATTGTACAAACCGCAGTCTATTCTCTGGAAGGAATAGACTGCGGTTTGAACATAACCGCAGTCGATATGAGAATGGACTGCGGTTTATACAACCGCAGTCTATTCTCTGGAAGGAATGGACTGCGGTTTGAAAAGAACCACAGTCGGTGTGAGAATGGACTGCGGTTTATACAATACCCGCAGTTTATAGTAGCATAGACTGCGGTTTATATCACAACCGCAGTCTATGCTACACTACACTGCGGTTATTGTACAAACCGCAGTATATTCTCGGTTTCATACAATAGACTGCGGTTTATATATAAACCGCAGTCTATTCCCATATTTTTTGTAAAAAAAAAGGCGCCAAACGCCTTGTTTACAATTGGGCGCCGTGACGCCTAGGCGACGCCTAGGCGACGCCATGACAAGAATGCTTGCAGAAACCTGAAAGCTCTGCTCCTTATTTATCAAAACCTTATCTGAACTTGTTATAGCAGAAGAAATTGCCACAGCTAACTTTAAAGAACTTTTTGATCAGCTGATTTAACTTCAAGCTTCGAGCTCAGCAATAATGGCGAGGAGGGAGACGAAGTCCAGCCGCTACTTTTCGAAATGAGTAAACCCTAAAATTTGAGTTCCGTCTCCCGATCTCGCTCCTTTTATCTTCTGTCGATTAACGGCTATTTGACCAGTGGGGACCACTTGAAGTTATTGGCTGCAGCTTGCTTTGACAGAAGTAGACTATGGCTTTAGGCGCCATTTGTCGTGTTTTGTACCTTTTCCGCAATGAATTTGAACTTTGTTGACTTTTTTACTTATGCTGACGTCAGCATTTGTGGAATTAGCCAAATTCTCGGCTTCAATTCAGGCGTTGAGTGCGTTGAGTGAATGGCATTCACTCAACGAATCTGGACTTAGTCAAATTCTCTGCACCATCAGGCGTTGAGTGAATCTTTATCAATCAACTCCTCTGCACTTAGCCAAATTCTCCTGCAATGTCAGGCGTTGAATGCGTTGAGTGAATCTTCATCACTCAACGCCCCTGGACTTAGCTTCAACTTTCTTTATCTGCTAGGCGTTGAGAGCGTTGAGTGAATTAACTTCTTTCAACGCCTCTGGACTTAGAATTTTCTGTCCATCCTTCCTTGAGCTTCGTTATCACACGACGCTTCCTTCTCTGGCGTTGAGTGAGTTGTATTCACTCGACGCTTCTGAACTTAGATAGATTTTTTGTCCATCCCTTTCCTTAGGCTTTGACTAATTATTCATCTGTCGACGTCTTCTGCTTTGCCGTTGAATGAGCTGTCATCATTCAACGATTTTGTACTTAGCCAGATTTCTTGACAGAATCTTCAACTGCTTGAGCTTGTCCCAACGCTGCTTGGTATATGTCGTTGAGTGAACTGGCTTCACTCAACGCTTGTGTACTTAGTCGATTTTTCAGCTTACCAATACTGAGGCTTTGACAGACTCAGTTATACTCGACGCTTCTTATTATATGGCGTTGAGTGAACTGTCTTCACTCAACGCTTATGGACTTAGCCGCAGAATTGCTTTGCTGACTGTTGGGCATTGACTGTTCACACCTTACTCGGCGCTTTTTGGCATCTGGCGTTGAGTGAACTGACTTCACTCAACGTCTGTGTACTTAAGTGATTTTCAGCCTTTACAGTATCTTTCTTTGACAATTGTCGTTGAGTGAACTGGCTTCACTCAACGTCTGTGAACTTAGACAGATTTTTGTCTTTTCATTTCTCTACCTTATGATCATCTGTCACAACCACTTGGAATATTTGTCCAATCAATGTGACAAGTACCAACCTGCATGCATGAACTTGAACATACATCAAATACAACTATGTGTATATCATTAACTTGATTGACTTCTACAAATCTGGGACATTGTGAGCAATGTACCCAACAATCTTCCTCTATTTGAAAAAGTCAAAACTTTTATTCAAAATCATTTGTCAATGATATACACCAACCTATGCAGCAATAAAACATTAAATTGAAAAACTTATAACAGAAGAACAATAGTATCAAGTTATAGGTTACTACACTTTCCTTGCCTACAGTGTGATCATCATCACTTCCTGCTCCCCCTGTTTTGTTGCAGCCTGGCCTTGATCATTTCCTTCTCCTCCCCCTTTTTTTACTTCTGTAAATAGACAGGGAGGTGTTGGCCTCTGATTATCTTCTCCCACTCTTTGAGTTCAGATAATCAACTGTTGCAGCAGCTTGCTCCTTCTCTACATGAGACTGAATCTGTCCTTACAAGTGTTGGACTTGCTCCCCATCAACTGAAGCATCTTTTATCATCCTTCCTGGTAGGCACTTTAGTCTATTCCAGTCTGAATAGCACTTGAACCACTTGAAAAGCTTGATACCAATGAAGGTATACCACTTGAAAAATCTTCATACCACTGAAGATATTTTCCACCTGCAAGAAGTAGTACAATATGCAACAAAAACAACACAATGAGCAATTGAAGTTATATTAAGTTCAACATACCCAACTCAAACTTGAAGGTGTTGAACTTTGCTTCATACCCAACTCAAACTTGAAGGTGTTGAACTTTGCTTCATCCAGTAGTTTAGTGAAGATGTCAGCCACTTGCTTGTTTATAGAGACAAACTCAAGACTGATATCTTCACATTTCACATGCTCCCTAATAAAATGATATCTAATCTCAATGTGTTTAGTTCTAATATGAGAGATAAGATTCCTAGCAATTGAGATTACACTAGTAGAATCACAGTACAAAGGAGTTCTACTTATTTTGAGGTTATAGACCTGGAGCTGATGCTGGATCCACAGAAACTGTGCACAACAGTTACATGTTGAGATGTATTCTGACTCAGCTGTTGAGATTGCAACACTGGTCTGTTTTTTGCTGCTCCAAGACACTAGTCTTCCTCCCAAAAACTGACAGGTGTCTGAAGTGCTCTTCATGTACTCTTTGCAACCTGCAAAATCTGCATCTGAATAGTCTGTTAGTTCAAAATCTCTATTTCAAGAGTACCATAGGCCAAGATCTGATGTGCCCTTAACATACCTCAAAATCCTCTTAGCAGCAGAGTAGTGAGATTCTTTAGAGCTAGCCTGATACCTAGCACAAACATATGTAGCATACATAATATTTGGACTACTCGCAGTAAGATATAGAAGGGAGCCAATTATATCTTTATACAAAGTTTCATCAACAGATTTCTCTGTCTCATCTTTGCTTATAGGCATATTTAAGCATATAGGAGTTTTCATGGTGGAGGCATTCTCCATACCAAACTTTTGGATCAACTCCATGGTGAACTTAGACTGGGATATGGATAATCCATCTTCAGTCTGTCTTACTTGGAGGCCCAAGAAAAACTTAAGTTCACTCATATTGTTCATCTCAAATCTCTCTTGCATAAGTTTGACAAACTTCCTGCAAAGGTTGTCATCAGTAAATCCAAAGATTATGTCATCTACATAAATCTGGACTAGGATGATCTTGCCCTTAGACTCCCTTAGGAATAGGGACTTGTCTATTTTCCCCCTTGAGAATTTGTTCTCAATAAGGAAGCTAGACAATGTCTCATATCATGCTCAAGAGGGCTTGCTTCAGCCCATATAGAACTTTCCTAAATCTATAAATAAATTTAGGTGAGTTAGAATCAACAAAACCTAGAGGTTGCTCAACATAGACTTCTTCTTTTAAGTCACCATTCAGGAAGACTGAGTTCACATCCATCTGATAGACTTTAAATACTTTAAATGCAGTATATGCAAGGAAGAGTCTGATGGCTTCCATTCTTGCTACAGGGGCAAAGGTTGACCAAAATCAATACTTTCTTCATGTCTGTACCCCTTAACTATTAGCCTAGCATTGTTCTTTATTATAATATCATTTTCAACAAGTTTATTCTTGTAAATCCGCTTGACATGACATGCAGTATTCACTATCTCAGCCCAGAAATATTCTGGAAGAGATGTGTCACTCAACAAGGTCCTTCCAGCCTCTATGAGAGTTCAAATTTTTCTCTCAACAATCTCATTTTGCTGGGGGGTTCTTGGAGAAGAAAATTCTTGATGAATTTCTTGCTCTTCACAGAACTTTGTCATGTTATCGGACTGGAATTCAGTCTCATGCTCACTTCTGATTTTGACCACAGTACTATTAAACTCATTCTGAATTTGTTTGACAAACTTTATGAAGATATCTGGAGTTTCGTTCTTTTTCTTGAGAAAGAACACCCAAGCAAACCTAAAATAGTCATCAACCACCACAAGGGTGTAGACTTTCCTACCTATACTATGAACTGGCATAGGACCAAACAAGTTCATATGCAAGAGGTATAAACACCTCACAGAGTCTTTGGTCTCAATGCCTTGAAGGAAACTTTGGTCCGCTTACCCTTTTGGCATGCTGAGCAAATGTTTTCCTTGGTGCATTTCACCTTAGGATCATTTCTAACTAGCTCTTCACTAAATAGCTTGTCAATAGTCTTATAATTCAAATGAGCTAGTCTCTTATGTCATTGCACACAATATGAAACTTTCTCATTTGTCACTAGACAAATAGGAGAGTTTGTATCTAGACACAGAAAATTTAAACAAAAAACATTTTCACTCCTAGTGTCTGTCAAGATAACTCATTGGTCACTTGACCTCTTAATCTGGCACACATCATTGTGGAAGACTGGCATAGCCAAGATAAGAGAGTTGGCTTATGCTTATAAGGTTGTGTTGCAACCCTTCAACATAAGCTACTTTTGAGACGGTGACTATGTCATTGGTAATCTTATCATAGCTTCTTGTCACTCCTCTGTCTGAACCACCAAAGATAACCTTGGGTCCATCTTTCACTGGAGTGTACTCCTTTAAGTTGCTCATTGTCACAGCCATGTGCCTGGACTAACCTGCAGCAAATGATTTACCTTACCTTAGGACCCCAATAATTATTTGGTCATAGGTTCTAATTAGCTTGAAAATGAACATGTCTTCCTGCAGATTTTCTGACAGGAAGACTAACACTAGCTCTCGGCATAGTAGGATTGTGCCAGCAATCTAAGGAAAAATGTCTCACCTTGCCACAGCACCAGTAATCATGAATATTATTCCTTTTCTTCTGAGCAGGTACTGCAGTTGGGTTAACAGCTGACTGTACAGAAGAAAGAGGTGCAGCAGCCTTCTTCAAGTTCCTTTCAGCAAGGATCTGACTGAAGGTGAGTCTTTCAACAGGCTTTCTTGGCTAGCTCTGAATGCTATTTACAACAATTTTCTTTGTGGATGACATGTTGTTTATAGCATCAGAGATAACTAGATCTGGCTTACTAATAAACTTGTCCTTAGTCATGATCTTTGTTGGATGGCCTTGAGAGGTAGCCACTGCCACTTTGTTGAGTGAATGGGCTAGTGCACCAAACACAAATGGTTCATGATGGGGCATTTGGATTTCCTCATAGGGAGTCTTAAAGGCACTCACTCCCCTAATATACCTTTCACCATAGCTGTGAACTTCTTTGTTCACACTAGTGGATCTATCATTCATCCAGTGACCATAGATACTTTCTTAGTCATACCTATTTGAAGGCAACATCACCTTCTTAAAAAGAATGAGAGGTTTGGAAGCTAGAGGCTGGACTGGAGCTTTCCCTTTTCCTTTGGAAGGGGCAACTATAGTGTTTCTCTTAAATCTCAACCCCTTCTTACCCTTCTGAGAGAAGGAGTCTATCAAAGGCAAAACAGTATTTGGCTTAGAGAAACTGATCACAATTCTCTTCTCCCTCTGGAGTTTCACTTCAAGATCTCTAATGAGACTTCGTGTACTTGATGGTGCCTATCTGGATGAGAGACATGACCTTAAGTTAGCTAACTTCCTTGTCCTTCTGATCCAGCAAAGATGTTGTCTCAGCCAGCTGGGAAGCAGCAAGTTGAAGGGAGGTTATATCCTCAGTGTGTTTCTTAGTCAACTTATTGCACTTCTTAAAGGCATCTATAAGTTCATCATATATGTCAATCAATTGATTGACATCTCCTTTAGATTCAGAATCATCTTCACCACTGGATGAAGAAGCTTCTGTACAGGGACTAGTCTCATACCCAGACTCAGAAGAAGAACTAGATAGAGGAAGTACCTTTTCTGGACCAGGCTGACCCTGGCTGGATTCTTCATCAGACATTGTCATCAGCCCATAGCAGCTGTAGACATCTTCTTTATCTTCATCCTCCTCTGAGTCACTGTCTGAATGTGACAGAGGGGCCTGATACCTATCCTGCCAGCAGGATAGTCTTTAGTTTCTTCAGCAGCAATTAGCCCTATGTAGGCTTCCTCATCTTCAGACTCTGAGGAAGATGAGTTTGTCCAGCTCTTCCCTTTCTTAACAATAAAGGACTTTTCTTTCTTGTCCTTGTGCTGGTGAACCTTTTTCTCACCAGCCTCTTTTCTCTTCACTGGGCAGTCAGCAATCACATGCTCTGATTTGCTGCAACAATAGCAGACAACTTTAGAGGAACTATGTTTACTAGTTTTAGAATCATACCTTTCTCCTTTGGAGTGATTCTTCCTGTGATGAGAGGAGGAAGAGGGTCTGCTTCTCCACTGCTTCTTCATCAGCTTGTGAAATTGTCTGGAGAAGGCTGCAAAGTCTTCATCAGACATGCTGCATTCTGATGAGCTTGACCATGTGCTGTCTAAATCAGCAGGCCATCTTGGAGGAGAGGGAATCATCTCCTTGCTCTTCTTGGTGCTCTCTGCCCTGAAGGCCAAAGACTTTTCCTTGACCTGGAATTTGCTGATGGACTCTTCTTTCCTAGTAGTTAGTTACATCTCATAAGAGAGCAGCTTCCCAAACAAGATGTGAGGTGGAGTATCAGCCAGCTTTGTCACCTCCCTGATGGCAAAGATCATAGTGTCCCAGTCTCTAGTTAGAGATCTTAGGAACTTATCATTCAACTCATAATGGCTGAAGACCCTCTCATAGGTCTTCAGCTCATTCACTATCCTGAAGAACCTTTCATAGCATCCAGCGATGCTCTCTTTCTAGGCCTTCCTGAAAGCCTCATACTTCTGGTTGAGCATCAACTTTCTATCATCTCTAATCTCTTCAGTTCCA
Source organism: Platanthera guangdongensis (assembly GCA_039583875.1). NCBI lineage: Eukaryota > Viridiplantae > Streptophyta > Magnoliopsida > Asparagales > Orchidaceae > Platanthera > Platanthera guangdongensis. The sequence goes on from CM077163.1 coordinate 84,875,485, forward strand.
TACATGTAGACCACAAGAGTGTCTCACATCTCCTTGGAGGACTGGCAGTGAACTAGATTCTGAAAAATAGAATCATCTATGACACTAAAAATAATGTTTTGTGCCCTCTTATCAATGGTGGTCAAGATAACTTCATCCTTGGTCATCTCTGAGTATTTCTTTGGTGTCTGGACTGTTGCATCCAGAACTGAGACCTTCATGTGGAGGAAAGGTCCCTCTTTGACTGTCACAAAGATCCTTGGATCGGAGGCTTCCATAAACAGCCTGACCCTCTCTTTCCAGATTCCAAAACTCTCCTTCCTGCAGAAGGGGAGTTTCATGGAACCTAGCTCCTTATGGTTCTCTCCTGAACCCATAAGTATACTTCTTTCAGCTACCCTTGGAGATCACTCTAACTGTTAAGTCTTTCTTGAGCAACCTCCCTCTGATACCACCTGAAAGCCTTTAATTCCAATATAGCTAATCACCTAGAGGGGGTGAATAGGTTTTTGGTCTTTTATAATTTTCCCTCTACTTAGTGTGTTGTGGGTGAGTTATATATTGCTTCCAAAACAATCACACAAAGCACACACAAGGTTTATAGTGATTCCCCAGATTATTGGTACGTCCACTTTCCCTTCCACCTTTCTAACAGTGTGTTAGACAAGGCACTTCTTTAAAACTCGGCTCCTAAGAGCTTACAACACAGATCCCGCAGGATCTCTCAGTCTCCTCCAAGATTTACAGCTCGGGCACAAAGCCCTACCTCAGAGCAAGCTTGCTCCTACAACTCAGTGATCAAAGAATCAAATACCTCAAACTTGAACTCAAGTCCTACAGCTCAGACTATGGAGGTTAGCCATACAACTCAAAGAGTAACACTCTCCTACCTCAAGCACACAGCCCCTACACTCAGATCCACACAAGGATTCAACGTCCTACCTCAAATCCACACAAGGATCCTACATCAGGCTAAACAGCCCTACCTCGGATCAAAAACTGGATCCTACCTCAGCCTGTATAAATCAGGCCTACAACTTAGATCCAAAAGGATCCTACAAAAATGAAAGGGTTTTGTTGGTGTGGTTGATTTGACACCAAAGAACTTTCTTTGTGCCTACGTCCTGAGCTGAGTATACCTCAGCCCTATCTTCTTCTCAGCAGCAGGAGAATGATCTTCAATAAGTTGGAGCTTGTGCTGGAAGTAATTCAGAAACTTGTTTCTGAACTTGCTGAAGAATACTGAAGATTTGACAGTTCTTGTGTTCTTCAAACAGCTAACCTAGACTTACAGAAACCTGAAAGCTCTGCCCCTTTTTCTTTATCAGAACTTTATCTGAACTTGCTATAGCTGAAGAAATTGTCACACCTAACTTGAAAGAACTTTTAGATCAGCTGATTTAACTTCAAGCTTCGAGATCGGCAATAATGGCGAGGAGGAAGACGAAGTTCAGCCGCTACTTTTCGAAATGAGTAAATCCTAAAAGTTAAGTTTTGTCTCCCGATATTAATCCTTTTATCATCAGTCGATTAACGACTATTTGACAAGTGGGGGCCACCTGTAGTTGTTGGCTACAGCTTGCTTTGACAGAAGTAGACGTACTATGGCTTCAGGTGTTATTTGTCGTGTTCTGTAGTTTTCCCGCAATGAATTTGAACTCTGTTGACTTCTGTTGATTTTTGCTGACGTCAGCATTTGTGGATTTAACCAAATTCTCAGCTTCAATCCAGGCGTTGAGTGCGTTGAGTGAATGGCATTCACTCAACGAATCTGGACTTAGTCAAATTCTCTGCACCATCAGGCGTTGAGTGAATCTTTATCACTCAACGCCTCTGGACTTGGCCAAATTCTCCTGCACTACCATGCGTTGAGTGCGTTGAGTGAATTTTCATCACTCAACGCCCCTGGACTTAACTGCAACTTTCTTTATCTGCTATGTGTTGAGAGCGTTGAGTGAACTGGCTTCTCACAACGCCTCTGGAATTAGACGCTTCTGTACTTAGCCAGATTTTTCTGTCCATCTGTTTCCTTAGACCTGGACTGATTGTTCCTTTATTGACGTCTTCTGCTTTAGCGTTAAGTGAGTTGTCCTCACTCAACGATTCTGAACTTAGCCAGATTCTTTGACAGAATCTTCAACTGCTTGAGCTTGTCTCAACGCTGCTTGGTATATGGCGTTGAGTGAACTGGCTTCACTCAACGCCTGTGAACTTAGTCGATTTTTCAGCTTGTCAATACTAAAGCTTTGACAGACTTAGTTATACTCGACGCTTCTTGTTATATGGCGTTGAGTGAACTGCCTTCACTCAACGCCTGTGAACTTAGCCGCAGAATTGCTTTGCTGACTGCTGGGCATTGACTGTCCACACCTTACTCAGCGCTTTTTGGCATCTGGCATTGAGTGAACTGGCTTCACTCAACGCCTGCGCACTTAAACGGTTTTCAGCCTTTACAGTATCCTTCTTTGACATCTGGCGTTGAGTGAACTGGCTTCACTCAACGTCTGTGGACTTAGACAGATTTCTGTCTCTCCATTTCTCTACCTTGTGACCATCTGTCACTACCACTTGGAATATCTGTCCAATCAATGTGACAAGTACCAACTTGCATGCATGAACTTGAACATACATCAAATACAACTATGTATATAACATTAACTTGATTGACTTCTACAAGTCTAGGACATTGTGAGCAATAGACCCAACAGCGGTCTCCATAGCGGGTCAATGCGCTCTAGACACATGATCTCAAGCTCGCCGGAATCTCCATCCGCCGAGTGACCGTCCGCTGGGCATCCTTCATCATTCGCCTCTCCTTGAGAGGCACTCGGCCCCGAGTGCACGGGGTAACGGGGCACATCCGGGTAGTAGGTAAACAAGTCGCTCACATTCAATGTCTTGGAGATATTGAGTTCCGGCGGGAGGTCGACTACATAGGCGTTGTCGTTGATCTTGTGGTGATGGGGAACGGGCCATATTTCTTTGGCATGAGCATGTGGTGATGTCCCGCGGGAAACCGTTCTTTGCGGAGGAAAACCATAACAAAATCTCCCACTTCAAATATCTTCTCGCGTCAATGCTTGTCGGTCATGACTTTGTACTTTGCATTGGACTCGAGCAATTTGAGCCGAGTGTCAGTCTGGATGTCGCGAGCGTCTTCCGCCAGTTGGGCCGCAGAAGGGGGTGTCGTGGACAGGCGGGCCAGGTCGAGGGCATGTCGGGGAGCCTTCGTGTACATAATGGAGAAGGGCGTGCGGCCGGTGGAGCTGTGCGTCGCATTGTTATGGGCGAATTCCGCCAGAGCGAGCGCGTGATCTCATTGCTTCGGGCGATCCTGACATATGCATCGAACGAGGTTGCCCAACGTCTTGTTCACGACTTCGGTTTGGCCGTCCGTTTGGGGATGGGTGGTGCTACTAAACTTGAGGGAGGTGTCAAACATCTTCCACAACATTTGCCAAAAGTGGCTGAGAAACTTGGGATCACAGTCGGAAGTAATAGATGACGGAACGTCATGCAAACGAACTATTTCCCGGAAAAAGAGTCGCGCAATATGAGAAGCGCCAGACGTCTTGCGGAAGGGAGAAAATGAGTCATCTTTGAAAAACGATCCACCGCAACGAACACTGAATCCACCCCGCATTGGGTGTGCGGAAGTTCCAAGACGAAGTCCATAGATAAATCTTCCCAAATGCCTGCGGGAACCGGGAGCGGTGTATAAAGCCCTGTGTTGTGCGCTTGGCCCTTGTATTGTTGGCACACGAAACACTTCCGAACAAAATTGTCGACATCCTTTGTCAGTTGTGGCCAAAAGTAGCGCTCCTGCAAACTGGCAAGTGTCTTGTCCTGGCCGAGGTGTCCAATCAAGCCGCCTCCGTGCAAATCGCAAATAAGCTTTTCCCGTAGGGAGATGCGGGGAATGCACAAGCGGTTGTCCTTTAACAAGAACCCATCAAGTAGGAGAAAACCGTTATGCGAACTGCCTAACGAACAGGCGCGCCAAACCTCCTTGAAGTCAACGTCGTCGGCATACAAATCGGCGAGAGTATCAAAGCCGGTGATGTTCTGGTGCATGGTTGTCAATAAACAACTTCGCCGACTGAGCGCGTCGGCGACCACATTGTGAGCCCCGGGCTTGTGATGAATGTAGGGGAATTTCTGGAGATAAGTTGTCCAATGAAGGTGCATGTCATCCATACATTTCTGACTGTTAATGTATTTGAGAGCCTGGTGGTCGGTGAACAAGATGAATTCCTTGTGAGGGAGATAGTTCTCACAATGCTTGAGGTCCTGAACGACAGCGTAGAATTCCTGATTATAAGCGGCCCATTTTCGTCTAGCATCACACAACTTCTCACTAAAGAACGAGACCGGTCGTTTGTCTTGGGAGAGGACAGCGCTGATACCTATGTCGCTGGCGTTGCAATGCACCTCATAGCTTGTCAAAGCAGGGTATGGCCAAAACCGGAGCAGAGCTGAGCTTCAGCTTGATCAAGTTGAAGGCTTGGCCGGCCTCCTCGCCCCAGTGGAACAGCCCCTTCTTTAGGCAGTCAGTCATCGGCGCTGTGAAGGTACTAAAATCACAGATGAACCGGCGGTAAAATGTAGCTAACCCGTGGAACGACCGCAACTCTGAGAGAGTCGTAGGAGTCAGCCAATCGCCAATCGCCTGAATCTTCTCCTCATACACTTGTATCCCCTCCACGCCAACAATGAAGCCCAGAAAGATCAGCGGCGGGGCGAGGAAGGTGCACTTCTTGAGATGAATAAAGGGCTTGTGGTCCGTCAGCACCTTCAACACCGCACGTAAATGTGACAGATGGTCTGCCCTGCTCTTGTTGAAGACCAGGATGTCGTCAAAGTAAAGCACAACAGACTTTCTCAGGAATGGGCGCAGCAACTGTGTCATGAGACGCATAAAAGTACTCGGAGCGTTAGATAATCCAAAAGGCATTACCTTCCACTCGAAAAGGTCATCCGGGGTTTTGAAAGTCGTCTTCCACTCATCACCCGGCTTGATGCGGATCTGGTGGTAGCCGCTGCTGAGGTCTATGTTGGAAAAGAACTGCGACCCATCCAGCATGTCCAACATGTCATCAAGGCGAGGGATAGGAAAAGAGTACTTGATGGTGATGCGGTTGATGGCGCGGCAGAACTTTCTCCACGAGCCGTCCTTCTTGGGAACTAGGAGTGTCGAGACCCCATAGAGACTAAGGCTCTCAGAGATGAAGCCTTTCTTCAACAGCTCTTCGACCGTCCCGCGCAGGATATCATGCTCCTTAGGGTTCATCCGGTAGTGAGGCAAGTTCGGGAGGCTAGCCCCCGGTATGAGGTCAATTTGGTGTTGGATATCCCGAAGAGGAGGAGGGTGATCGGGTAGGTCCTCCGTGGTGATGGCGCGAAAGTCATGCAGCAGCTCCCGCACATCCGGGGAGATGGCTTCCGCCACCAGCTCGCCAGTGGCGTAGAGCCCGTAAGAAACGAGGGCCACCACCTCCTTTGCCTCTGCAACATCTCGCTCGAACAGACTTGTGTTGTCGTGCATTACCAACAAGCTTCGCCTCTTATCCGAAGGCGGGCTAGTTTTTGGTTTGGTGCCGACCCGTGCAACAATTTGATTTTTCTTGCCGACCCAAGTGAAGGAATAGACGTTCTCGCGGCCCTTGTAGGAGACATTCGTGTCATATTGCCATGGTCAGCCCAAGAGTAGGCGGCTCGCATTCATCTCCACAACATCGCACCAAACGTCGGCACGGTAGTGTTTCCCAATGGCGACAGGGAAGTGAGAGCGGTGTGTGACCCGAACTGAGGGACCGCGCTGGAACCACCGAATGGAGTAGGGGTGCGGGTGCTGTTCGGTCGGCAGTTGCAAGTAGGAGACCAGGCGTGAGACGACGAAGTTCTCGAAGCTGTCGTTGTCGATCAAGACGTCGCAAATTTTTCCCTTGACGTTGCAGTAGCTTCGGAAGACGTTGCAACGTTGAACGTGTTCGTCGAGGCGCGGTGTGAGCAGTAGGCGGTGGACCACGCAAGCGACAAATTCACCCTCGTCGTCATACCCGTCAATGACCTCGTCGGCCTCCCCCAAGTCGTTTGTGCCGTCCTCGTCATGTGTGACTGCGTGGACGGGCTGTTGAAGCAGCGGACATCGAGAGGCGAAATGGCCCGGCTGTTGGCATTTAAAACAGTTGCCTGAAGGTACACGATCGGGCGCCCGACCCTTTGGTGTGGAGGAGGAGGTCGGCACCCGGTCTGAAACATCCCTGATCGTAGAGTCCCGGTAACTGGATCCCGCGGCGTCAGTCCACGAACGGCGGGAGGATGCGCGGCTCGGAGGCGTCGTCACTTTCTCCATCTGCTCGGCCTTGAGAGCCATGTTAAAGGCCTCTTCAACGGTGCGCAGAACATGCAGTCCAATCTTCTCATGTAAGGACGGGCGTAGCCCATGAAGAAATCGTGTGACGCGTTGACCATCTGCCTCGGTTAGGCCGTTGCGGTCGGCGAGGCGACTTATCTCCGTGAGGTACTCTGTCACCGTGTGAGTGCCTTGAGAGCAGCTCTGATAATACTGAAACAAATGTTCGTCGTAGGCGGGAGAAAGGAACCTATTCCGCAACAACTTCTTCATCTTTGTCCAAGTTCGCACGGCGGCCTTGCCTTGGCGGTTGCGGTTGAGTTGGTCCCCCCAGACCGCGGCGCCAGATTTCAGACGGTAGGCGACCATCTTCACCGGACGATGCTCGTCAATTTCGGCTACTTTGAATAAGTGTTCCACCTCCGAGAGCCAATCAAGGAACTCTTCAATACCTAGATTGTCAGGGAAATGGGGAATGTCGGCCCGCAGGCGGTATCCCGTTTGGTGGTAGGGTTGTTGTCCCCCCCCCCCACACACCCCACCGAGGCGGAGCGGCGGCGGCGGGTGGTCCGTCCTCCAAGCTCGAAACGGACGGGAATAGGACGTTGATAGGTCGAGGGGGCACCGGCGGCGGAACACGCCTCCGGCAGTATTGACGGACGAAGAAACGGTCGGCGGGTGGATCGGCGGGGAATGCGGCTGGTTGCGGCCGAGTTGCAACTCCCCGACAGCGGTGGTGAGCGTGGCTAACTGGGCCGTGATTGTGTTGATGGCCGCCCATACATCAGCATCGTTCGGAGGAGAGTCTGCCATGTGCGCGAACAGGGCCGGTGCGGAAGAGGGGCGGAGGTCGGCGGTCAAGCGTAGGAGTCGAGCGCGAGCCTCTGATACCAACTGACGTAGTAGTCGCGAGAAAGGACCTTCCAGTCCGGCGATCTTCCGCTCGGGAAGGATGGGGGAGGCAGCAGCGGAACCTTCCGGTTCGTAACTTCTCGCCCGGAGAAGGGGAGGGGCGGCAGCTTAGGGTTTCAGAAATCCTTCATTCATTCAATTTATCAAAACAACATAACATCCTTCCTCTTATACTATGAGTAGGGCTAACAGCACACCAAAACATAAAATCAAAATAAACAATACAGGCTATCGGCACACCGAACAAAAAACAGAACAGAAATAAAATAGCGGTAGTTAAATGGATTGCGGCCTCCATAGCGGGTCGATGCGCTCCAGCCACATGATCCCAAGCTTGTCGGGATCTCCATCCGCCAAGTTACCGCCCGTTGGGTGTCCTTCATCACTTGATGTCTCAGAATCGATTTATGTCAAACTTACCTCTGCAATTTGCTTGAAAATTCTTCGTGTTAATTAAACATTAACCTCTTGAACCTGCAAGGTTAAAAACTCTTTACCTAATTCCTTCAGTGTCATCGAATCTTGTTTCTTATGTTTGTCTGGTTGCAAGAATTGTGTAAATCTGTTTCATGATCTAAGGCTTCCCATTTAATGTGAACTTGTTCCTGTTAGAATCGTTAAACTATGAATCCTGCAATCCATTAATGTCATAAGCAAATTTTCAAAGATAACGGTTAGTTGGGGCAACTCTTTGCTTTCATGGTCACAACAAGCAGGAATTTTTTCAATAAGACTTGCATCAGATCCTGAGTGTGAACCATGTGCACCCCCCCCCCCCAAACACCTACACTTCATTGATTACAACTTATGGTATTACATAATCAATTATATGTTATACTCCAGAGTAGTTTAATAATTTAACGTGTTTCTGTTTTACTCCCTTACTAGTTATGTATTTTACTTGCGCACATGTTTATTTCAATGTTCTGAGCTCTTTCCTTTCTGTTTTGGAATTGTCTTAGCATTCATGACAGCGCCGTCAGGTTCTTGAGCCCGATCTGCATTAAGATCCAAGTTCAATGTTTACGTTTTATTTCCTTTACAGCCAGACATTTATTTTATAAAAAATTATGATCAGCAAAGCATGGACAACTGTTAGGCTATATAATACATGTACTAGAAATTAAAACTATTTGTATGTTCATTCATCTAAGTCTGTCATTGCATAAAATTTGTATCAAGAGTTTTAATAAAATGTATGTGCATCTGTTTTTTCACTAACATATTTCAAAAACTTCCGCATAAAAACAACTATTTTCCCTCAAAAGTAGTCACATTAAACTATTTTAAATTTTCTCTACTTCCGTCTTAGCAGACATGATTTTTTTCTGCGCATGTCTGTGGCATCACGACCTGCCCGAAGCGCGCTATGACTTTTGTTGATACGGGTCGTGACAAAGTAACACTCTCAAAGCACGCTAATTCGAATTATGGAGCTTGCTTGTTGCCAGCAGCGGTCTTGAATATAGTGCCTTTGCAACTTCCTGGTCGCGCAGCTAGTTTTCTTTTAACAGTTGTAACTGCTTTTCCATAAATCAATAAATAGTCCGTTGCAAGTGGGATTTGCCGCAGCAGGTCAGTCTGGTGTTGCCACTCTGGCGGCCCTCTTGCTTCTTACAATCGCTTGATCGCCAGTAACTGATGTTTCACAGTCTCCTTCCCTCTAGTTCCCTTCTAGTGTGTCGTTATGTAGGTGCATTTTTAGCATCAACAGAGGTAGTGGTCCCTCAATATGTGATGTGATTGTATTTTGATAGTCTATTTGACTCATAGACGTGCTTAGGGTGTTCTACGAATTACATGGTTGCATTCATATTACATGTTAGTCCCTAATTTACTTTGACACTCAACCTAGAGAAGTGATTATTGTTTTTGACAAATAGAATAGTGATTGATATGCATGTTCATATGTTTTCATGTTTTCTATGCAATGCTGAATTGCAGGGTAATGTTGGAGCACGCTACCCGTCTAAAAAGCCAAAGCTTCATGAAGTGTCCTCTTTCTCGTCTTCTCTATTGAAGTACTTTTTCTTGGCTTTTGGTCCGGTCTGCAAGACGAGGTAGCTTAAGATATTTTGATGTACTAATTACATTATAGATGATATGTATTTTGTATGGCCATAAAGCCAAGTATTCTTTTGATTACATGATAGCATGGGAACACTATATGGGTTATGTTTCTAGTTTTCGATGTGCAAGTTTAGTTTTGTTGAAGTTTGTTCTTATATCATTTTATAATGCTAAAATTGTGATGGTTATAAGGTTTGGGGCCCGGACAGACTCATACTATATGTTTGTTGCGGTGGAGGTGTTACAAAATAAGCCCTAGCAGGACCAGCTGAATCTATCATAAGGTTGGGATAATTGGGTCTTAAAATTTGACAAGGCATAAAATAATGTTCTTGTTCTCTGCAAAAAATTGTGCTCTTAAAAACAAAACAAAAACTGTCCTGTGCATCATCATTTCACATTTCTAAAAGCCAACACCAGACAAAGATCAACCGAGGTTCTATATCAAAAGGTTCTACATGCACAGCAACAACACTCAAGCCTTTATCCCACCATAGTGGGGTCGGCATCAGAAGTGCAGGAATCAAAAATCAAAATAAAGTTCTTCTTTTTGTAAAATCAAGGGAAACGGACCCATAAAAGGATGACAAAAGAACACATGAGTCTGATTAAGAATACAAAATGAAAAGTTACCATTTGCATTAAGCCGTTGAACTTCCAAATAACATCAAAGTACTATTCAGAGTTTGAATGGATGAATACAAACAGAGAGGCACTTTTGTTGCTTTAATTTTCAACCATAATCGGGCCAAAAAACAAAAAAAAACTATTACTTAACAAACCAAACATACCATGGGAATGTTTGTTGAACATAATCACATCATCTTTGGATGCTAAGAAACCGTACAGCTGGCGTTGGCCCCCTGGAGAGAACAGTACAGGGTGCCTTTCCCAAGAATCCCGATCTCTTCCCTCGTCTGAAAATTGCTTGTGCAGTCGTTCTGCTTCAAAGTATCCCATCGCAGATGCCTCAAAGATTAGTACACTCATCCCTCGATGCCCATTTGGGCCATAGGAATGACGAGCTTTTACCACTTCATAAGTATTAAAATATTCAAGAAGCTCCTGATTACCCATGCCTTTCCACTGAATTTATATATACATAAAAAGGATAGATCTACTGAATACAAATATGGTGAAGTTGAATTGAATGGACAGTAGGTAAAGCAAAGAAACAACTTTTCATCTATACTATATTAAAAATAAAAACTTGGGGTGGTCATGATCCAGAAATAAGAAATGAATCTGAGCTCTACAATTTAAATTTCTCTGATCTTACGGATCGTTTAGTTTTTTAATATAGAAGGCTAGCATAAAAACAAAAAATATAGTGGCGTACACAGACATTGCACACTACATAAGCGTGGACCCAGTACAAGTCCGTAGTGGTCAATATTTAACAACTTCGAGAACATTATACCATCAATGTGTTTAAAATAAAATTGGGAATATCAAGAAGTATAATCAAAATAATAGGATAGCACAAAAACAGATCCCAATACGATTACTTTGCCATACAATAATGCACATTAGTAGGTATCAATGAAGCGATTAAAGAACATGCCCCTTAGTAATAAATGTTTGTTGGTGATAATTGTAAGAGCCGAACCCGATCATGTATTAATTACTTTGATATATAATTTAATATATAAGAACGCGAATAAAATAATTCCACTATGATGAAAAATTGAAATTCATTGTCGATTTGGCGTTGCATGTGTATTTTTGAAGTTCGAATTTTTCTGAAGATCTTTGCGATGCTCGTTTCGTTTGTTTTTTTTATTTCATTTGTGATACATTAATGTGAGAGACTTATGGTGTCTAGACTTGGATTCATATGGCTTCATGTGGAGGTGACTGTTCGGGTTCCTAGTGGATCGGCTGGTTGCTTTAGGCATGGCCGGTTATTAGTTTCCTAATCTAATGGCTGATATGTTGATTGGACTTGATTATGTGAGGAGGTGGAGCATTGGATCTTTATACTTATCCGCGATATTTTATTACCGCCTCCTCCCGATACTTCCATTTCTTCTCGCCTCCTGGAGCTTTTGACTGGCTGGACGCTAGGCCTTGGCTATGACTGACTCCTCTTCCGATCGACGATTCCTTCCTCTCCTCCTGTCATCGGTGCTGGAAGACTTGTTGTCTTTTGTTTGTGCCGCTGCTAGCAGCTTTTCCCTGCAATTTTGTTGTATTTGGCCGACAGTTTTGGGCTGATCTTTCCCCTGTGAGCTTCTTCTTCCTCTCCCTCCGTTTGTCCTTCTCTTTAATTCTTTTCATGTTCTAGTTTAGTTGTTGGAATAAAAAAGGAATGGAATTGGGGTTTTCAGATTTGGGAGATTTATCCATGCCCCCTGTTGGCCGGCTGTTGTGGGCTGTGCTTGGAGAAGCCGGTTGTGAGTATCATTGGATTATTGGTTACTTATTTGAGTAATGTTCTGAAGGCCAGCTTCCATGTGCTTGGTAGGAATTTGTTGTTTGGCTGTTGTAATTGGCAGACTATTTGATTGGGGGTTGCCTTGGCTGTTGACTGCGCTTGGTAACTCTTGTTGGCTGCCTTGTTGCCTTGGAATTGGGTTGTTGATAATAAATGTTGTTGTCTGCCCACTTGTTAGCCCTTATTAGGAGCATGGTTGGTTGTTTTAGATTTTGTTGGCTTTTGTTAGTTCCCTTTATTGGATGACCTTTTTATTGCTGAATTTTGATTTGAGTTTGCTTTCTTTTGGAATCCTCTAAGCGAGTCCTCCCTTAGGAAACTCCTATAGGACATAGATGTGGTCGTCTTAGGAGTCCGTTTCTAGCTATTTAACGGCGCGCTATATAAATGCGACGAGAATCTTATGAAGGACAAGGGCAAAGAAAAAGTTATGGCGAGTCCTTACCGCTTCGATTACATATACATTTGAATTATTTTAAAATATGAACATGTAAAATTACTTTACTTTGAGTTACTTCCTTTCATGAACACTAAATATGAATTGAATTGATTTGAAGAAATTCAAAGACTTGAAATCGTTGAAAATATGAAATCGCTAAAAGACTAAACATGAATTAGCAAGCAATAGAAACTCTAAGGGGGAATTTATATAATTATCTTCTATTTTGAAAACAAATATGAATTGAATATGAAAAGAACAAGAAATTGTAAGTGCGTTGACGGGTAGGAACTCCTACACCTGGTAGGGGAGGGACGAACTCCTACGCATCATTCGGGGGAGGGGGTCAAACTCCTACAGAATTTGATACAGAACTGTCTAATCTAAGAGGCGTGGAATCCTGCGGCGTATTTGAGCGCCCAAGAGCGGACATTGATGCGACGAGCCAAGATGTTTGAGAAACTTGAACTCGACCCACAGTACTTCGAAAGAATGAATATGATATGAAAATTCTGAACTTAATACATAAATGAGAATAAGAAGGAAAGGAATAAAAATATGCTACTATAAATAGTTATTTTTGTTGTACTAGCTCACTTTATAGTATCTTACCAGCTTACTTGCTCATATAGAAAGATATAACTGCATATTGATGTTGACACTTTGTGTTTGTCTGTACTGAGGTTGAAGAGGTAAGAAACTTAATTTTCTAAACTAATTGGTTATTGATTTCTCTTTTTAGGATCAGACCGCCAGCGTACTAGGCCCCACTAGGAGGATACCTGCGAAGGCAAAGAGAAAATAGAGGGAAGGCTTGGTTCTCCGACGGGTTAGAATTTGTTTTAGAGTTATCACAATCCGTACTTGAAATATATATGTCCTAGTGTGGTTTTGCAGTATGTTGTATTGTACTTTGGATTGACATGACGTAAATTATATTTAATGAATAAAAAATGTTTTATGATCTCTCCTGGTACCATTCATGTGTTTTACACATTAGAATTGTCATGTTATTTAATTGTGAAAAGTCGAACAGAATAAAGATTTAAATTGTGATGGACTTCGGGCCGTTACAATAATGATGTGGGATGGGTGTAGTGTGTGTGTAATCATGATCTAACAGAACTCTAATGAATGAATGCAAGTGTAGTGATGTAAGAAAATCTGAATGATATTATGCACATGTGTTGATCCTACATTTAATTGCAATAAACTATGAAATTTATTTTAAAACAGTAAACATTCATCTTATAGATTAGGCACTATAAACACAAACAAGATCCAGTCAACTTTAAGAAGAGGGATTGCTTCAATTAAATTATAGGCAAATATACCTAAGAAGCAGCACAATTGACAAACAAAGTAATACAAATTAGTATCCCAAATAATATGGGTTATTGACGCAGTGCGGATCTATGGGTGGGGGGGGGGCGGTCACTTAACCCTACATGATATGCAAAGCCCGATGGTTAAATCACAATTAGATAATAAATTAAAACATCTCACGCAGATAAATTCAACGTTAGGCACAAATAATTTATTAGAGCAAACCAGCTTAGGCTTTCCTCCGTGTGGAGGGTCAAAGCAAGTGCGTGTGGCGAATAAATCCTGAAAATCACAATAAGTATCTAACAAACCACTACAATACAATATATCCAAACAAATATCGCATTCAGTCCAATACAAATATGTTGAAACTAATAAACCAATACAACGCAATCTCACCAAATAGTGGGTTGGCCGAGGCACTGAAGAATTCGGAACCGTAGATGCGTGCACGGCGATCCGAGGTGGAACCAGTAGCGAAAAATAGCGTAGGTGGCTGTCCACGGCGGCGGGTGGTAAAATCGGTCCGGAAATGGATAGATCCGGCAATGTATGGACAGATCCGGGCGAGAGATGGATGGATCCGATGTTTGGTAGCGGATCTGGGCTAAGGGATGAAGAATTGAAATGGGAGGGTAGAACTGGGCTGGACAATCCAGATATGGACTGTTTTGGAAGGGGTGGCTGTGGGGAGTGGATCCACGGGACGGGAGGACTAGGGTGGCTTTGGAGGGTGGAGGATAGGTCGGCGACTTTGTAGAGAGGTGGTCAGCTGATGGGCCTGAACCAGTGACGGGCGGTTGTTTGGAGGGGGATTAGATGAGTGACGGTGGGCAGCTAGAAGGTTGTAGGCGGTGGCTGGTGACAGGAACACAGGTGGACGGCGGCTGGAATAGGAAGGGAAAAAATAAAAACCTATAAAAAATGAACAGTAAATTTCATTGTTAAACAGTAAACATGAATAAAACTAGTGATTTCCTGGACATGAAAATAATGGCTGATTTGGGAGTTGTTGGGGGATGCAAGAGGGAGTTTGGGAGGGAATAAAGAGGTTTAGGGTTAGGGCAAACTTTAGGGAAGGAGATGCACACTTAGGAGTCGACACTTAGGGTTCAACGGAGTCGGCACCGTGGAGGAATCGCGGGAATCCGGGAATACTCTTCTCCAAATTCTGCAATGCCCTCAATCAGCCCACTACTTATCTATTTATAATAAAATAAAGACTAGTGCATCCCACATTAGACGGCTATGATTGGTCGGACGTGGGCACTCAAAAACAATGATAATAAAACCAAAAATACTAAAGTAATATACGAAATCGATTCGCAACGCAAATCCAGACACATCTGCGGAGTCTGATCGTCGATCCGGGCACGCCATATATGAAAAGTCGTCAATTGGCCCCGAACGGGCCCAAAACTCGTCATCCACTGTGTTACGCCCCCGCTACGCTTTACGGGTCGCCACTATGCTCGGAGGAGCAAGGACGCGCTAAACAACGGGGCTGAACCTTCCGGTTCAGCCCCCACTCAGTGAACCGGCCGGCCAGGGGCCGAACCAGGCGGGTTCAGCCCCCTTGGGAGGGGCCGGCCAGCCCCTCCATGCCCGGATATATATATATCCGGGCAGCCCCCTTTAGGGGTTTATGCAAAGTATGATCAGGTAGCCTCCTTCTTCTTCCTAACCCTAAATCTCCTCTTAATCTCTATATCTCTCTCTTTAGTTGCTCCTTAGTAGTTTTCCCCTAACATTTGGTATCAAAGCATTCGTCCATGGTGACCACTCGCACTCAAGAGGAGTCCTCACGGATTGAAACCCTAGAGGAGAGCGTTGTTGGCCTAACCGATTCGATGGCGGCCATGGAAGGGCGGATGGAGGCCCGGATGGAGGAGTTGAAGGCGTTGTTGAAAGGAAAAGGATCGGCTAGTGAGGATTCGGCCGGATCGGGCGCCGAACTGGGCGGAACGGGCGGAAATCAACCCGGCGCGGGCTCGGCAGCCGCGTATGGCGGTTTGGCGGGTTCGATTCCGCCCGGAATCGGCGCAGGAGGGTCCGGTGGCCCTGGATGGGCGGCATACGGGCCAGCAGGGGGCTCGACAGCGATGCAAGGGGGCTAGGCGGGGCCGATTCCGCCCGGATTCGCGGCAGGCGGGTTCGGCGAGACGGGACTGGGTCGCGGCCAGGGACGCCGGGGCTGGGAAGAACCCGGTGGGTTTCGGCGGCCACCCGATGTTACGGGACAGCCAAGGGGAGGGCTCCTCCCTCCTCCTCATGGATTTGGCGCACCGGGAGAGGCCGGTTTTGGCCAAGGATGGGGCGGCCAGCCACAACCCCCTCCTTGGGGAGCAGGTCCGCATCAAGGCTACGGCGGTTTCGAGCAAGGGGAGCCCGCAAGACGGGAAGGAGGTCAGGGGGGACAACGTTTAACTCCCGGATTAACTCGGATGTACTTTCCGGAGTTCGAGGGCGGCGACACCTTGGAGTGGATCCAAAAGGCGGAATTATTTTTCCAATACCAGGAGGTGCCTGAAGGCCAGTGGGTGCAGCTAGCATCCTTCCATTTGAAGGACGATGCTTTCCAGTGGACGCAGTGGTTCCTGCGAGGGCGGGAGTACGTGCCTTGGGGGGAATTTGTGGAGGGATTTTCGGCCAGGTTGGGCCCATTGGAGTACGAGAACTTTGAGGCCCTCCTTCAGAAGCTTCGTCAAAAAGGGTCGGTGATGGAGTATCGTACGGAGTTCGAGAAGTTGGCAAATCCGGTTCAGTGGTCAGAGAGGACACTCTACAGCTGTTTCATATCTGGTCTCAAGGAGCACATTCGTGACGAGGTGCAAGCACTCATGCCTCGATCATTGAACCACGCGATTACCTTGGCTCGTATACAGGAGGAGAGGTTCAACAGGCAGAGGGCTCGCATCATGAGTAGGCCGGCTTTGACCCCTGCGACCGCAGCACGACGGGAGCAGCCTACGGGTACCAAGCCGACTGTGACTCGGTTATCTTGGAGTGAGTTATCCGCCCGAAAGGAGAAGGGTCTGTGCTTTAACTGCGACGAGAAGTTTGTGTCGGGTCATAAATGCCAGAAGATACAGGTGTTCATGTTGCATCAAGACGCGGACGAGCCGGCTCCGGATGAGGAGCTGGAGGTAGATGTGGAGGAAACTGAGTTCGGGGTTTCGATACATGCTCTTGAGGGTTGCGCTCCCCCGCTTACTATGCGGCTGGCGGGCCGGATTGCCCAAGAAAGAGTTACCATTCTGGTGGACAGTGGGAGTACCCACAACTTCATACATCCGGATGTGGCACGACGAGTTGGGCACGTGATTGACAGGGGAGCGGCTTTTCACGTTATGGTGGCGGATGGCAGCAGGCTGCAGTGCGAGGGGGTGCTGCGGGGAGTGGAAATGCGGATACGTGACTATGTGGGAAGGACTGACGTCTACCTGTTACCTATTCGGGGCTCAGACATGGTGCTGGGAGTTCAGTGGTTGCGCCAGTTACAACGGGTGACGTTTGACTGGCAACATATGACTATGGAGTTTATGCACGGAGAAAAACAGTTTTGCCTGCAAGGGATCATGTCATCTCCTGTTAAGGAGGTTTCTCTTCGCAGCTTGCAGCGGTTGAGCGGGGACGGACAGCTGATGGCCGTCCTTCGGGAGGTCCAGACCGGCGATTCCACGCCTTCTGAGGTACGGGTTCAGTTACAGTTCTGACAGATTATGCTGATGTTTTTCAGGAGCCACGTACTTTGCCACCGCCGAGGTTTCGAGACCACCGTATTCCTCTCAAGGCGGATGCTGAGCCGGCGAATGTTCGGCCGTATCGTTACCCACACGTGCAAAAGGCGGAGATTGAACGGAGTGTCCGCGAGATGCTGGAGGCCGGCATCATTCGGCCGAGTACGAGCTCCTTCTCGGCTCCTATCATTCTGGTCAAGAAAAAAGACGGGTCTTGGAGATTCTGCGTGGACTACCGGGCCTTGAACGGCGCTACTGTCAAAGATAATTTCCCGATTCCTCACATCGAAGAGTTACTAGATGAACTGCATGGGGCGCAACGATTCACCAAGCTGGATCTTCGTTCCGGCTATTATCAGATTTTGATGGCTCAGGAGGATGTTCATAAGACGGCGTTCCGGACGCATGACGGCCATTATGAGTTTTTGGTTATGGCCAATGGACTGACTGGAGGGTCTGCGACATTCCAGGCCAACATGAACGAGATATTCAGAGATTTCTTGCGGGAGTTTGTCCTGGTTTTCTTTGACGATATCCTTATCTACAGCGCCAACTGGGAGGACCACGTGCACCACGTGGGGCAGGTCCTTGAGAGACTTCGCCAACACCATCTTTATGCCAACCGTTCCAAGTGCTCCTTCGGGCAGGAGGAGGTGGAGTATTTGGGCCATTTGGTTTCCGGTCAGGGCGTTCGAGCCGATCCACGGAAGATTCAGAGTATGCAGTCCTGGCCGCGACCGGTGACAGTCCGGGCCTTGCGGGGTTTTTTGGGCCTCACCGGGTACTACCGACGGTTTGTCCAGGATTATGGGAAGATAGCCCGGCCATTGACCCAGCTGCTGCAGAAAGATTCTTTTTCTTGGAATGAGGAGACGGAGGAGGCATTTCAGGCTCTCAAACGGGCCATGACCTCCACACCAGTGCTTGCACTACCCGATTTCACGAAGGAGTTCGTTCTGGAGACCGATGCGTCGGGGGTCGGCATCGGGGCGGTTTTGATGCAGGCGGGGCGGCCAATAGCCTTTTACAGCAAGGACCTGGCTCCTCGTACCTTGGGTCTCTCGGCCTACGAGAAGGAGATGTTGGTCATCATTCACGCGGTGGCTGTGTGGAGGCCATATTTGTTGGGCAGGCACTTTAAGATCCGGACGGACCACCAGAGTCTGAAGCACTTTCTGAACCAGCGGGTCTCTTCGCCTCTACAGCAAAAATGGGTTACCAAGCTTCTGGGATACGACTATGAGATTGTGTATCGCCGCGGCAAAGAGAATGTGGTCGCCGATGCCCTCTCTCGCCTCCCAGGAGCTGCTCTCTCCAATATTTCGGGGCCGTTGGTTGACTCTTTGGAGGATATTCAGGAGGAAGTGTTGCGGTCGGACACGCTTCGGCCGTTGGACTCTTTACAGCGGGGAGAGACGGGGCCGACCGGCTATCACTTGTGTAACGGCCGGCTATACTATCGGGGACGGGTGGTCGTTCCCGCTGATTCAGCTTGGAAGACGATTCTGATGCATGAGTTCCACTCGTCTCCCACAGGAGGACATGCGGGGGTGCTCCGGACCCTCCAGAGGGCGCGAGCAAACGTGTTTTGGGCAGGAATGCGACGGGACATTCAGCAGTTTGTTCGCCACTGTGACATCTGCCAGCGGCAGAAATATGAGACTTCTTCTCCTGCCGGGCTCCTCGTGCCATTGGATATTCCGCAGCTTATTTGGGACACAGTCTCCATGGACTTTATTGATGGGCTGCCTAAGTCGAAAGGCAAGTCAGTCATTTTGGTGGTAGTGGATAAGCTTTCAAAGTACGGCCATTTTCTGGCCCTCAGCCATCCGTATACCGGGGAGTCTGTGGCCGCACTCTTTGCTCGGGAAATTGTTAGACTGCATGGCCTTCCTCGGGCCATTATTTCGGATCGCGACCCCACCTTCGTCAGTGGGTTCTGGCGGGAGCTATTCAGGTTGCAGGGTACCCGCTTACACTTCAGCACGGCCAATCATCCGCAGTCGGATGGTCAGACGGAGGTCCTCAATCGGGGTGTCGAGACATATCTTCGTTGCTTTGTGATGGATGAGCCTCGGAGTTGGCCGGACTGGTTACACTGGGCAGAGTACTGTTACAATACGTCATATCATTCAGCTAGCAGGATGACGCCATTTGAGGTGGTTTACGGACGGCCTCCTCCGACCTTGGCCAGCTATGAGCCCAGCAGCACTGCCCTTCCGGCGGTGGATCGGGCTCTTCTGGATCGGGATCGTATGTTAGTCACTCTTCGGGAGAACCTACGTCTGGCACAGGAACGCATGAAGTCTCAGGCGGACAAGCACCGCACGGAGCGGGAGTTCGCCGTGGGCGATGAAGTTTTTCTCAAGCTCCAGCCGTACCGGCAGTTGTCTGTGGCCCGTCGTGGCAACCATAAGCTTTCCCCGCGCTACTACGGCCCCTTTCAGATCATCAGCAGGGTGGGGCCGGTAGCTTATACGTTGGCATTACCGGAAGGTTCCCGCATTCATCCTACATTCCACGTCTCCTTGCTCAAGCGGAAGTTGGGTCCGCATGTCCAGCCAAGTTCCTTATTACCTGAGGTTACGCCTGCGGGCGAGCTGCGTCCGCTCCCAGCGGATATCTTACGGCACCGGTGGAAGCTTCGGGGCACGGAATACCGGCCAGAGCTCTTGGTCCAGTGGAAGAATCTGCCGCCAGCACACAACTCTTGGGTAGACTTCTTCGATTTCAGGGAGCTCTACCCGGATTACCAACTTGCGGACAAGTTGGTTCTTGATGGGGAGGGGAATGTTACGCCCCCGCTACGCTTTACGGGTCGCCACTATGTTCGGAGGAGCAAGGACGCGCTAAACAACGGGGCTGAACCTTCCGGTTCAGCCCCCACTCAGTGAACCGGCCGGCCAGGGGCTGAACCAGGCGGGTTCATCCCACTTGGGAGGGGCCGGCCGGCCCCTCCATGCCCGGATATATATATATCCGGGCAGCCCCCTTTAGGGGTTTATGCAAAGTATGATCAGGTAGCCTCCTTCTTCTTCCTAACCCTAAATCTCCTCTTAATCTCTAAATCTCTCTCTTTAGTTGCTCCTTAGTAGTTTTCCCCTAACACACTGCAAGTTCTCGTCTATACTCCACATCAGTTATCCTCCAAACATTCAACATTAAATAATAAAGACTTCAAATAAGAACTTACATAAGCAATAGGAGTCCGGTCGATGAATTCAGGAATTGCGGCGGCATTTCCAGTGTAGATTTCATGGGGCTGGAGGAGCCTTCAAGGGGATTAGGGGCTCAGGTGAAAGACGATAGAATGTTGGAAGGGTGTAGAGGGGTATATGGGCCAATGGATGGGAGATGGGGAGTTCAGTGGAAGAATTTCTGAGCAAGGATGCTGAAACGGGGGTGCTGAGAACAGTTTTTAGGTGCACGAAGATTGAATTTTGCTGACGGGTGGTGAGGGAGAAATGTTGGGACTATGGGGAGGCAAGATTCAAAGTGGGTAGTTATAGGCAACTTGGGTGGATTTTGTGGCCGGAAGTTCAGGATGAAAACGAATAGTAGGTGGAATAATGGGTTGGACATTTTATAGACAAGGGCTGATGTTAGAGAAGCAATTTCCTCCAATCGAGATGTTTGTGAAGAAGAAACATGAGACTGGGTGAGTATAGGTCAGGGAATTGATGGGGGTTTGTGTACAGAAATAATCGGGGTGAAGGCAGGAATTTAAATTTCTTCTACAGGAGACAGGACGGCAAGTAGGAACTGCCTATAGATGGCAGTTACCAGCAGTTTTAGTGAACGAAAATGGTGGTTTTAAGTGGTTATGATAATGAGTGGTTATGGTGATGGTTAATAATGGTTATGATAATGAGTGGTTATGGTGATGATTAATAATGGTTATAGATAGTTTTTGATAGTTCCGTGGTAGTTATTGAGTGGTGGGGGAAAATTATGGTTTGTGGAATGATGGGGAAAGGTAGTTACCTTGGTTTCAGCACCAAGGATCCATGAAATCGGTACCGCGCAGAGATCGCAAGAGCCCGGAAATTTATCCAAATTCTGCAATCTCTAAAAATCAGCCCATGCACCCTTATTTATAGACTTAGAATCCACCACGGACGGTCATGATTGTCCGAAGCATAAAATCACTAAATATATATGAAATAAAAATATAAAAATAAAATAAAATACATAAAATTATGTAGTTGTCAAACGGGACTACCGGCTCGGATCGCCCATCCGAAGAGCCTAGCTCAGGCGCTCCACCTCCCATGTAAGTATTCTTGGGAGGGTTCCGATAAGGGTCAGCCCGCCAAATAAAGGAGATCTCAATTAGATAATCAACAATTCAAGTACTTTTCTTGATTATGCCAGATATAAAGTTCTTACAAGAAATAAAATTCAATACCAAGGAAAAATCCTAATATGAAGAAGACCGGAAATATCACATAGCCGTGAATAATTTCAAGATGTTTGAAGAAAGTGAACTCTTTTATAGCAAGAAGCTAGCCATAACTAAGGTAGTTTGTCTTTGGCTTTTTACGAAGAATGTTACGATTGTAGCTCCCAAAATCGGGCAAAGTTGACCTGGGCCCCATGCAGGCCTCAATCCACCTAGAAAATTCCCAAGATTCCCTCCCACAATTCCTATCATGGATACCGTAACAGGGTCGCGGCCCATCCACCCCAACCCTTCTTTGCACTTGTTCTAAGCGCGGCGTGTTGTTGAAGCTGGGGATCAAACAACGGACCTCCTTGATAAGGAATCCTTAACATGACTCCCATCACCAAATCGCGGCTCTGTTGGTGATGGGAGTCATGTTAAGGACTCCTTATCAAGGAGGTCTGGGATTCGATCCCCGGCCTCAACAATCGGCCGTGTTTCATTATTTTTTCGTTGATGCTCCCTGTTCGTTGCGGCCTAGTTGATATTCGCAGGTGTTTTATTTGTTTTTTGCTGTCGCGGCCTGTTTTATGTTCGTTGTTCGATGCTGCCTGTTCGTTGGTGATTCCTTGCCAAGCCGCCTCTTGTTGCCAATAGTCGTTGTTTTTGGACATCTACTTCTTAGCTGCTTCCTTCTTGTGATTGGGTGGCACTGCGTGATTCATTGAGTCTACTGCTGCTCCATCTTTTCCCGCTCATGCTGCGGTGCCTATTCTTGAGGTTCGTGATGAACTACGTATCACCACTATTTCTCTTAGTGGGAAGAGAAATTTTGTTGAATGGATGCATTTCGTTGGTCGCGTTCTTCAAAATAAGGGTCTCTTGCATCATGTAACTAAGGAACCACATTTGTCTCCCACGGATGACTGGCTTCGCGATGATGAGTGTGTCCAGACATGAATTCTCAACTCTTTGGATAGTGAACCTTATCGTATGACTATGTATCATGAGACAACCAAAGCTATGTGGGATGAACTTCATTCCCTTTATTCCGGCAAAGACAGTCTTCAACATCTGTTTGACATCATTACAGATCTTCAATCGCTCGATTACGGAGGTACTGGTGAATTAACTTCCTTTATCGCACGATCCAAAACGTTGGTTGAGGCATGGATTCAGCATCAAACTCTTACTATCGATCTTACTGCACAGCATGCTCAGAAAGAAGTTGTTGGTATTGTCATGATGATGGTGAGGGTTCCGCCTCATCTTCATAGTGTTCGGGCTAAGATCCTCTCCTCCACCACAGTTCCTTCTCCTTCTTATGTGTGCTCCATGTTGTTGAGGGTGTCACCACCCCCTGATGCTCCCAGTCCTCCATCTCCGGCTCTTCTCCAGCACTTATCGACCTCCCCCCCCCCCCCGCCTCCTTGTAACCGAGGAGGTCGTGTCGGCCACCGGGGGAGAGGTCACATCGGCCGCTCTAAGTTCGGGTGTACTTACTGTGGAAGGGTCATTTGGAGGCAACTTGTTATCGTAAACATTGTCTGTCTCTTCAACCTAAAGCCATTGTTGATGTTGATACTTCTTCTACCACTCGGGCTGATATCGAGGTTATGCGCCTTCCGCTCCAGCATCTCCAAGGATTACTTCCTCGTTCGCAAGGCTTTGTTGCCTCTGTCTCCAATGAAGGTATGGTTTGCTTCTCCAATAGTCCACGGTGGATTGTGGACTAATGGCACTCATCATATCATTTTGCAGAAACCACCTCAGTACTTGGCTGCTTGGCACCCCAAATTTATCACAGTTGATAATGGTGTTGATCACACCATATTTGTAAGGCGCAAGAATGAAAGGCTCACTATCCTTATTGTTTATGATACTGAAGAAATCCAGTCTTTGAAACAGAGAATGGTAAAAGAGTTTGAAGTAAAAGACCACGAAAATCTCAGGTGCTTCCTAGAAATTGAGGTAGCTCGATCGAAGCATGGTATATTCATATCCCAGAGGAAGTATATCCTTGACTTGCTCCAGTCGTGTGGGTTGAGTGGGTGCAGACCTATTGACACCCCAATTGAAGTTGATCACATATTGGGTAGAGATGATGAAGAAGCGGTTACTGATGTTGCTGGATTTCAAAGATTGGCAGGTCGCCATATTTATTTATAAGATACTCGTCCGGATATTTCATATGTTGTGGGTATCATTAGCCAGTTCATGCATTCACCCAGAACACGTCATTTAGAAGCGGCCTACTGTATCCTTCGGTATCTCAAGTCCTCTCCTTGAAGGGGTATCCTATTCTCCCCGGGCAAAGAATTGACAGTTGAACACTATACTGATGCTGATTGGGCGGGTTCTGTTGATGACATGAGGTCCACTTCTGGTTATTGCTCTTTTGTTTGTGGTAACTTGATAACGTGGAGGGGTAAAAAACAACATGTGGTTGTCAAGTCAAGTGCAGAGACAGAATTTAAAACTATGGCTCCTGATATTTGTGAAGGATTGTGGATTAAATCCTTGTTGAATGATCTTGGCATGGGGAATAAAGATCTCGTAAGACACTACTGCGATAGCAAAGCCGTCATTAGCATATCTCACAATCCGATCCAACATGACCCCACAAAGCATGTTGAGGTTGTTCGTCACTTCATCAAAGAAAATATAGAAAGAGGAGTTGTGAGCACACCATTTGTTCCTTCGGATCAGCAGCTTACGGAGGTTCTCACCAAGGGTTTAAGTCAGATTGCGTTTGAAAAGATTATGTGCAAGTTGGACATGCAAAATATCACACGCCCAACTTGAGGGGAGTGTTAGATTTACCTATTACTTTTATGTTTTATGTTTTTAACTTTATTTGTATTTTTCTCATATATAGGAGGGGAACCCCTTTATGATAAACATTGGACATCATTTTTCTTTGTCAACAGTTATTTAAGCAAAGTGGGCCCCCTATTACAGTCTCATTTATACACACGTAGAGGAATTGGGGCAAAAAAAGCAATCCAGCGGATATAACCAAAATTGCGGCTAAGACAGCACCGGGTGCTGGTTGACAGATTCATTCTTCGTTCTACACAAAACAGCCCAATAGCATACTAAAAGAAAGAGTAAGATTTATTAATGCCGGAAGAGAATAATCAAAGAACAGCAGCTATATAGTTGATGTCCAGTAAAAGTGTTAACCAGTATTTTGATTATAGAACTAGAGCAACAATGAGAGGTTGGATAAGTGACGGCGCGTCACGTCCGACACAGGTGTATTCCCGCAGAAGGCAGTGATTCGTTGCCCTGTCAGACGATCTGAGTCCGTGGTTGCGGCGGGATGGTCGATCCGAGTTGAGTTCATATTTTACTTTTTATATTTTGAGTTGTATTTGACCCCCGATCGGCCCACGGTGTGAGTCAACCAATTCTGGTGGTTTTATTTAACTTTATAGTTATGGTTGCAGTTATGGGTTGGGATTTCTATAAATAGCAATGGTTCAAGAGTTGTGAGGATCAAAGTTTGCGATTGATTTGCAACCGTTGGTCTTCTTCACTTTTGGGGCAACGCCGGAAAGCATTCAGCGCTTAGTGCGACTCGAGGCGAGTTTTCCCTCTGATTCTCTCCATTTCCTCTCATGTGAGTTCATGTCCCTCCTCTTCGCTATTTTTCCCCAGTCCCAGTCCCGTCGACCAACGCCCAGCCCTAAAACTACACTTTTTGTATTTGTTTGCCTCCTCTCCCTCTGTCGAACCATCTGAAGCCACGTCATTCACCTGCGGCCCTCCAGAAGTCCTCCTTGCACCCACGCCGCTACCCCACATCTGCCAGTCGGCCTACCACCTTCCCCACAGTCCACTGCTTCGCCTCCTACCCTCGCTCCCCCTTCTGTTCTCAGCCCGTCTGCCCTCTTCCAGCCCTCTACCACCACCTCCAAGCCATTTCCCAACTCCCAACCCATTTCCTGAATCTCTTCCCTGTCGCCATCCTCACATGCCCTCCACCAAAGCTCCTACAACTCACTTATTTTTCCTAACAGCAACCTCACAGTCCACCCAAGCCACAAACAGTCCAGCTCTACTTCCGACCCCACCCCCGATTGCTTTGACCTTGGATGTCCGCCAACAACTGTTTTTGTCGCTGTCTGCACATGTGAATTGTGGTATAAAGTCTTATCATTTTATTGTTGTTTATTTTGACACCTGACATTGTGGTGGATGTTTATTTCGGTTGTTATTAGTATCTACGATCGTTTGATTTGCACGACTCATTTTGTGTGTGCTAAAGAGTATTTGTGTCTCTATCATTTGAAGAATTGTTAGTTGTTCTTTTTTAGTTAATATTTGTGACCGTACGCGCTCCTGTTATTTTTTTATAAAATTAATGAGTATTGTGAATTTTTGAGCGGACAGCTTACACTATTATTACATTTCATCGCATATAGAATTGCATTTAGAGTGTCCACCCTGGTTTGAGACCATACTCTGCATCAAAATGGTATCAAAGCAGGGTTAAGACCACTGGCATGTTACGTAGTGGTAGGGATTATCGTAAGTCCAAGTCGAGTCACAAACACACCGATGATAGCATCGTCATTTCACAGTTGGACATGAAGTACGCTGAGTTTCAAAGACTGGTTCTTGATCGATGATTTGATCGGATGGGAGCCCAATTTGAAATCCTTAGGGACGATATTGTGAGGGATAGCATGAGGGTTGATCAATTAGAGACACCTAGAGGTCGAGCGACTCCTCCCCCTGCTGAGGAGCCTCGCGAGGATCCACGAGATGCTACACCACCTCCTGAGAGACGTTGTAGAGACATTCCTCGCTGAGACCCCCCTCTATTTGCGAGATCGAGCCCCTCCTGCACGATATGACTAGGACTTTGATGATCAGTATGGTGACTACCGTGAGCCACGATGCAGGATGACTCCTGAGGAGGATGACATCACTCGGCATATCCGCATTGACGCGCCCTCCTTCGACGGTCACCTTGACCTTGACGCTCATGGATATGAATCACTACTTTGATTGGTTTGAGATGAGTGACGAGAGGCGATTGCGATTCGCCAAGATGAAGTTGATCGGCCAAGCAAAAAATTTATTGGTCTAAACTGGAGAGGTCTCTTGTGCGGAATGGATATTACCCCATCACCCGATGGGATAAGATGAAGCAACGCTCGCAAGATAAATACCACTCAGATTTGTATCGAGATCAGCTCTACGCACTACGGCAGGGGACTCTATCCATTGTTGATTATATGTCATGATTTAACGAGTTAGTAGTTTGTAGCGATATTATGGAGGAGCTCATCGTCACTGCATCGCGTTTTCGTGCTGGACTTAGAGCTGACATCCAAAGGGAACTGCTTCCCAATAGGATTGAGACAGTAGAGCGGGTTTTTCAACTTGCTCTAGAATATGAGCATTATTTGCGTGTTGCGGGCCCAAGGCAAGTTACCTCTTGACCAGATACCACCCCAGCTAAAAGACCCACTCCTGTCACGACCACTACCACCCAACGCGCTCCCATAGATACGATGAGAAAAGCTATTATACCTAGAGGCCCTAAGTCTGGGGGTATCCAATGTTATCGATGTTCTGGAAAAGGGCACTTCGCAGCGCAAAGTCCAACTATGAATTTATTGATTGAGGAATCGGGTGAGCCCAGCACTGAGACTGAGGATGTCGTCATTGAGGAGATTACGACCGTCGTAGAGGACGGATGGGAGAGCGATGTTGAGAGATGGCTAGAGTAAGGAGTCCTCCGTCGCATCCTCCACACCCCACAAGCAGAGGAGGATTGGCGTCGCACCACTCCACCACTATCTTCTTCACATTTACAGAGCGTAGGGGTCCCCTGCAAGCTCGTCATTGATAGTGGTAGTTGTGTAATATAATCGCTACAAAAGGGTTGGAGAGGATGCAGCTTACTGTCGAGCCTCATATGCATCCTTATCGTGTCCTAAGGGTGGACAAGTCCACCATCCAGGTTACACAGAGATGCATGATGCCGATTCGTTTAGCGACCACTAAGGACCAGATTTGATGTGACGTTATCCTCATGGATGTTGCACACATTCTTCTCGAGCGACCCTAGTTATATGATCGTGATACCACGTGTTATGACCGGTCTAACACGTGTGTACTCTTCGACAACAGTCGAAAGATTATACTTACCCCAACCCAGAACAGGGAACCTCCCAAGGGCAAGGTTGAGTCATCAATTCGTGCAGGATCTTTGAGACCCCTCCATGTTCTGAGGAAGGATGACTTCCTGAGAGAGAGTTTAGAGGCATGGGTTATGTTTATTGTAGCAGCCACGATGGCGACTGAAACCCCTAGGGAGACTGTGATTACTGATCCGGATGTTTGTCACTTCATGGATGATTTCGTAGACATTATGCGCGGGGAGTTACCTAATGAGCTCCACCCCCACCCCCCACCCCCCACACACACTGAGGGACATCCAGCATGTCTTTGATATAATCCTGGGGGCATCTTTGTCCAATCTCATATTATCACATGAATCTAACTAAGCATGTCGAGCTAAAACGGCAAGTTGATGATCTCCTGCGAAAGAAGTTTATACAAAAGAACCTGAGTCCCTGCGCAGTATCGGCCCTTCTTACACCGCAAAAAAGATGGGAGCCGGCGCATGTGCATTGATAGTCGTGTCATAAATAAAATCACAATGAAGTATCGTTTTTTGATTCCCTCCCTCGATGATCTTCTGGACTCGATGGTCGGTGCCCAGATCTTTTTGATGATCGACCTTCGTAGTGGATACCATCAAATTAGAGTTACAGAGGGGAATGAGTGAAAGACGGCTTTCAAGACGAAGGTCGGCTTGTATGAATGGTAAGTTATGTCGTTCGGATTATCAAACGCACCCAGCGCATTCATGAGAGTGATGACACGGGTTTTGCGGCCCTACATAGGCAAATTGTTGGTATTATATTTTAATGATATTTTGATATACTAGGGCCACACCAAACACTTGTGTCATATTCATCTGGTATTTGATCTCCTACGGAAGGAGCATATCTTTACATCAATTTGAAAAAGTACTCATTCTTGTCCTCATCAATTCACTTCTTAAGTTATATAGTTTCGGTGTCTAATATATCTGTTAATCCAGGTGAGCCGAATTTGCATATAATAACTCTGTCAATAGGAACACAGGCTTGAGTCCATTTCAATCATGTTAGGGTATGAGCCTAAGAAACTTATTGACTTGGTGGATATTCCCCGCGAATCCAGACCAAGTGAGTCAGCAAAGTCTTTCATACAGCATGTGTGTGGCATTCCATGAGTCAGCCCGTAAAAAAATTGCAGCTAGTAATGATTATTATAAGGATCGAGCAGACCAGCACAGGCGAAAACAAATTTTTGAGGGAAAACAAGTATTGATTCGCATTCGATCTGAGAGGGTCCCGCAAGAACCAGCAAAGAAATTAAGCGCTCGCAGAATGGGCCCCTATACAGTCATACGGCGGATTGGTACGAATGCATATGAGGTTGACATGCCTCATAGTATGGGCATCAGTTGAATATTCAACGTAAAGGATTTGACTCCTTACCGCGAGGAGCGTGTGTATGTGGACCTTTTCTCCACACCTCTGCCTGAACCCATAATTCTTATAGCACCCCTACCTGAGCCTTCACCTCTTATTTCCCCCACCAGTTCCTCCCTATTGCCACCCGCGGAGTCGCACCATGAGAATCGCATTGCACCATCGACGGTTCCACTAACACGGCAGTCAGACAGAGATACATTATAGTTAGAGTAATCTACCTCTAAAGATGACATAGTTCAGATCAACGGTCACGACTTCTACAATGCGGGAGGGCGAGATATTGTGCGCTATCTTGTACGTTTGAGTGGTCGGCCTCTTCACGATGGTACTTGAATTTCTTTGGAGGAGCTCGAGAGACTCGTTCAGCGACTACACAGCGAGTACAATCATCTTCACTCACCGGAGTTGAGTGTTTTCAAGTTGAGGGAAGTTGATGGCGCGCCACGCCCGACACATGTATTCCCACAGGAGGCGGTGATCTGTTGCCCAGTCGGACGATCTGAGTCCGTGGTTGCATCCGGATGGTCAATTCGAGTCGAGTTCATATTTTATTTTAGATATTTTGAGTTGTATTTGACCCCCGATCGGCCCGGATAGTGTGAGTCGTCCAATTCAAGTGGTTTTATTTAACTTTATAGTTATGGCTGCAGTTATAGGTTAGGGTTTTTATAAATAATTGTGGTTCAGGAGTTGTGGGGATCGAAGGTTTATGACTGATTTGCAACTGTCGGTCTTCTTCCCTTCTGGTGCGACTCCGAAAGGCATCCAGTGCCTGGTGCGACTCCAGGAAAGTTCTCCCCTCTGATTCCCTCTTCCCTGCGCTCACCCAACCCCGTTGATCCCTCCATTTCCTCTCGAGAGAGTTCCCGTCCCTCCTCTTCGTTGTTTTTCCTCGATCCCGTCAGCCAGCGCCCAGCCCTAAATAGCCACTCTTTGTCTCTGTCTGCCTCCTCCTCTCCCTCCGTCGGACTACCTGAAGCCACGTCCTTCCCCTACGGCCCTCCAAAACTCTCCTTGCACCCACTCCGCTACCCCACGTCCGCCCGTTGGCCTACCATCTTCCCCACAGTCCACTGCTTCGCCTCTTACCCCCGCACTCCCTCCTGTTCCTAGCCCGTCTGTCGTCTTCCAGTCCTCTACCACCATCTCCAAGCCATTTCCCAACTCCCAACTCCCAACCCATTTCCTAAAGCTCTTCCCTGCTATCAGCCTCACGCCCCTCCACCAAAGCTCCTACAACTCGCATATTTCTCCTAAAATCCATCTCACAGTCCTCCCGAACCACAACCGGTCCAGCTCTAATTCCGACACCACCCCCGCTTGCTTTGACCTTGGATGTCCGCAAACAACCGTCTTTGTCGCTGCCTGCATGTGTGAATTGTGGTATAAAGTCTTATCCTTTTATTGTTGTTTATGTTGGCACCTGACTTTATAGTGGATGTTTATTTTGGTTGCTATTAGTATCTACGATTGTTTGATTTGCAGGACTCATTTTGTGTGTGTTAAATAGTATTTGTGTCTCTATCGTTTGAAGAATTGTTAGTTGTTCTTTCTTAATTAATAATTGTGACTATACGTACTCCTATTATATTTTCTTTATAAAATTAATTACTACTGTAGATTTTTGAGCGGACCGTTCTTTGCACTAGCATTACACGTCATCGCATATAGAATTGCATCTAGAGCGTCCACTCCGAGTTGAGACCCTAGCCTGCATCAATATGGATCTTATGGACTAGCAAAGAATGTGTGGGCAATCACCTAATGCCCAAGTCCACAAACTTAGGTGTAACAACTGTCCAGTATCAACTGCATACCCAATAGTGGCATGTAGATAATGTAAAATTGTCTCACCAAAAATATCTCGCAAATATAACATAAATACATGTACAAAAGAGGTAAACCGCAGACAACTTTTAATTAGACATTGCAACCATCAAAAATCCACATTTTCCAACTGCTAACTGACTGATGAATATTACATAATCATCACAGAAGGTAACAAAGATTTACAAGTTAAAGTTCTACCATTAAAATGACATGATTACACAATAATATGCAACAAACAAGAGTTTTTTTCAAGAAAAAGTAGGCAAGTATAAACCATTACCTTATCATCCTCATCTTTTTCCAGCATTGTGTTCAGTACAATCACCATTGGAGGCCAAACGATCTCATGATCAGCTGATGTCTCACATAGACCCTTCCATTTTCCAAATGATTCACCAGATGGAATGAACGAGGGGGTACCCCTTCGTCGTAGTTCCTCCACCAAGAGTTCAGCAAATTCCCTATGAAGCCTCAACCTTATTGTTCCTTTTGTCTTTGCATGTGCCATTAGCGTGTGCAGACCAATGAACCAGTTAATGGCTCCAGGACCATCCTGACATGCTGGGCAGTGCCATTGTCTAACTTGCTCAGTTATCTGTTCCGAACTCAGTTTATCCAAAGATTCAAAAAATGGCCTCAACCATTTATTCTTCTTTCGCTTCTCATGGCTCTTTTGACTATCATCAGAATCAAATTCATCACCAAGGTCAACATTACAATCATCTAGCAACCGATTCTCATCATTGTGTCCACTAGCATCACGATCTTGAGAAAGTTTATCAAATTCAGAATCATAAACAGCAATTGACTCATCATGGGGATGGACATTGGAGATTTTAACTTGAACATCTGTCTGCCTGCAAGCTCTTTCTGGCCGTAGCCATCCATTTTGTAGTGGTGGAGGTAGAGTAGAAGATGGTACATTGCAAGAAGGCTCCCAAGAGCCCCTACTGCTATTTGATTTTTGAGGTTCAAAATTTCCTCCTACGAAAGTCTCTTCAAGATTAATGAATTGAGACCAATTGTCGTGAGAAGTTCTTCCAGTATCAGTAACGCCGGGTTGACTAATGGAATGATCGCCAGTCAGTCCCCTTTCACCATCCTGATTAGATTTTATTTCTACATTTTCAATTTCATGGATCAAGCGAACAACATTTCCCTCTTGACCAGTAGGTTCTTCATAACTTTCTCTTTTTACTGATTGCCTGCCACCAGCATCTGCTGAAGTATTGAACTCATTTCCAACCGTTGTGAGATTCATTTAAGTTAACTGTGAAACTTCCAACTGCGTCATTGTCAAAAATGCAGGGCTCAAAAAAATAAAATAAGTGCCTCATGAACACTGCAAACAGGTCAGCAAGTAAACAGAAAGTAACTTTCTTGTTTGACCCAACAACCTTCCAATTTCAAATACAGAAAATTGAAGATTCGAAATGCCCTCCATTCAAACTAATTATAATGTTAACTCCAGTAGCGGCACCGAGCAGCGATCGCGAGCGAGAGAATGGGATGGCGGCGTGGACGTGAGCAGCGAGAAAAGGAGTTATGGTGATATAATTTTAGGGCACGGGAGGAACCTCTGGGTCGGTCTCCTCCAAACCAAAATCCAATTTCTTCAAACAAACCAAACATACAATAAGGTTCACATATTCTCCCTTATATAGGGGAGATAGGCCGAAGGGCCGTACAAACAGGGAATAAAATACGGAAGATAACTCGATACAGGCTAGGCTCATGCTGTTTTGGTACCCTGCGCGCGCCTAGTGTAGGATCCGCCCATTCGTATTAATTACCCTGGGATTCTCAATGACCTTGTCCTCAAGGTCAAAATCTGGGAACGAAGTCTTCACTTCTTCCACCAAGATCCATGTGGCCTCGTCTCTTGCATGTCCCTTCCACTGAATGAGAACCAGCCTCGTGGGCTGACCTTGGACCTGCCCAGTGCGGGTGCCCAGCACTGCCTCGGGCTCATAGCGTGGGGCGTCTTCACTACTCAGGCCTTCGGGCAGGGTGGCTTGGAGGGGATGGTTCCCCAACGCCCTCTTCAATTGTGACACATGGAACACCGGATGGATGCGACTGTCGGGTCGGAGATGTAGGCGGTATGCTCTACCCCGCCTATCTTTTTCACGATCAGAAAGGGGCCAAAATATCGTACGAAGAGCTTGGAGTGGAGGAGGCCGGTCAGGGAGCTGTGGCGGTGCGGTCGCAACTTGATGAACACATGTTCACCGCGCGAGAGGAGCACCTCGCGGCAGTGGTGGTTGGCTTGTTGGGCCATTTTCTCTTGGGCGCAGTGTAGGAGATGCTTCAATTGTCGTAGAGCCTCATCTCGATCTTGTAGGTCCTCGGCCAAAGCTTGGACTTGGCACTCCCTGCGAGCCCAACCGATATTGGTGGGGGCGGGCGCCCATAAACTGTCTGGAAGGGGGTGACGCCCGGCACTGACTGGTAGGTGGTGTTGTACCATAATTCTGCACACGCCACCCACTGGGTCCACTGGTGGGGTTGGTTGCTCAGTTGCAAAATAGCGAAGGTAGGTGCACACGAAGCGATGGAGTACCTCTGTCTGCCCGTCGGATGTGGGGATGATATGTCGTGCTGAACCAGAGCTTGATCCCCTGTAAGCGGAACAGTTCCTGCTAGAACGTGCTCAAGAAGACCGGGTCGCGATCACTAACGATGAACCAGGGAAACCCGTGTAGACTGACGATCTCTCTCAAAAAGACTCGGGCCACCAAGCTCGTCGTGTAGGGGTGTTTGACGGGTATGAAATGTCTGCACTTGGAGAGACAATCAACCACAACCAACAGGTGGTCATACTCTTGATAGCGTGGAAGGCGAGTGATTAAATCCATGTCGATTTCTTCCCAAACCCGATCAAACACTGGGAGGGGTTGTAGCAGGCTGGCTAGCGTGGCCTAGGCAAGGGTCTGGTATTTGGCCTTCTGACAAAGCAAACAAATGTCCACGAATTGCTGCACTGTTTGCATCATACCTCGCCAGTAAAGGGTGGCCGCCAGCCGGAGGTAGGTCGGGTAGGTCCCTCGAGTGCCCCGCCGTCGGTGTGGAATGAAACTCCTCCAGTACTCGTGTTATCCATGGTGATGACGCGGTGAGGACAAGGCAATCGCGGAAGTAGAGTATGTTGCCCACAAGTCAGAAGGGTGGGTGCGCCCGTAGCGCGTTCCGTAACTCGTCGATCATGCGGCCATAATGAAGGTCGGCCCTCACCTCCTCCTGTAGGACCGCTGCGTGCCACCACTGGCAGAAGGAGGTCGCGCCAAGATGATGTCGTGCTCACGACGGGACAAGGCGTCCACGGCCATGTTTGTCTGTCCGGTCTTGTACTCGATTGAGAACCGATAGCCCAAGAGTTTGGCTATCCAATGTTGGTAGGTCGGGGTGCAGACCTTCTGACTCCATAGATGCTTCAAGCTGCGGTGGTCGGTTGTGACGGTGAAGGGGCAACCAAGGAGAAACGGGGGCTAATGATGCACTGCTAACACCAATGTGCGTAGCTCGTTGTCGTAGGCAGAGGCCGCCTTTCGTTTATCGGTGAAGGCCTTGTTGGAGTACGTAATAGGGCAACCCTCTTGTATGAGGACGGCGCCAACCGCCTTCCTCGAGGCGTCACACTCCACGACGAACGGTTTGGAGAAATCAGGCATGCTCAGGACCGGTGCCGCTACGAGGGCATGCTGCAAGCTGAAAAAGGCCTCCTGGGCGGACGAATCCCACGGGAAGGGCACCTTCATCTTCAGGGGGTCCGTCAGGGGTCGCACCAGAGCCCCATAGCCGCGAATAAAGCGGCGGTAATAGCTGGTGAGTCCCAAGAATTCGTGCACGGCCCGGCGGCTCGTCAGTGTCAGCCGATGCAGGAGAGCATCAATCTTTTGCGGGTCCATGGCGAGCCTCTCGGTGGAGATGATACGGTCCAGGTGCTCGACATGAGGTTGGCCGAAGGTGCACATCTTCCGGTGAGCCACGAGCTGGTGAGCGGCCAGAAGACGGAGGACCGTGGCGAGATGAGACAGGTGTAGCTGCCATAAGGAACTGTAAACCAAAATGACGCCAAAGAATACCAGGACAAACTTACGCAGATGTGGGCGGAACACGTCATTTATGGTGGACTGAAAGATGGTCGGGGAAATTATCAGGCCGAACGGCATGACGAGAAACTCGTAGTGGTCATCATGTGTCTGGAAGGCCGTCACGTTCTCAACTCGCACGCGGATTTGGTGATAGCCCGAGCGTAAGTCCAGCTTGGAAAAGTACCGAGCGCCACGCAGTTCATCCAATAACTCCTGGATGATGGGAATGGGGTACTTGTTTGGCACGGTGAGCTTGTTCAGCTCTCTGTAGTCCACGCAAAACTGCCAACTGGCATCCTTCTTTTGCACAAGTAGCACCGGGATGGAGAAGGTGCTAGCACTCGATTGGATGATGTCTGTAGTAAGCATCTCGGCCACCATGGCCTCCATGGCGTTCTTCTGGTCGGGGCCGCATCGATATGGGCGGACAGAGATGGCCGCCACGACGGGTTGCAGGATAATGTTGTGGTCGGACGGGCGTGCCGGAGGTAGCCCGTGTGGCACAGTGAAAAACTATTGAGTGGTCGTCGAGTAACTGCTGAATGTCCGGGTGCACTGGTGGTGGTGTCGGGTCGGATCCCAGATCCATGTGCCAGAGGAGAATGCTTAAATCCTTGTAGATCGTGCGAAGAATGGAGCAAAGTCAGGCCGGTGAACGGGCCAGTGAGAGTCTCCATGCATGTGATGTCTCGTGCCTGATGCCTCAAAGTTCATCATGAGGTGGACCCAATTATGTTTGCAGTCCCCAAGCGTGCGCAACAAGGCCACGCCCAATATAGCATCCAACCCACCAAGGCCGAAGACGTAGAAATCGGCAAAACCTGAGTATGTACCGATGGAGAAAGGCAAACCAACGGATCATCCGATCGTGCGGGCACGGTGGCCGTCCCTGAGGGAGACGTAAAAGCTCGGTGCTAGAGTCACGGGAAAACTGGGCGCCGCCACGAGGTCCCAAGAGATTAAGTTGTGACTGGCGCCGCTATCTATCATGGCAATTGGTGCAGGGTGGCCGAGAGCTTCATGGTGCACAGGCCGGTGAGACCAGCACCGAGTAGCAAAAGACCTTCTGTTGATGGAACGACACGGCCGTGTTGGGCCCCTACTTGTCGAGCTTGAGGGCCTCAAAGTTGGCCATCACAATCTCCTCCTATTTGCCTTCCAAGAGCATCTGGAGGTCCATGTTGGGACATTCGTGGGTTGGTGAGTACGGGCCCTTACAGCAAAAACAAAGTCCCTTGTTCCGCAGGTCAAGGTACTCCTGATGAGAGATCCGATGGGAAGGAAGGCGCTCCCGTGGAAGTGGCGGTTACGGCTGTAGTGGAGGACGATTGGGTGTGGACCGCATGTCCGGGGTTGCACGGCCCAGTAGCGGCGCTCGGGGAGCGGTCGGCCGAGAGGTGGTTGGGGGGTGAATCGGGCGGTGGCGGCGGCGGTAGCAAAATCTTCCTCCACAAAGCGCGCTTGCTCAATTGTGTGATGGGGTTGTGGGGTCAAGGACACGGAGACGGTTACGTATATGCGGTCGCAACCCAGCGAGAAATGTACCCAAGTAGTGGTCGGGAGAGAGGTCAGGCATGTGCGTGGCCACCTCGATGAAGTCGTCGATGTAGGCGTCGACGGAGTCTGCTTGGCGGACATTGCGCAGACGCTCATAGGGGTTGTCGGAATGGTGGTTGTAGTAACGACGTATCAACTCATCTTTGAGAAGCGGTCGGGACAAGGTCAGTGATGACTGTCGAAGCCAACGCACACAATGAAGGGTCGAGCCATCTATGTAGATCGTGGCAAGGGGAACCATCTGCGTCGCAGGCGTGCCCTGGATTTTGAAGTAGTGCTCGGCTCGTGCGAGGCACCCTAAGGGGTCGGTCCCGTCAAAATCCGGGAACTCAATGCGACGGAGAGCGCCGACGGACAAATCATGTTTGAGGAGCGGTCAGGACAAGGCCGGCGATGACTGTCGGAGCCAACGGACCCAATGAAGGGTCGAGCCTTCTATGTCGATCGTGGCGAGGGGAACCATCTGCGCCCGTGTGAGCCACCCCAAGGGGTCGGCCCGTCAAAAACCGGCAACTCAATGCGGCGGAGAGCACTGACGGCCAACTCATGCAGAGGGAGAACGCTGACCCGAGAATTGTCGGGGATGTTGGTTGAGGTCGTGGTGGCCAGCGGCAGGGTCGGTGGGAACGCCGGAGACGGCAAGCGGGAGGTCAGGAGGGCATGAATGTCGCGGACGGGTACCTGAAGGTCCGACAGGATCGTGTCGACCCGATCGAGGCAGTCTGAGAGCACGGTCATGGCAACGGCTGGAACTAAGCCCCGCGTCATACTTTGGGTGAGGGGCATACGCCGGAACCACGGAGAAGAGAAGTCGAGGATGAAACGGAGCAACCGGCAGTGCGCAAAAGAGAAGGGTTGCTGAGCGGACGGGGCTCTAAGAGGCAGAACGACAGACGGAGAACATAGCGTAGGCGCGGAGCGGTTGATGGCAAGGATGTCAGATGCGCGACACGGAGGAGGGCGGCACGCAAAGGGCGGGTCGGACCAGATTGTTAGCCCCTATAGCGGCACCGAGTAGCACTCGCAAGCGAGAGGGGGATGGCGGCGAGGACGAGAGCAGCGGGAAGAGGAGTTCGGGCGATATAATTTTAAGGCACGGGAGGAACTGCTGGGTCAATCTTCTCCAAACCAAATTCAAATTTCTTCAAACAAACCAAGCATACAATAAGGTTCACATATTCTCCCTTATATAGGGGAGAGACCCAGTAGGCCGAACGGTCGTACAAACAAGAAATAAAATATTAGTAAATAAAATACGGAAGATAACTAGATACAGGTTAGGCTTATGTCGTTTTAGTACCCCGTGCGCGCCCAGTGTAAACGAGTGAGAAGCGCCTTCCCTTGACCGGATCCGCGCAGTTCGTATCATAACGTTGGTGTTTATTTGGAGCAAGGAATTGACATTAGACAGCAAAGAGTAATGATTGTGCTTAATTATTAAGTTAGGACATATGGAAGATAACCCGATACAGGCTAGGCGCATGCCGTTTCCGTACCCTGCGCGCGGCTAGTGTGAACGCGCGTGAAGCACCTTCCCTCGACCGGATCTGCCTCGTTCGTATCAAATAACGTTGGTGTTTATTTGGAATTAGGAATTGATATTAGACAACAGAGAGTAATAATTGTGCCTAACTATTTAGTTTGGACATGTACTTATTCTAAATTGTTCGCTTCGTCTTATGCCATTTGTTTCTGAGCCAAAAGATCATGTTTCTTTGGTGAATTCCCACATCTCAACAGCTTGATCTGCTCATCTGCACAATTGTCTCTTCAACAACAATTCATTTTGCGAACATCAACCATGAGCCAACAAGAACCACCCGATAAGCCTTTGTCTCCCATAGCCTAATGTTACTTAAAACGCCTTGGATGGACTCCCCACGATGGCAAAAGAAGAACATAGCCTAATG
Organism: Platanthera guangdongensis; assembly: GCA_039583875.1. Lineage (NCBI taxonomy): Eukaryota > Viridiplantae > Streptophyta > Magnoliopsida > Asparagales > Orchidaceae > Platanthera > Platanthera guangdongensis. The sequence goes on from CM077163.1 coordinate 84,914,086, forward strand.
TTATTTAAATGCCTTGGATGGGCTTACCCTGAGGGCAAGAGAACAAACGGAAATCGCCACCACAAAATTTAATATTAAATAAGTTTCATTCTGTGTAATAATTAATTAGTTGGTTTTCATGTTTAGCATGCCTAGGAGTTTAAATAAAGAGTAGGTTGTAAGGGTTAGGGCATATATGATGTTGTGGCTTCAGCTTAGAGCTTAGCAAGGGAACCAAGGTTGTATCTTACTATCTTAGATAGTGTGTGCATTTCATTGGTTAATGTTATATTGTCTCCATGCAATATTTTTTTCTTCAAAGTAGCTAACAATTGATCTGACATGTCGCTCCTTCCCCGCCATCTTTGTCGGACGCCTAGAATTAGTATTCGCACGTTCATTGAAATGAACACAAAATGACGTTCTTCAAATCCATGTGCATACAGATAGACACCTAACGAAAATCAAGGTCCTTTTTCTTACTCGACTCCAACCAAACTAGTCGCATGCTCCTCGAATCCGACCAAACTTGTTGCATGTTCCTCCACTCCATAACCCGGTATCCCCTAAAATAACTCAGCCCATTTCCTTGCTCGTCAATCATGGTTTCCACACATAGCCCATCCTCAAACACATGTAAACGCACATCCACGCTAGCACATGCGCCGCGCTTATTGTCGCTCCCTGTGGGCTATGCAAACTCCCGCCTCACACCAGCCTTACCATTACCCAGTCCACTCCACGCCAAATAATGCTTTTCAAATTGCATCCCACTAAACTTGCCCATAAATCACTACCAATTGTCACTCAATTAACCCCCTTTGCCTCCCTCCACCTAAAATAAATCCTCTCACACAAAATGTCCATGCACCCAAGTTTGCTCACAATTATCCTATCCCAACACACACAAGCTTAGCAATCAAACCTAAAAAGTTGTGCACCCCAATTCATATAAAATGTACAACCAAAACCAATCATACATGATTTAAACCACTTAATTCCTACATCACCTCAACGCCCACATCGATGTACAATTCCCTTTCAAGACCACTAGCTATCCACCACAAAGTTGTACCATGGGATCCCCACTTTGCTGCCCACGCCAACATTTCACCCCAGACAATGACGATTATTAACGGTATTGAGCATAAACACCAAATGTTTTAAGGTCGCTGAAAAAACCATGGGTCCACGGTTATGTTGAGTCACACTCAACATTCTCCTTCTATTGCATTAAAGTATTGCTTCAAGATTAGATTTATTCACTCAATCTTCGGGAAAATGACATTTTCAAGAACATTGTAATATTATGCATACATCCTAGACCCCCCCCCCCTCCACATCCCCCCTAAACAGCAAATAAATAACCTGAAGTAGTGATCGCAAATTTCAAGATTAAATCAATTGTTTTTTTTCTTATTTAGTCTAAATATGGAGTGAGTGTATTCTGGCTTCAGCTCAGAGCTAGGTAAGGGAACCAATCCTTGACTATATTTTGGTGAGAGTGCCACTCATTGGTTAATGTTATATTGTCGTCTTTGTGCAATTTCTCTCTCGTCTCCTCAATACCTAACACAAATCCATAATTGATGCCTTGACAGCGTAATCTTTCTCGCACACAATATTCTGCATCCTACTTCTAGAATCAATTGCATGCAATCACTTGATGTGGCATTTGTGCTTTGGATGTTAAACCTCAGTAAGCCACAATCCCAAAAGTATCACCTTCTCATAGGGCAAGCTAACTACATGTGTGGCACCACACCAGCCTTCGATCATGCAAATCGTTGTTACATCCTTCAAATAATTATAAATCATGTCAGAAGCACAGTGGAAGATCATGCCACAAAATAGGAGAAAGAAAAACACAACTTTTCTTTTTTTTGAACCACGCTGGAGTATTAGGCCAGATAAACTTCTTTTCTAAGAAGCTCGATATTAAGGGAAGTTTCGCATTCATGATAGATGAATTGACAATATACCCTTCCCTCATACGGCATCTGCATGTATACGCGCTCGCACCTCGTCTCGCAATTCAGAACGGTCTCTTCAAGCTTATCTTTAATAAATATTATAATGATAATTTTTTTTTTGATCCTAGGACTTCTTTCATAGGATTGGCTACAATTTCTATAAAGAGGGTTTATTTTTGTTAAGGATTATCTTTGGATTCTTTGTATGCCTAGTTTGGAGAAGTATTATACAATGGAACTAGCACACAAGTATGAAGGTGTGTGCTTCGTAACATCTTGAATCCGATGGGAACATGGAGTATCTTTGGGGAACTGAATCTCAAAGAAAAATAGCTCCTGACAGGCTTCTAAGATGCAATGCTTTTAGATAAAACGATGTGCAAAAATGAACTGAATCTCATATTTAAATTGATGAAACAGCTATTGTGTTTAAGTACTAAATTGGGCACTTAAATATCATAAGTACCTTTTCAGATCAAGTGGTGTTGTGTTAGAAACTCCATAGTTGAGGATGCTTTGGTGGGAGTAATTCTCGAATGGGTGATCTCCAAGAAAGTACGCATAATTCAATTATGGAAATGATAAAATTATGTGGTTCAGCTTAGTATGTGATGGGTTGAGCCAAAACGAACAATATCTCTGACATTGTGGATTGGTTCGATACAAATGGTATCAGAACTAGGTCTCCTACAACGTGATGTGTCGTTTGAAGGCAAACCAAGCAGAATCCATTGGGTCCATACATCCCGAAGCTGATGAAAGTTGTGAGTGTCTTTGGAGCTGTGAAATTCAGAGAAAGGCAACTCCCTAAAGGCTTCTAAGATTACAAGATTCTAAATGAAGGGAGGTGCAAGAATAGACAGGATATCACATTGACAATAGAGAAAATTTACTAGCTTAAGTAACAATTTGAACCCTCATATATCAATGGTGTTTTCAAAGCAATTGTTGGAGTTGTGTTAGGAACTACATAGTTGAGCATGTTCTGGTGGGAGTGATTTTGGGATGGATGACCTACTGGAAAGTACTTCTAAGCCACCAGTGAATAAGGATAAAACAATACGGTTCGCTAAGTTGACGTTGGGCTAAACCAACGCAGACAATATCTCTAATATGGTGGGTTTATTCATTACATGCTTGTCTCGTAATTTATGTGTTCCCAATCCTAGTGTACTCATCTGATGTTAATTGTAGGCTTCTTGATTTATCTAAGAATCTAGGATGATAACATATATTGGCTGGTAAGGTTTACTATTTGCTATGATAAAGCCTGACAATTTTTTGGGTGAGTATAGTTAGCTAGTTTATGGAGAACACTACGAATTAGCATTCGAATGTTATGATGCATATTCTTTGCTATTGGAAAACTATAACCCAGAAGGGAATTATGAATAAAAACTGTGTATTTTAAACAAGTGAAGAGTGGCTTAGGATCAGCCACAGGTTTTTTCTATGTTGGGAACAATTTTTTTAGAGCAAGAACAAAGTTTTATCTCACTTCCAACATTAAATCAGAATATAGATTCATGGCCAATACTATAAGTGAGCTGGTGTGGATTGGTTCTCTCCATAGAGAAATTTGTTATCAGCTACAAGAACTAGTAAAACTTTATTGTGATAACAAGACTACCATTTATATTAGCAAATGAATCCACACCAGCAAAGGAACAAAGCTCATTGAAGTTGACAATCATTAGTTTGAAAAAAGGTTGAAGTTGGGACCACTAAATCACTGATGCAGTCCATGTGAAAACCATAAGCAGAAAATTTACCAACCCTTTAGAAAACAATCTAATAAAAATTCCTTTTTTATAAGTTGCGCATGTGTGATATTTATGCACCAACTTGAGAATGTGGGTTAAAATTATGATTATTTTACCCTAATTTCAACATTTATCCACAGCACAAAAGTAAAAGCAAGAAAAACAGCGGATGACATCAAATGTGGAGACATTCTTAGCAAATGAGTCCAATTACATAGCTTTATAGTATTATCTCCTTGCTTTAAAGCTTTATTATACATCACCTACCACCCTAAGTAAGTAAAAAAATAGAGGGTTGTTAACCGCAGGCCAGTTTTGGTTGCATGCAATGCAATGAGAGTAGAAGAGTAGAAGGAAATGAGAGAGCCAACCAGAAGGTAGAACACGAGAAGAGTTGTGCAATGCCGCCGTCGATGCGATGGCGGCGCCAGAGTCACGCCGGAGGCGGAGAGTGAGAGGGACGACGATTGAAGGTTTCATTCATATCCGCGCGTATAGAGATGCTTTATTCAGCGCGGAGGCACGCACTTCGGACCGGACTCCAAAACGACATTCAAATACAGCTCACGATTTTTTCGTGTCGTATCGACACGATATCTACAGTAGTATATAAGAAGTTGATTATTTCTCAAGATGATTGTGATTAGCACTACAGTTTTGGCTAGTCCTACAAAATTTTCTCATAGTTTTTCACGTCTTTTGAAAATATGTTTTGAACATGCATTTTTAGGAAAACTGTTCAACACGGAAGTTGTAGATCTCGACGAGATCTACAACTTTCGTGTTGAACACTTTCCTAAAAATGAATGTACAAGACGTATTTCTAAAAAGCACGAAATCTGGATGTATTTTCCAAAGTACGCATTGTAAATGCATTTTTAGGAAAAGTGTTCAACACGAAAATTATAGATCTCCTCGAGTGAGTGGGCGAACTTTAGTTTTATTTTGAAATTGAGATAGGTGATTGTTATTAGCACTACAGTTTTGGCTAGTCGCACACTGTTTTTTCATAATTTCTCATGGCTTTTAAAAATACGTCTTGTACATGCAATTTTAGGAAAAGTATTTAAAAATTTTGATCGTTTGATCAACAATTTTAGGAATGACTCATCTAGGGGAAGTTATGGGAATCATGTGAACCGTTTGATCAACAATTCAACGGCTCATAAAATTTGATCCTATGATCGAACAGCCCACGTAGCTCCCCTATCTTTATGGGTTATGCTTGCCTAAAAATTAGTACGAGTTTGACTTTGGCCATTGTGAAATGAATGGTGATGAGTATGGAGTTGTAAATTGAGCTATAGAAATTTACTTGTTGGAAATAAAATTTTGTTTTGATGATTTTTATTTGTAGAGCTGTTTAAAATAAAGAATTTTTTACGGTTGTTTGACAAAAATAATGTGATGTTTATGTTAAAAAAATTACTTTAAAAATTTTGAATTACAAGACTTTTTAAATCTTTTCTCGTTGCTTTAATTTTTTTTTAAAAAAAAACATGCATATATTAGCTCAAATAATTTGAAAACATGGATATTACATATAAGTTATGTAGAGTTGTTTGGTAATAAAGTCGCGTGTCACACTCATCTCATCGACACTTATTGGCTCACCTCTAACATGATCCGCATTTGATCTGACATTAGTAAGAGTTTGCCTTTGGCCTCATATGCTCTGATGTGCTTCTGTCAGAGGCGGATCCAGAAATATCAGCAAGTGGGGGCCAGGCATCGCATCCTTTCACAAAAAAGAAAAAATTGAACATTTTCATCTTATCGGAGTTGTTTCTTCATCATCAGCCACCAAAGATTTGCATTGGGTAAACAAATGTTTGCCATCATCACAAGCCCTGGAATTAACATTTGAGTTGGATGCATGTCTACAAATATAATTATGTAAAGTTATTATTACAATCACAATGTCGCGTTGCTTTGTTAAACTATATTGTGCCATATCGCTAAGTATAACTCACTTTTTCTTCAAACATCGTGCTAGTTCTATGACATCACACAGTAAAGAATGAGTTATATTCAATATTCCACACCTTCCATGCATAGGCCGACTTCTTGCAAAACCTGTTAAATGATATCATGTATCTGAATATCATTTTAAAAAGTGGCACTGGATATCAAACATCAACCAAATATTTTTTTCCTGTAAATTGTTTACATATAGTTAGTATAATGCAAGGGGAAGAACAAAGTTATGCAAAGCGAAATATTAAATTTTATTAGGAAATGGATATGAGAAATTATAAAATGGGTTTATAAGGGCAAGTTGAAAACAAGAATATCATGAGTTGAACTCTCTCACACAAATGTGAACTAGGCTTGTAAACAAAAACTAACTGAACCGTTAAACCGAACCGAACCGTTTGGTTTGGTTTCAGTAGGTCGTGGTTCGATCGTGATTTTGATTTTAGAAACACCATGAGGTTCGGTTTGGTTCGTGATTTTGCATGGCAAACCAAACTGAACCGAACCGTATTGTATAACAACATTTAATTACATTTATTTTTTTGTAATACATTTAATTACATATAAACTTTTTGTTCTATTATTATATTACAATTTGGATTATTATTAGACTATCACTCTATTATTCTATTATAGTTTGGACAGTGAAAACATTCATATTTTATTTTTAACTTTTAGATTACCATGATTTCATTGGGTATATCATATATGTCTACGGTTTGGAAATGAACTGAACTCTCGGTTTAGTTCAGTTCGGCTTCGATGTTTGAGCGGTTCGGGTCAGTTCCAAATTTTTGGAATCGCATAGGGGTGGTTCGATTTGCGGTTTTGCTTAAAAACCGAACCGAACCATTACAGCGCTACGTGAAGCACATATTGAAGTCGCAAACTGTGATAAAAAAATTTGTCGTTGTACCATGTCGGTCATTATATAAAACTTGTTTTAGAGGAAATCGGGCATCCATATGTATTCCATCAATTGCTCAAATAAAATCTTTTAATTAAGACATATCGAAACCTAGTATTCTAGAAAATCAAGCCAGTGCGGGGCTTCTCTCAGACGAGGAAGCAGAAGAAGCTTAACCCTCGATATTTGGTACCTTATATGATCATTGAGTGAATCGGACTTGTATCATTTCATCTAGTACTACCACCATAGTTGGAAAAATTGCATGACATTTTTGTTGTCTCCTCACTGCGATGTGTCTTAGTACAACCAGAGCAGCACCTTCAAGTCCCACACGCACCTATATATGTAATCTAACTAATAAATGCAACTAGACCTTGTGCCGATCGTTGACTCCAAGTCTCAAAGATTCCAGAACAATTCATTGCATCTAGTTAAGGTACAATGGTCAAACTGTGAACGTGACGAGTGCACGTTGGAATCAGAAGACCTTGTCAAAAAGTATTCTGAGCATGTTTCCAAGGTAACACCACCTCCTTCTTACAGCCTGTACTCCATGCAATTTTCAAGGAATAAAATCTTTACATGTCTATTGGACTGTAACATCCGGATTTTTAATTGGATCACTAGAACTGTTGAAATCGAAACTTGGTCTCAGAGAAAGTTCAGACTCAAAGGGGATAATCTGCATTTATCCCGAACTGAATTTTTTGCCAAAGACTTTGAACTAGGAACAGATCCTGAGCTGCAGCGAATAGGTCCCTCCACACACCCGAAAGATCTGAGAGAGATTCTCCTCCCAAGCCAAAGCTGAGCTGGTCACCTTGAAGGGCTTTTGGAACCAACCAAAGCAAACTAAAGAAGGAAGAAAGCCAAAAACAGATCCGCTCAAAGGTGCCCTTAAGGGTCTATTTATAATTTCTCTGGTTTGGCCTGCCAATAGCACAATTCAGTCATTTGTAAATGCTCTATGTAGCCCGAATGGGTCTGCCAACAGTCAAACTCCGCTGTTTGGAGGAGCTATTAGCAGACCAACAAGGGCATTCTGGTAAAAACACTAATTGGTGAGTGGTTCTCATGGCTACCACTCGCCCGAAGTGGAGAGTGCTTTGATGACACTAGCTCTAGCTGCCATCCAGGGCTAAAGGCGACTGCGAGCCTGTTTACCCCACTCGCCTCACTCCTTCTCATTCCCCGGGGCGAATGTTGGCCTATATGCCGCACTCGCCTCCTTCTAACCCTTGGTCTGGTATATAGGCGGGCCAGGTGGGACCTGGTCACTCACCCGCTAGTCGAGATCCCAGTCACTCGCCCTCTCAGCTTGTTTTAGCCTGATCGTCCCTTTCTGGCCTTGACTCCACCATGGGAGCCCACTTGCCCAATGCGGGGTTGTACACAATCACCGCTCTTTTTGGGATTGCCACAACCACGTAAAGAAGAGTCCAACCCCGAGTATTTGGTGAGTGAACACTTGCTTTTGAGAGAATCTTTTGGTGCCCCCCCCCCCAACAATCTATATACATGTTAGACTGAGGAAAGAAAGGTGAACCCAGCTCAAACCACTTGACATGCTGCACTGGATCATCTTTGACTTTGTAGTAAGACATCTGGCACCCTGAACCCCTTTGAAACTGGGGTCGAGATGATCAACTCGCTGAAAGGGCTCCCTCCTCCTACTGGGCGAGTCGACCCATCTCGCACCACTCGCTCACTAATTATGTCAGCACTCGCCTGACCAGGGCACAACTCTTACCCGGCGAGATCCCTTTCTCCGCTCTCGACTGGCAATTCCTTCCCGGGACGCTAATCCGGGGCGTTATCGCCTAGATATGGGGCCGTGACCATCGAGACAAAAGGCGTCGCCCACTTGCTTCTCACGATGAATGCTAGATGTACGGTCTGCATAACCTCCCTCTTGAATTCTTCCAACATTACAGCAATGAGCCCACTCGCCAGTGGTGGCGGGTTTCTCAAGTCGGCTCCTTCTCTTTCGCCTCCAGACATGAGACTCTGTCTTGAATTTTCTTAAGCAGACTACTATCCACGCTCACCATATCAAACTGTTGAAACCGGAACTCGATCTCAGAGAGAGTTCAGACTCAAAGGGAGTAGTATGCACTTTCTTATCTCGAATTGAATTTTAGGCCAAAGACTTTGTGTAACACGTCCATTCGTCCCATGAAATATAACAGAGGGTCTGGTCGGGGCCCCACACCATATCCCACAAACAGTCGGCGGAGTTACATGTTAATATCAAAGACTAAACGAATCCTAACTCAAAGCATTCTAGCGGAAGCTTCAAGGGTTAACTTTTTGAACTCAAGTATCACAGCAATGTCCACTATAAAAACATAGGAATGTGCTTACAAAGTACACAAAAGATACTATCGCCAGTGATAGTCAATGTCGTCCGGCGACAGTCAATAGTAACCAAACTATTACAGCCTTAAGGCCTTACAATTATTCTTTAGAAGTGTGGTTTACAGACATCGGTGTGCAGGCTGGCCACACATGAAAGAAATAAAACTTTGCTTGGCCTTCGAGGGTCGGCATAGCTTCAGGGCTGCGGCCCGTTATTTCCCACTCGGCTCTCCAGCACCTGCATAGGGACATTCCACCGGATGGTGGAAAACAAGGCAACGGTCAGCTTTCGACTAACCAAATTATAACGCCCATACCTCATTCCCGGGGCAGCGATATTCCTTCCCTGCAGGCATAGCATTAACACAATAGATATATCACAACAAGGCACACTCAAGCATCATTCAATATATCACAAATGAGTGCCTCAGCGGCCAATCGTTCCGACTTCCGTGCATTCAGGGCATATTCTCGGTGTACCAGATTACCAGGGTCCCACCTGTGACAACCCAATATTTGCAAAACAAAATATTTATTTTTTCTCGATGATGAGATAAGGCAGTACAGATTTTTCGAGATTTTTCGCGCATTTTCTTTTTCATTTTATTGGTTGAGTTGTTTAATTGTGAATTTTATTGGACTTGTGTAAGTTTATGGGCTAGCTATTTCTTTGGGCTAAGTTTATTAAGTGGACTCCCTTTAATTCTTTTGGGCTGCTGTTGTCAAGTTATGGCTGGTTATATGAATTTTAGCAGCTTGGTAATATGGAGGTTTGATGATTTGACACTTGTAATTATTATAGCTGGTTGGTTTGATTATTTTGACACTTAGCCAGCCAAGTGTTAGCTGAATTTGACCTTGGGATGCATGTGGTGACACCTATTTGAGTTAGTTACTTCAATTTGGCTTCTTGTTGCCTCTTCACCGCTTGGCTTTTGCTGCCTCTTCACAACCTGTCTTCTCTATAAAACGGATACCTCTCTCCTCTTCTTCTCCAATATCAACTTCTGTTGCTTTACTGATTTCTCCCAAGCTGCGGCTGCCTTTGCTGTTACCCCCGAGCTGCTGCTGCTTTGTTGATTACTTCCGAGATTGTTGATGCATCTACTGTTGCTCTGCCACTAGTTTAAACTTGTTGTTGCTTCTCTCTCTTACCTCCTATTCTCCAGCTTCTTTTTTGGAGTTCTTGGAAGAACCTTGTCGTATTTTTGCACGTTAGTAGTTCGATTGTGCAGCAATTTGCTTCCTCCCTCTCCTGCTGTAAGAATGTTGTTTATTAATTTCTTTTTTTACAAAGTTATGGGGTTGTTTTATGTTGATTTATATGGTTGTTTAGTAGCTGTTTTGTGGCTGTTTTCTTGCTGATTTTGAGCCACTTTTGTCGAGATTTCAATGGGTGGTTTACCCAATTATTTTGGCTTTGCTGGACGGAAGTTTTGAGGGGACGGATGTCCATTTAGGGGCTGGTTTTAGCCCATTTTGAGACACAATATACGAGTTGAATTTGATTTTCTAAGATCATTTCAGAGTATTTTGAGTTTTTCGGTTTATTATATTTGGTTTTCCAACTTTTCGTAAATCCCTTAAATATTATAAGAGACGCAACCCAATTAAAATGCATGTTATTACATCAGTTTCCGCAGCCAAGAATTAAACGAAGAAGGATGACATCTCAAGATAATATGAATAAGGGCAAAGATGCTGTGAGTATTTTATTTCTTGAAATTATGGGTATTCAATTATTTTGCAGTATCTAATTTATTGTCTTTTTCACGACACTGCCCGTGCATATGAGTTTCGACTCGATGATATATCGCTAAGAAATAAATGTGGGCAAGGGAAAACATAAAGCGATACACGTATCTGAGGGGATGTTCTATTTAACAATACATTTCCTTTTATACGTCAAGATCAGAATAATAAAACTCGGCATAGGAAAATGTGATGTTTTCGAATCCTATGATGTAGAGGAATCTAAGGATGGATTCATCAGTAGGGGTGAGCCTACTAAAAGCCCTTCAGTGGGAAGCCCTTAAGCGGGTGGTGGTCAAAGAATGCATCACCGAAGCATTTCTCATTTTATGTAACTAAAATTAAGGGATAGTTTAAGGATCAGTATTGAGAATTATCAAACGATCGCTTTATTGTAATGTATGCATATTGTTATTATCCTCATTGTTTGCATGTACAACGTTTTACGAAATACTGTTCTCACATAGTCATAATTTTTATGACTAACCCAGAGTTGACACATTTTTTAGATAGCGGGACCAACCCCAAGCAGAACACGCAGGATCTTGGCAGCTGATCTGGCATGACAATAATCAAAGCTCGGGATTGGCACAGAGCTTGTTGCACTAGACCTACGTGTATCTAGTGTAATAAGCATATCTAGTATATGTTAATGATCGTGTATTCAATAAAAGAAAGAATGAAATAAAAAGTTGGGTGTATGTTCTTTGTACTTTACATTTCTGGTGAACTGTGACCTTTTTTATCCAAAACTATAGTCCGATCCTTGAATCAGTTGAAGAGCCCAGGATTTGGGTCTCTACACCACCACTGTTCAGAGGTCTGAGACTTGACAGACAACTTTGAGCATTTCTAAGTCTCTCCGGCTTCAGACCTAAGACTCTCATTATGCGCTCCAACGACGTCAATTACTTTAGGCACTCTAGTCGGATGGACATAACGTGGGTACAGTTCAGCTACTTCTCGTTGCTCAAATCATCAGGTCAACGCCAACAGTCACAGCCATTATGGCGAATAACAAGACGCGGGTCAGCCACCCATTTCTCGTTTGGCTCACTGGCCTTTTTGCTGGCCACAACAGGCCCTCAGCATCACTTTCCGCTCACATGTCCCCAGCACCTGAGCCGAAAATGTTCAATCATGGCATTCATGGCCAATAGTTGGGCTTTTCAGGCTCACAGCTTCTCATGCTACACACCTTGTCTCACGGACACAGGTTTCGCAACAATAAAATGCTATCGGGAAGCTATCGTCAGCGATAGTCACTATCGTTTGTCGTTAGCGACAGAACTCTCTTCTGTCTCCAGACCCAACCACAACTGGAACAACTCTCCAGCCAAAACCCTGCAGCATCCTGCAGTGCCAGAAAATTGGTCTTTCACAACAATAATAGCACGCCAAGAGTTATCGCCAACGATACTCACTATCGTCCGGCAATATCCAATAGTAATGCAAATTGGGGTATTTTCTGGGTATTTTCCTGGAGCACACCTCCAGTACTTACTGTTACTCTCATTTCACAAGTACAACTCACAGACCTCGTAAACTACTCGTTTATACTCGGAGTCTTCTCTGACACGCAAAATAAAATATCATCAATCCAGACCAACCTGTTCGGATGGGCTTCACATAGCATGCATATTCTGTACTGCGATTCCCGGATTATATATGCAAAACCACCTGGGGATATCACGTATCAACTCATCAGAATTCTCTTGATTCTCCACTTTCTGGTGGAGGATTTCATGCATATGCAAACGGAGGACTTCACTTATCCAAGAAGGAAGATTGTTACCCTCGTAATTCGTTTCGGAGCCATGAACGAGCTTTCTATCCGTCTAGAAAGGAGCGCTTTGCTTTCCCCTTTACGGATCTTGTCTCGGTTCTTGATTCCGACTCTTGGATCTCCTTCACCAAGCATTGCTAAGCTCAGCCCCAACCTTCTTCTTCCTTAGCTCTTTTCTCTCAAGAGGTTGGATGAAAAGGAGGAGAGAGAGTGAGAAGAAGAGAAATGACTTCTCTTTTCTCCACTCATCTGCTTAAGTCACCTCGGGATTAATCTCAGTCATAGGATCATTTCATCCAGAGAAAGCAATGGTCACAATTTTAGTTGACAAGTCAAACTTAACGCTATCGTCTGGCGATATCCGTTATCGCCTAGGCGATATCGTCGGTAGCCGCTTTGACCCCGGTCAATCACCGCTCTTTGGTCGTCGTCCGTCCATCCGACACGTGTCCAACCATACGTGGCAGTATCGCTCGGCGATGCACACTATCGCTACTCCGATAGCTCACACAACGCTTCGTCGAGTGCGTTGAGAGCGTCGAGTGCATCGAGTGCATTGAGTCTACTCAACGCTTCTTTGAAAGCGTTGAGTGATATTGCTATCACCCGCAATACCCGTTGTCACCTGGTGATAGCCACTTTTAAGTTCTGTTTTCCAGATTTTAGGGTATTACAAATCTCCCCTCCTTACAGAAATTTCGTCCCGAAATTTTATTCATCTATTGGAAAACAGTACAAAACTATTAAAACTTTACTATTACAAAAACAGCTCGAGAAACTCATCTCGCATGATTTGCTCACACTCCCATGTCAATTCTTCATGGCCCCAATTGTCCCAACAGACTTTGACCATCCCGATTGTCTTGTTTCGTAGATACCTGACCTCCGTATCCTCGATCTGAATGAGTCTAACCTTCGTCGTCGGCCCACCATCGACCGGTACTTGGTCATCAGCCACTAGTTATGTTGGCTCTTTCAAAGCTTTCCGCAGTACCGATATGTGAAACACATCTTGCAAACCACTTAGCTCCGTCGAAAGAGCTAATCGATATGCAGCTTCTCCAATCCGCTCAACCACTTCAAACGGATCAAGATACCTCGGACTCAATTTTTTCAAGCGTTGAATTCTGAACATGCATTTGAATGATTTTATCTTTAGATATACCCAATCGTCCACCACAAACTTCACGTTTTGGTGTTTGACATTGTAGTACTTTGTCTGGCTATCCTGAGCTACTAATAGTCGCTCTCGTATAGCGCGTATAGTCGAATTTGCATCTTCGACTTCTTTACGCTTAAATAAATTTGATTCGCATGTTTCCGCCCAAGCTAAAGGAGTACGACACTTCCTATCATATAAAGCTTCGAAGGGCGTCATCTGAATGCTAGAGTGATAGCTATTATTATAGGGGAACTCGATCATATAGAGATGGTCCTCCCACCTCTTCCAGAAATTCAAGGCGTACATCTGGAGCATATCCTTCATTGTCTTATTGGATCTCTCGGTCTGACCATCCGTTTGCGGATGAAAGGCCGTACAGAACTTCAGTTGAGTACCAAACAACTGGTGGATTAGCCTCCAATCATTCAAAGTTAAGCGTCCATCTCGGTCACTAGCGATGCTACGAGGCACACCGTGCAATCATACTATGTTGTCCACGTATAACGTAGCCAACTTTTCCACTAAATCGTCTTTCTGGTTCGGTATGAAGTGCGATACTTTTGTCAATCGGTCAACGATCACCCACAGGGCATAGTTTCTGCTCTGTGATCTCGGCAACTCATGCACGGAATCCATAGAGATATCATCAAACTTCCACACTGGAATTGGGAATGACTTCAGGAAACCTCCAGCCTTTTGACATTCAGCTTTTACTAAGACACAAGTTTGGCACTTTGTCATGTAAAGAGCTATATATTTCTTCAAACCCGGCCACCAGAATATCTTTTTCATGTCTTTGTACATCTTTGTGCTCCCTGGGTGAATTGAGTACATCATGAAATGTATTTCATACATTAATTCCTCTCGTATTTTACCCATATTCGGGACAAACAAACGACCGTATTTTCTCAAAAGACCGTCATCCAAGGAGAATTGGGATTTTGACTCATCCGCTGCATAGCACTTCATAATCTCTTCGAGTTCCGTTGCTCGTCGAACTCTGTACTCAAGGTCATATTGCACCTCCGTCCAGTTCAAGAACGCATTTACAGTAGAATGCTTGTCAACACAAGAAATCTCTAAGGCCTCCAACTCCAGGATCAGACGCTTATCATGCATCTGCAACCAACTTGCCAGTACCGGAGCCTTACGACTCAAGGCATCTGCGACCACATTTTCCTTCCCGCGAGTGTAATGTATCTGGAAGGTGTAGTCCCCGAGGAACTTCATCCACCTCTGTTGCCGCATATTCAGTCTTTATGATCTATTAAGTACTTAAGGCTCTTATGGTTTGTGAAGATATCAACTTTCACGCCATATAAGTAGTGACATCACAGCTTAAGTGCAAAAATCACAGCCGCCAACTCCAAGTCATGGACTAAATATTTTCGCTCGTGTACTTTCAACTGGTGTGAGCCATAAGCAATAACCTTTCCGAACTAAAGAAGAACATGGCCTAAGCCGCTCCCTGAAGCATCACTATTAATCTCATAGTCGTCTGTACCATATGACGAACTAAAGATAGTCGTCGTAGTCAAACGACTCTTTAACTCCTCAAATGCTCGCGCGCACTCAGGCATCCAAACGAACTTTTGATCTTTCCTCGTTCGTGTAGTGAGAGGTAAGACTATTCGTGAAAAGCTTTTTACGAAGCGCCTGTAGTAGCCAGCAAGTCTAAGGAAGCTCCTGACATCTGCTACAGTAGACAACACAGGTCACTCACGTATCACAACTATCTTCGTCGGATCCACGACAATACCTTCTCCACTAAACACATGTCCAAGAAAAGCCACTGACGACATCCAAAACTCGCACTTTGAGAACTTGGCATAGAATTTGTTTCTCCTCGGGGTGTGCAAAACCATCCGCAAAATGATTTGCATGATCTTCTTCGCTCTAAGAGTACATTAATATGCCGTCAATAAAGACGATCACAAACATGTCTAGGTACTCTCTAAAGGTTCGATGCATCAAGTCCATGAATACTGATTCATTAGCCCAAACAACATTATATTGATCTCATAATGACCGTAGCATGTACCAAATGTCGTCTTGAGAATGTCATCTTCCTGAATCCTCAACTGGTAATAACCAGATTTTAAATATAGCTTCAAGTAGATAGTTGAACCCACCAGCTGATTAAACAAGTCATCAATCTGTGGAATCGAATACATGTTCTTCTCTGTCAGCTTGTTTAACTCTTGATAGTCAATGCATAGCCGCAAGCTTCTGTCCTTCTTCTTCACAAAAGGATCGGTGCACTCAAAGGGGGCATAATTGGACGTATATAGTCTTGCTCTAGCAATTCTTGCAATTGAACTTTTAGTTCTGCCATCTCCTTTGGCGCAACACGGTACGGCGAGCGGACCACAGGTTTTGCACCTGACACCAACCCTATAGTGAAGTCAATCTCCCGCTGGGGCGGTAATCTAGGAAGATCCTTAGGAAACACATGTGTACTCCGATATGATAGGAACGTCACTCAAACTAGATTTCGGCTCAATAGCCTCCTGATGCGTCGACAAGTGTACCGATCGTAGTCAAGTAATAAAGTTGAGGAGTTGAATCCTCGGATATCGATCTCTCGAGTAGTGCAAGTAGGGAGTGTGATTTCGTTATTGAAAAAATGATTGCAAGTGTTAACGTAAACAAAGGGGGTCTTGGTTTAGAGTTTCCTAAGTTTAACACTAATAAACCTATTGCGGGTCGTCGTCACCACGTATCTTTGGTGGATTACTCAAGAGAGTAACATGAAAGATGGATGAGCCAATGAGGGTCGCAATTACCTCTTCGTTGCGCATGCTTCTAACAATCACAAGAACGACACTATCTCAACAAGAACACGAAAAACTGAAGCTCCGCAACACGATCATGACCTAAGGTATAACAACACAGACATGTTGAAATACTTAAACTAAACAGTGTTCTTAAGCAACAATCAATCAACCACAAGTTCAGAACAAAGTAACTACAAGAGGAGGGGGAGAAATACAACCAAACGCACGAAGGATTTCCGAGATTCGCGGGCGGAGTCATGGGTTGTCGGGCATTGTCCGAGCTCGATCTACGGATGATGTCCGGGGTCAAGAAGGGTTGTCACCTCCTTCCAATAACCCGTCTTCTTCGTGAATAGTCGCTGAGCTAAATCTATTTGGAGAACTCCACTGATGCATCACCTTATGAGCTTGAAACGGAGCTTGGAGTTTGGAGAAGAAAATGGTGGTCGGAGATGAAGCTATTGCAAGCTTTTGGAGGGAAAATGGTGGCTGGATCAACTCTCCAAGGAGGAGAGAGAAAATATCGGCTGGAGGGAAGTTTCCCCGCTCAGAGGGGCGAAAATGGCGGGCTGGATCGGGCCATCTGCTGGGAACTTTGAAATCTGCGTCTTAAATAGAAAATGAGAAATAATGGTCACGCACGGTGTGGCGCACGACCATGCGCAAACCGTGTGATATCAACTTTCAGAACAAGCCTGCGGAAGGAGAAGCGTTGACCCGTGCGTTTTACTCACGCACGGACATTTGCGCCCGTACGTGAAGGAAATCGCACGGGTAACAACATACAACTGGAATTTGAGGCAAGCAGGTGGAACCATGCGTTTTACACGCGCACGGGCTATTCCGCCCGTGCATGAACAAAATGCACGATTAACCACAAATTGGAACAAACAAGAAAGCTACAGGGAAACCGTGTGTTTCATTCGCGCACGGTTCCGAAGAAACAGTGTGTTAACCGTGCGTGAAGATCGTCGGGCTCCACTCGACGTTTCTTCTGCACAATCAAAACGCACGATCAAGAAAAATCGTGTGCTAAGAAAACGCACGACTGTGCATTTTCCTCGAACATGAATTCAAGACTTGGGGGAAATGCACCACCTGCATTCAAACCACTAAATCAAAAGAGGACCCTCCAGCAATGCAGAAATGCAACAAAAGTGACTGGATAGAGCCCCTGGGGAGCACCATGTGCTTATCCCCAACAACAGAATGCGCAATTGCACACCTTTGGGTCAAAACAGTGCACAAAATGGTCCACGCCCGAGCGATGCAAATATAACCGATAACCGGTTAAAATGCAGTACGCGAGTGAGAAAACCAGCCCAGATGAGTCCGAAAAACCCTATAAATATCGAACTCATCACCTCCAACAGCGTGAAGAACAACTCTGTGCCCTTCCGAACAGCTTTGACTACCTAAATAGCAGACATCAATATCTTGCTCGATCCTCGCATACCAGCGAACTTAGTCTCTCGTTCGGTGTTCTGTCCTAGCGTGACTTCATTAGAGTTGCAATCTATACAGGCACGCTGCTCCGAGAGCCAGTCCATACCGAAGATTACATCAAACTCAGATATCGGCAGCACAGACGCTTCCAATCCGAAATTCTGACTTCCAATCCGTACCTCAAGACAACAAGACCTATCCGCACGCATCACGCATCTGTTAGGTAGCAACACCTTTACTCGAACTGTCGGCATAAGAGTAGGCACTCTGATCCGCGATATGAAGTCCTCAGATAGAAATGAATGAGAAGCACCAGTATCGAATAGTTCTTTCGTCGGATAGTCCCGAATGAGGACAAAGTCTATACTTATCATGTTATACACAAGCAATTCCCAAGGTATAAAGTATATAAAGCATGAAAAATATACTCCTCGTACCTGTGACGACATCGGCCTGTTTAATGGCCTCCTGTTGGCTAAGATTGTACACTCTTGGCTGAGCTGTAGCATATTGGGATGCAGTAGACTCCACCGTCTTTCCCTTCTCAGCGTACGATGCTCCTGCCTTTTTCTCCGCCTTTGGAGGGCCACTCCAACAGTTTCGGGCTATGTGTCCCACCTTGCCACATGTGTAACATATGAGCGGACCTCGCCCTGATGTTGTTCCAGAAGTACCATTAGAATGAGTCTGTACAGAAGACTTGGACTTTGTTCTCCACTTCTTTCGGTACTCAGATTTTGCAGGACGCGACTCTTTGAACTCGTGCTTTATCACAGCTAAGTCCTTCTTACCCTGCACCCTTTTCATGTCGTTCTCTAACGAATGAGTCGTATTAACCAACACTTGAAACCTTTGGTTCATCGGACCCGAGAGCAGTAACCTCAGCTCATCTCGCAGTCCCTCATAGAACCTATTGGTCTCATGCTCTTCGTGAGCAAAAGTATACCCCACATAACGTCTCAACCTGGTAAACTCATGCAAGTAGTCATCCACACTACCCTCGCCCCGAGTCAAACGCTGGAACTCATTTTTCATGGCAATCCGCTGCGACGACGGCAGATGCTTTGCCAAGAACAATCTCAAAAACTCCTACATCGAGATCTCCAATAGTCGTCTGCCCGCGATGTGGTGTAACTCCAACTCATCCCACCAAAGTTGAGCCTCTCCTTCCACCATGAAAGTGGTCAAGGTGACCTTTTGTCCCTCCTCTGTCTCTATCGCCGTCAATATCCTCTTGACTCACGAAAGCAAGTCCTTTGTCTGTGTCAGGGATCCTATACCCGTACATGTATGAGGACTAAAGCTCATGAATTGCTTCAGTTGTCGTTTAGTTGCTCGCTTATCCATCAAAGCCTCAGCAGGCACTTGCCTAGCAGTTATAGGCTCGGCTACAACAACCTGCACTGACACCATCGCAGGTCGCACCTATCCAGTCAGTTGTGCATTTATCATTGCAAACACTGCCTCAGCAACTAAGCGTACTGCTTTCGCATAAGGAGGAGGTATGGGCACATCAGCTGGTGTCGCACTCTTAACAGAACGTTAGGGTTCAGACTATCTCCCACCACTTCTAGTCACCTATAAGTATAAAATACACAATTTAACTACTACTCAACAGCAAACAACGACTATTAGGAACGCGCAGGTTACTCAAACATGTGTATTTTCATTTTTAAGTGGACATTCTTGAGTTCATTTTTGTTATAACGGTAAGCACATACACGTGCTCGCCACCCATCAAATGAATTTGACCACGAATTCGTAGGAGGATGACCAAGACAAACTGATACCAAATTATAACACATCCATCTGTCACATGAAATATAACAGAGAGTCCGGGCGGGGCCCACGCCATATTCCACAGACAATCGACAGAGTTACATATTAATATCAGAGACCGTTGCAGAATAGAGACCGGGTGGTCTGGCGGTCTGACTCTGGCGGATTGCAGTCCGGGCGGTTGTCGGTTTCTCTCCAGCGGTTTGGTAGCAGGACTGTTATTGTTGGTGCCCTGGCGGTCTGGCGGTCTGACCATGGCGACTTGGAGACCGGGCGACCTGGCGGTCTCCCGTGGCGGCTTGTTCTCTCCCTTTGGTAGTTGTCGGGCGGTTTGCTCATTCGTCAAACTGCGCGGCTTGGTCGACTTGTATTTAGGATAAACCGCTTGTACATGTATTTTTTTGTCCTACATTGTTTAATTGTAATCTCTTTCATCTCCTTCATTCTATAAAAGGATGTTATACCATGTAATACACACTTTTTTGGATAATAAAGATTTCTGTTATTCCAATTTCCGGCTTCTCTTTTTTTGTTCGCACATGGTATCAGAGGACGCGATCTTGTCCGCCTGATTCAGTGTTTTCCCTGTGTCTGTCGCGGTTTCTTTTCTTATCCACTGTGGTTTCTTGTCCTATCCACTGCAGAACCTTTCCTTGTGTTCGCTGCAGCCTTTTGCCTTGTCATTACGACCTCCCCGACTTCTCTCCACCCACGCGGCCTTCTCTCTACCAGCGCGGCCTTTTCTTTGCCTTGTCTTTCTACCTCGACTTCTCTCTACCCGCGCGACCTTTCTATCTTCTCTTTACCCGCGCGGCTTCTCTTCCATGGCTCTTTCCGGCTCTTCTACCACCACCGCTACTCCTATGGCAACTCCGCCTCCTCCTCTCATTCCTTCCGGGAATCTAGGCATCGTCTCCAAGCTTGTATGTTCTAACTACCCGGATTGTAGTGTCTCCTTCACCTTCCTTCTTCCCTCACAACGCAAATGCCACCACCTAACTGATGACCCTCCTCCTCCCACTTCCGCTGAGTTTGACGACTGGGATGCTAGCGATGTGCTTGAGAGAACTTGGCTCGTTAACAGTCTTTTCGATGAATGTCTTCCTGTCATCCGTCATGATGAGACGGTCAAGAAGGCATGGCTTCATCTTGTTGCTCTGTACTCGAAGGGGGCTCAGACGTCCCGCATCTATACTTTGTATGTGGACCTCTTTGCCCGTTCTTCCATGTCTCCTGTTGCCGCTTATCAACATGTCCAGACTCTCAGGGCTGAGATTCTTCAACATCGCCCCTTCTCTGCGGATTTAGCCAAACAACACAAGCACTTACAAAAACTTCTTATTGGGTGTTACCTTCTACGGCTCCTTGAGTCCTACGACATGATCCGCTAACAAATCTTGGGTGAAGCGGACTCCCAACTTGGATACAACTGCTGCACGCATTGCCGCAGTTACATCTCTCCTTCAGCGTCCGCTTCTGTCTTCTCCTCCAGACCACTATGCTCACCAGACTCAACGGAGTGGCTCTGGTAGTCGCAACCACCATTCCGGTGGTCGTAGTTCTTTGCGCTTCCTCTGCTCTCACTGTGGCTGCACCAGGCATCTTGTGGATCGCTGCTGGATGAAACATTCACATCTTCGCCCTTCTGGTGACTCTTCCACCTCCTCTTCCAAGCCATCCGCTTCGGTGGTCACTTCCTCAGGTAGTGCTCACGTGGTTACTCAAGGTAAATGGCTCATCGACTCTGATGCAACTAATCACATGACGGGCAATCCTCAATGCTTTTCTCTCCGCGAAACATGTGATCGGTTGCCCCCGGTCCTTGTTGCAGACGGCTTTCCCTCCCCGGTTCATGGGACGGGAGTGGTTCATGTCACTCCGTCTCTTCGCTTGGCCGACACTCTCTATGTGCACAAGTTTCCATGCAATTTATTGTCGGTTACTTCTTTATGCAAGCAACTTCAATGCTCCGTCACATTTACTGCAACTTCTTGTTCTTTTCAGGATCCGAGCTCCCAACGGACGATTGCTATTGCGACTGAGAGCGGCGGCCTCTACTTCCTCGACAACGTTTCCGCTCTGTCGGCCTTCTCCTCCTCCTCTACAGATCTTTTACAATGACATCTCCGCCTTGGGCATCCTCCTCTACGACTTATTCGTCAGCTTCTGCCTCACCTCCCTCCGCACAGTTCTCCTCTCAACTGTGATGCTTGTTAGCTTGGCAAGCATCACTGTTCCTCCTTCCCGCCGAAGCAAGATAGTAGTTCTACCCATCTGTTTGATCTTGTTCACTACGACATCTGGGGTCCTGCTCCTACCCTCACCGTTGGTCGGGGTAGTTTTTATTTTGTTACTTTCATTGATGACTTCTCTTGTTGTACTTGGGTGTATCTCTTACGAGAACGCTTTGACCTTTTTGATGTATGGACATCCTTTTATCATTTAATTAAAAATCAGTTTGATGTTTCCATTAAAATCTTACGCTCTGATAATGCAAAAGAGTATGTTAGTCAAACTTTTTTCTCTTTCTATATGCAACATGGGATTGTTCATCAAACAAGTTGCGTTTATACCTCACAATAAAATGTAGTGGCGGAACGAAAAAACCGTCATCTACTTGTTGTCGCTCGCACTCTGCTAACGCAAATACATGTCCCTCGCTCCTACAGGGGCTATGTTGTTCTCATTTTTTACTATCTCATCAATCGCATTCCTTCCACTGTTCTTCGCGGTCAAACTCATTTCTCCATTCTCTATCCGGGCAAGGAACTCTTTCCTCTCCCTCTACGTATCTTTGGGTGCACAGTCTTTATGCACGCTCCCTCCGCCACCCGCGATAAACTCTCCCCTCGCTCCACCAAATGTGTCTTTATGTGCTACTCTATCACTCAGAAAGGCTATTGTTGTTTTGACCCCATTCTTCGCAAGCAGTTCGTCTCCGCGGACGTTACCTTCTTCGAGAATGCTTCGTATTTATATGACGACTCCTCTCCTCTCCATGTGGCTTCCAGTTCTCCTCCTCTTCCCTCCAGCCCATCCACTCCTATCGAGGTATTTCCTCCTCCACCGTCTCCATCGTCTTCTCCTCCCTCTTCACCTCCGCTATCTCCCTCCTCTTCACCGTCGTCGTTCTCTCCTCCCGGGCCAGCTCTCTCCACCACGGATGCTCCAGATACTGAGGAACATGCTGACCTGGTCCTCCCCATTGCCCTTCGCAAAGGGGTTCAGGCATGTACCAAGCACACGCTTGCTGCTGTTGTTTCCTATGATCGTCTAACCCCTGCCCGTAGGAAATTTTGCGCTATCTATCTCTTCCACTTCCACCCCTCGTTCCTATCAGGAGGCACTTACTATTCCACATTGGAAGGCTGTCATGGATGAAGAGATTGCTACTCTCACTGAACGGGGTACCTGGACCCTGCTTCCTCCTCCTTTTGGCACAGATGTTGTGGGATGTCGCTGGATCTTTGTGGTGAAGTTCCTCCCAGATGGCAGTGTGGATCGTTACAAGGCTCGGCTTGTTGCCAAGGGCTTTACCCAAACTTATGGAGTTGACTACTTTGACACATTCTCTTCAGTTGCCTGTCTCAGCACTATCATGGTCATTCTCTCTATAACTGTCAACAGAGATTGACCCATTTCACAGCTGGATGTCAAGAATGTCTTTCTTTATGTGAATCTTTAGTGTGCGAATAGAAAAGAGCAGACCGAAAATTTGGAGTAATGTAAACTTTATTATCCAAAAAAGGTATCTATTACAAAGGTATAGTCTCTCTTTTATAGAATGAATAAGATGAGAGATATTACAATTAAGCAATGTAAGACTAAATAATTACAGGTGTAAGCGATTTAACATAAAAACAAGCCGAACAGGCCATGCGGTTGGACAAATAGGCTAACCGCCCTGCCACCACAAGAGACAGGGAACAAGCCGCAATAGGAGACAGCAAGACCACCTGGTCTCTAAGCCGCCTGATACAACCATCAGACCGCCCAGATAACCACAGCCACAGTCCAGCCATCAAACCGCAAAAGAGAAACCGACAGACCGCGCGGTCTCTAAACCGCCAGAATCAGACCGCCAGACCGTCCGGTCTCCATACAGCAATACTCCCCCTCAAGTTGAAGCATATATGTCGATCATACCCAGCTTGTCGCAAATGTGAAGAAAGGAGGCGGACACCGGCTTGGTGAAAATATCCGTCAGCTCTTTATCGGAGGTGACGAATGGAGTACAAATTTGTTTTTTTTCAAAATCTCTTCCCGAATAAAGTGGCAGTCGACTTCAATGAGCTTTGTTCTCTCATGGAAGATAGGAATTCTGGAGATGTATATAGCGGTCTTATTGTCACAAAACATAGGTAGAGGATGATTGTAGACCTTTCCTAAGTCAAGCATAAGAGCCCGTAACCACTTCAGTTCACATGTGGTCGACGCCATACTTCGATATTCTGCTTCAGCACTGGACCTGGGGACGACAGACAATTTCTTGCTCTTCCAGCTCACAGATTTCTTCCCACAAAGGTGCAAAAGCCCGACGTTGACTTGCGGTCTCCTTTATCATCAGCATAGCTTGAATCAGAGTACGCTTCAATCCTCAAATGTCCATTCTTCTGGAAGAGAAGTCCTTTCCAAGGAGCTGATTTAATATACTCCAATATCCTCATAACAGACTGTAGATGGCACTCCCTAGGAGCTTGCATGAATTGGCTAATCTTGTCTACATCATAGGCAATGTCGGGTCTGCTCACTGTGAGATATATGAGTTTACCAACCAGATGCCTGTACCTCGTAACATCAGAAAGAAGAGGAGAGTCATTCGTCCATGTTTTATCTTGTTCAGTCGTCATGGGACATCGGCCAGGTTTAGCCCCAGTCAACCACGCCTCTTTTAACAAGTCAAGAGCGTACTTCCGTTGGGAGAGGACAAGAGAATCAGGCTTCCGAGAAATTTCTATCCCCAGAAAGTATTTTGGAGAGCCCATATCCTTTGTAACCAGGTGTTGCCGAAGATGCTCCTTTGTCAGGATTCACTCAACGCTTCTAATAAAGCATGAAGCGCCGAGACAGTTAAGAGGTAAACAACTGAGACAAAACTAGTTGGATTTTTTCGAAGTCCAGAAGCGTTGAGTGAAGCTGGTTCACTCAACGCTTCTAATAAAGAAGGAAACGCTGAGACTAAAGTCGCTGAGACAGTTAAGAGCAAAAACCGCTGAGACATGTGATAAGAAGAAAGCGCTGAGACAAAGGCCTGTCTCAGTTGATAATAAAAAACCGCTGAGACAGTTAAGTGCAAAAATCGCTGAGACAGCTGATAAGAAGAAAGCGCTGAGACAAAATCTTATCTCAGCTACCGCTGAGACCGCTGAGACAAAGCCAGGAAAATTCTAAGTCCAAAACGCTGAGAGCCAAGATAGATGGCGTTGAGTGACTTAACATCACTCAACGCTTCATGGTTTTCTGGAATATTTTCTAAGTCCAGATGATGATGACCACTGCTGACGTCATCAAAGTCAAAATTGCAGGAATTCATTGCGGGAAAGTTGTTGTAGCGCCGAAAGATGTTTTGTCCCTTTCTGATTGAGTTGACGCTCACCAATCCTTATTGGGCCCACATACTATTGTATCGTTGATTCAAATCAACGTATATAAAAGGAAACAGTAAAGGGATTAGGGTTAACGAATACACAACGAATCAAATGAAAACAGAAGGAGAAATTGAACGAGGCGGCTGGACATCTTCTTCCCCATCAAGCTTGAAAGCTAAAGTCCAACAAAGATAGTTGGAGGGCAGATAAAGATAGCTGAAGCACTTCAAAGTTCAGCAAGCTAGTTCTCATCAGAACAGTATAGCTAATACATCTATTCAGCAAGCTGATAGTTGCTTACCTGTATAGCAGTAAAGTGTTAGTTGTAGAAGAAAGCTAATTCCTTCTACAGCAAGTTGACTGGACTGATATCTGCTCAGTCCAGCAAGGTTGACTCATAGATACTTCTCTGAGTCAGTTGTTCTATTTTCTTCAACATCTTGTTTTATTTCCTATAGGATTCAGGTTTCCTGAATCTGAGTGTAGGGCACTTTGTGCCTGAAGTAGGTGACAAATTTGTCACTGAGGTAGGTGCCCTGCTGGGGCACTAAGGTAGGATCCAAGTGAGGATCTGAGCTGTAGGGCTTAAGTGTCTGAGGTAGGAGAGTGTTGCTCTCTGAGGTAGGATCCAAGTGTGGATCTGAGGTAGGGCTATCCTCCCAGCCTGAGTGTAAGGCCTTGTGTCTGAGGTAGGTGACAAGTGTGTCACTGAGTTGTAGGCCTTGGAGGAGGCTGAAATGTAGGTACCTGTAAGGGTACTGAGTTGTAGGAGTATTGCAGCACTCTGAGAGTAGGACTGTGTGCCTGAAGCTGTAGGGCTGAAGAGCTTGAGTGTAGGCCTTAAAAATAAGGCTGAGGTAAGTGATCAGTGGATCACTAAGCTGTAGGAGTTCTGCAGAGCTCTGAGATAGGAACCCTTATGGTTCTGAGTTGGATTCTGAGAAGAATCTTGTGTAAGGCTGAGGGCCTGAGGTGTAAGCTCTGAGGAGCATAGTGAAGAAGTTGTGCCTAGTCCAACAAGTAAGTTGAATCGATGGGAGGGAAAGTGGATGTACCCAATTGGGAAACCACTATAAATCCTTGTATTTGTTGTGTGCTTATTTTTCTTTGTTATTGCAGAATTAAGGACAAGCTCTAGTCAACATAATTAGAAATCAACAAAAGATTTAATAAAATCTCAAAGACCTATTCACCCCCCCCCCCCCCCTCCTCTAGGTGATTAGCTAACCTTCAGTTAAACAACCTTTACCAGCTCTTGTTAGATATATATTATAAAAAACAAATTTCACATCATACAAAATTAATAAAACTAATGCTTTCTTTTTCTCATCATTAAAAGACTTACCAAATTGATGACATTGACAAATCAAAGGAGATGATATATTGTTGAAGATTGAAATTCCATCAATCAACTGTTTTGAAGAAATCTCCCTCAACTATTGGTGTCCAACATGACATAACCTAGCATTGTATCACCCGTAATTCGTCGAGATCAGAAGTACCCCAGCAGACGGCTATTCGCAGACCATTCGGCGAACAGAGGCGAGCTTGGGCAAGCAGAGGAGAGTAGGGGCGAGCTGTGGCGAGCTTGGGCGAGCAGAGACGAGTAGGGGTGAGTTGTGGCGAGCTGTGGCGAGCTTGGACGAGCAGAGGCGAGCAGGGGCAAGCTGTGGCGAGCTTGGGAGAGCAGAGGCGAGCAGGGGCGAGCAGGGGCGAGTTGTAGCGAGCTTGGGCGAGAAGAGGCGAGCAGGGGCGAGCTTGGGAGAGCAGAGGCGAGCAGGGGCGAGCTTGGGCGAGCAGGGACGAGTTGTTGCAAGCTTGGGCGAGCAGAGGCAAGCTGTGGCGAGCTTGGGCGAGCAGAGGCAAGCTGTGGCGAGCTTGGGCGAGCAGAGGCGAGCTTGGACAAGTAACTCGCGAGTATGGGCGAGTATCCCTTGGAACTCGCTGGCAGAAGCTGGATACTCGCTTATACCCCCCCCCCAGGATTTCTCTATAAATAGCCCCCCAGGGGTACTGGAAATGACACTTTTGGAAGAGGTCGAGATCCCCCCAAGTGGATACTCGTGCAGTCCATGTCTGCCTAGTACCTCGCTCAGTCATTTGGTCGCAGAGGGGAAGCTTCTTCTAAGCTTTCGGGTACGTGGTGGGACCTCCCTGCTGGAGCATTTGGGGTGTGCTTGTAGATAGTTTCCTCTCTTTCTCGCTAGCCATTTGAATTGTGACGTCGGATCGTAGAATCAGTAACTTTATGCTGTCTTGATCCTATTTCTGAGGTTGGGATTTTTCCTGGCTTCAACAAGCATGTCAAATAGTTGCACTACTGTTTTTATTTTTTCTTCACATAAACATCAAATCTAGAAACTGTACGCGTTGTGAGAGTCTAGTCACTAGGCATGTTAAACAAGGGAGGGGTAGACCAATAAAGACTTGGAATGAAACTTTAAGGAAAGACATGATGTACTTAAGCATTAGTGAGATTATGACAAAAGATAGGGCACAATGGCGACAAAGGATCCATATAGCCGACCCCGCTATAGTGGGATAAAGGCTTGAGCGTTGTATAAACATCAAATCTAGAGAACATAATCGTAGTTAAATTTTTTTCGGCCCAATATGAATAGTTTCACTTGAAATCTTCTTTACATTCTTTAGAATTTTAACATCAGATGGACAAACAAGTTATATTTTTTAAAATCACTAATATGAGAAACTGTGACTAGATTTATCTTACTCCAGGATTAAGACAATATTATCATCCTCAAATTGAGTTATCTTGATGTTTACACTTCCCAAGAAGTTTAAGGTGTTGAACAAAATATATCCAAATTATGCCACAATCCATGATCCAACTCTTGCTAAATAAACTATAATAAACAATACAAGTTTAAGTCTAACTAATTAAATCCAAAATGAAAAAAAAAGTGCAAGGTTAAGTTGGAGTACCAAAGATCTCGCTGGATCTTGCACAGAAGAGCGGAGGAGGAGGGTTTGGAGAAGGTGACGACAATGTCGACGATTGAGGGGAATGATGGCGAGGAGAACCCTAGGTCTGGTCGGAGGCTGACAAGGAGAAGAGAAATGGTGCGGAAGAGAAGCTTGCTTCGATTCGTTCGGCAAGGAGAAGAGAAGGTGGCTTTGATTTACCCTGCAAGGAGAAGAGAAGGGTTCTCCAGCGAGAAGGTTGCTTGGATTCCCTCCGACAAGGAGAAGTTGAAGGGTCGTTCATGCGGCTTATTCGGGAGATGGGGAGGAAACATGGAGGAATTAATTAGCGACACAGAAGGTTAGGGTTTAGGACAGAACGTTAATTGGCGATGGGGAGGAAACGCGAGGGAGCACATACGGAATCAAAAATGTAATAGTTTATAACGTGAATTCAAAAATGTACACGCTCCTGTTTTTTGCGTTAAATAAGAATGAGTAATTTTATGTGCAAATTCAATTTGATTACGTGCAAATTATGGTTATGTCTAAATTGAAAAATTTTAGGTGCAAATAAATTTGTTATGTGCAAACCAAAAATATATATAAAGAATACATGAATCTTTTGCTTAGGGGAACAATTCATGAATCTTTTGTTTAGGGGAACAATTCATGAATCTTTTGCTTAGGGGAACAATACATGATTAAGGATATTATGTTTTCTATTAGATTTGCTGGAAAATTAATTGCAAATATGCAAGAACAAGATGAACTTTCAATAATTTTTTTGAAAGAAAAAAACAGAGAGAGCAGAGGATTGAAGAAAGTATCAAGTGTTGTTTTGTTGGAGAAAAGCAGAAACCAGTGGTTGATGGTGCTAGCGAAGGAGGCAACCGGCTATTAATGCAGCTCCAACAAGCAACCTCTATAGTGATACAGGAGGAAAAATCAGCAAGCCACTTATGGTGCCACAAAATGGAAAAGAAAAATACCCTAGGTTGCGATTGGAGAGAAAGTGTTTTGCCCTAGGTCGTGGCTGGAGAAGGAAGGCTCAAGTGCCCGAGGAGAAGATGGATCCTGCCCTAGATCGCGACTGGAGAAAAAGGGTCCCGCCCTAGGTTGCACTGGAGAAGATGGAAGGCTCAAGTGCGACACTAGGATCACGATGGATGTCAGGATTGGAATCGAGAGGCGGAGGCGGAGACGAGGTCGTAGGTTGCCAACTTTCGCGAACGGCGGAGCACGAGAGAAAAAAGAGAGATACGTGATGAGGAGGCTGAAGAATGGGAAGAGCTGCACCTAGGGCGTTTCTATATTTTATTTTTTTAATAATATTATTTTCTTGATTAATTTTGATTGATTTGCACATAAAGATATTCGATTTGCACTTAACATCACTCATAAGAAATTTGTGAAATCAAAAGGTAGGCACACGTTTTTTTATGAGCAATGTTAAAAGCACACCAACTTTCGCTATTGACAGCCAATTTATATTAAAACACCAAAATATTTTATTTTCACACTAATACGTTATTGTCACACCAAATTTTAAAATTACTATCGACACACCAAAATGACTACGATTTTTCTCTCTTTTTTTATATGATATTCACACCAAAATGATATATGCTGGAATACCAAGAGATTTGATTTTGTGCACGTTAATTAAGAAACAAATACAAGACAAACTAATTAATTATAGAAGCAGGAGACCTGCTATAAATGAAAAAAGTAAGAACATAAATAGAAATCCAAAAAATAATTATAGCAGGAAGAACAAGAAGACAAAACTAAGGAAATTTTGTGAAGGCTTAGGGCTCAAAGTTGAGCATTTTGAATACATATCTAAGAGAAAAACAATCAGTAATTCAACTCGGTTGGCTTTCACATTTGGCATCTGCATATTGTTGAAGAAATCTAATGTCTCAATGTTGCATCCATTGTGAGCATACCAAAAATCATTGAAGTCCAGGAGACGAGGTCTCTGCTTGTCATTACATCAAACACGTGGCGTGCAGTACGCACATCACCGCACTTGCACTTGCAGTACATATCCACTGAAGCAGTATTCAGGAATAGATCTTGGTGACAGCCGAACGAAGTGCTGTGTTGATGGAGTTGTACTCCTTGTGCGAGGTTGCTCAGGTAGCACGATGGTGCGGCTTGGAATCGCGTGACGGAGGAAGACACCAGTGATGGAAATAAGAAAATAATATGTGTGCGTTTAAAGCAGGTGGGGTTAGGTTTTTTGTATTTTTTTTCTGATAAAATATTGGTGTGTTAATAGCCTATATTGATGTGCTTATAACATTGCTCTTTTTATTAGGTTAGTATAATTTAGAGATGTTTTGCTGAAGTGTAACTTACAGCAATACTTACATAACAAGTGTCGATAAAGTTATAGTTTTCAACTTTTCGTCGCGTTTTATAAAGCATAGCAAAAAAATGTTGACGTAAATCTTTTTTTTCTTGTAGTGGGCCTTGGCTTCTCTATATAAAGCTCCCCGCATGAGTTCAATCTCACACCTCACCTCCCATGACAATAAGGTTAATTTGTTTTTTTATTTAAATAAAACCAAGCCAAACCTAAAGTTTACTTCTCCAAAACCCCACCTAACCTAAACCTATTTCACACAATTAACCCTACTATAACCCTCCCTTCTCAACATCACCATGATTTCCGGTAATCCCAACCTAACTGATAAGAAGGATAAAGGGGTGGTGTGGTGGCCTCGACTCCTCTATTTACCCCACCCCCACTACACCCCAATACTAGTATTGAGCTCACACCTTCCTCAAAATTCCAAACGAAAGCTCCCCCGCAGGGTTAAACCCATGTTACGTTGTTGTCAGAGAAGGAAGACCAAAGCGCCGCCACCCCACATCTCATTCCCAACCATGCCGCCCGACTTAGACATCACAAGAGAACCACTGTAGATGTGGAATTATTCCTCTTTGCCTCCTTCTCGGATTCGCTAACGAGCTACATGCGGGCTTCGACCGCCAGAGCACTGCAACCACCCACTCTAACTCTATTTTTAGCCTCGGTTGGACAACAATTCAAAGGCACTCCCATGCATGTAAAAGCACTCTGGGGGCTCCCCGTGTTCGAAGAGGGCCCAAAGACCCTCTCTGGTAAGCCTAGAAGCGTTAGCACCATAATAGATGTTAGGGCTCCGAGAGGTCGCTGGAGGCTGCAAGAAAGAGCAGGGTAAATGTCGGGCCTACTCCTAGCAAGGTTGAAGAGAATGGCCTCCCGCTTCACCGCCATGATTGAGGAGGAAGATGTGCGAATGGCGGCGAGATCGAAGATAACGGCCTCCCGCTTCACCGACATGCTTGAGGACGAGCAAGATATACGAATGGTGGCAAGATCGAAGAGAATGGTCTCCCGCTTCACTGACGTGCTTGAGGAGGAAGATATGCGAACGGCGAAGAGTCTGAATGTCACCTTCTGCAAAGCTCAAACTACAGTAGTGCGCTGGATAAAATAATACCACCAAAAATGAGCGCGCTCTTGTTTTTATTTTGATGGACCCGATATATTTTGGACCTATAGCCACTTTTTTCAAACAACCGCCTCCAATAATACAATCTACTACAGCGCTTTCATATAAATGCCGCAAAAAATAAAAATCTACAGCAACGTTTTAGTAAAGCCACAAAAAAAGTTGTCATAAAACGAAGTTATTGTAGTGGTTTGAGCTCAATTAAGTTCTCCCTGTCGATCACCAGTGACACTAGGTCACCGGAGAACCGTCGAGGGAAGTGCCTGCCTTTGGTAAAACCGCCAATGGTGGTGGCGCAATCACCAATTGGCAACTCGTGTAACACCCCCATCTGTCACATGAGATATAACAGAAGATTCGGTCGGGGCCCCACGTAATATTTCACGGACAGTTAGCGGAGTTACGTATTAATACCAAAATACTATAAAACAATATCGAAACCTAACACAGAGTATTCTAGCGAAAACTTTTAAGTAAGATAGAAGAACTCATAAACATAACATGAATGTCCACTACAGTCACAGCTGGAATGAAATAACATACACAAAAATCTTGGCATTATGGCCTTACAACATTTATCTTCAATAAAAGTGTTTTACATACTTCAGCACGCAGTCCGGCCATACATGATAGTATTGAAAGAAAACACTTCATCTTGGCCTTCAAGGGCCAGCACAGCAATAAGGGCTTCAGCCCGCTATTTGCCACCAGGCTCACCTGTTCCTGCAAGAACAATCCACCGAGCGGTGGCAAAACAAAACAACGGTCAGCTAAAGCTGAACAAATTATAACGATCTCACCTTTTGCTCGGGGAGGCGGTGCTCCTTCCCTGCAATTGTATTAGCAATAACCAACATAGAAATGAAAGTGTAATTTAAGCACACTTCACCACAGGCGTAGGCACGAACGGCCCCACACCTCGTGCTCTCAGGGCACATTCTCAGTGACTCTGGTCCAATCCGAGTCTTCACCACCGCCACCAGGACGGCAACATCGTGAGCATTTGAGTCTTTCCTGCCGAAGCCTAAGACTCGTCCTTCTATGCCCCCATAAGTGCCACATACTTTAGGTCTCTTGAACTGAACCACATAGAGCGGGTACGAATCCACTCAACCCGTTGATCATATTGTCATGTCAATTTAAGCCATCGGCACGGGTCAAGCTTCCCCGAGGCCCATCGTATCGATCATACAATAGTACATAACACAGTTATGCACAAGGTCGGCTCTCAGGCCACCAAGCTGGGCTCCCAGAGCACGCAGCCCCACACACTAGCCCCAGGTCCCCGCAAGACAAGCCTCACAGAGCTATCGCCGGCGGTAACACTACCGCAACGCGCTACCTGGTAGAAATGCATTTTTGTCCAGTTTCTCGGGTGCTTCTCGGGGTTAGTCCCCAAAGTTCCCTGCTGCAATCTACCGCGTAGAAACCCAAAAAACAAACAGCACAGAGTCTTCTCCGGCAATACATGCATAATGAAAACATCACCAATCTAGACCAACCCGTCTGGATGGGCTACAAACGTCATGCCTATGTCCGTACTTCGATTCCAAACTCTATATGCAAAACTAAGGGGATAATCCCCGAAGGAATACCACACGCTCACCGCACACTCGCGGGAGAGGGTTTCCTATGCAAAAGGAAGAGGACTTCACATGTCCAAGTAGAGAACCATTATCCTTTGCGATTTCTTCGGTGCCATGCCCAAGACCTATATGGATGGACGCGACCGCAACGACTTGTCTCCCCAAATCCAGACTCGGCTTGCGAATTGGAGCTTCGGAACTCCAAAGGCGGCGAGATCTCTTCCTTCTTCTTCCTTCTTCACTCTCCCTTCTCTCTAGAACTTAGAAAGAGAGAGCCGATGAATAAATGAGTTGGGAAAACCTAACTCCCGGCTATATACGCGCAGAGGCACGCACCAGCTGTCGGATATCCAAATAAAATCAGTGGACGGTCCTGATTCCTCCAAGAATATAGTTTACGAGAGCTACCGTCGTGCGGTAGGAAGTTACCGTCGCCCGGTAGCCCAATCATTCGGCTTCTCGAGGACGCCACCGCTTAGAAACCCAATTGGGCGGTGACACGTGGACATGTCATAACTGTTATGCTACCGCCACGCGGTAGAAAACTATCGTCGCGCGGTAGTTTACGCGTTTGGAAGGAAACGACAAAACTACGCTACCGCCTACAGTAGGGTTAACGTCGCGCAGTAACAACCCGAGAGCTCTGTCAAATAAATCGTCGGGCTACCGCCCCGCGCTACCGCTACCGCCGAGCGCTCGCGCTTCTCGAGAACGTCGAGCTCTGAGTGCCTCGACCCAAACGTCGAGCGGACTACCGCCGCGCGGTATGCATTACCGCACGGCGCTAGCATGCGCTGAGACGCCGAGAGCATCGAGGGCGCTGAGAGCACCGAGCTACCGTCCGTGGTAGCTCGACCGCCTCACGGTATCTTCCAGAAAAGCGTTTCCTGATCCTGGGGAGTTACAACTCGTTGGTGGGGAAGGCTCGTAAGCCTTCGGCCACCACGGATGTACATGAGCCATTAGATCTCGTTCAAGAGATATCCAACGTCCTGATGACCTGAACAAATGATATCTAGTCACTGGAACCACAATAACCAGTGCTAAAACCATTCTTTTATTCCAATCAGGCTTAATCTCACTTAGCTTGATTGCTCTAAGATTCGTGCTCTTGAATATTGAACTAAAAACTTCAATAATTATTTGGAAGGTGTTAATGACCTCAGTTCCTAAGGTGTTTAACATAAAAGTTGTGTAGAAATTTACCATGAATTTAAATATATTTTTTACATTTTTTTATAAAATCAATTCCTATTTAAAATAGCCTTAAGAATAAACTTCAATTCAAAGTAATTTACATTTAAGCAATATCATCCCTTGAATCCTAAGAGTCGGTTCGTTTGCACGGAATTGAAATTCTGGAATTGGAATTGAAGGTCTAATTCTAATTCCGTCGTTCGCTTGCACACTTGATGTTGGAATTTGAATTTTAATGAATTTCGTGAAATTCATTTTGAACTAAAAACAATTCTTTCTCATTTATATAAGAATTGGATAATTCCGGCGGAGACACATTTTAAGTTAAGCGCGCGATTTTCGACGAGAGCGTGTGTTGTCGCAGGTGCGCGTATTTCGCTCGTGAGCTCATTTTTCGCTAAGCCGCATTTTTTGTCAGGGCGGCATATTTCGCCCGGACCGCACACGGGCGCGATATTTTCGCCCGGACGCTGTTTTTTCGCCCGTGCGCTATTTTTTCATTGGGGCGCGATTTTTTCGCCTAAGCGTGATTTTTTCGCACTGGCGCAAATATTTTCACCCAAGAACAATATTTCGCTCGGGATCGATTTTTTCGCCCGAGCGAGATTTTTTCGCCCGGGCGCGATTTTTTCGCCCGAGCACGCTTTTTTCGCTAGAGTGTGATTATTTCGCCCAAGCGCGAATTTTTTGCTGAGGCTCGCATTTTTCGTTAGAGCGGCGTATTTCGCATTTGCGCGTGATTTTTTGCCCAGGGTCCCTCTTGTTTCTACTATATCATGTTACTTATAAAACTGCATAAAATGTCTATGTTACTATTGCTAGTTATTTGTCTAATTGATGCAAATTCGGATTGAAATCAGGTCGTGTCCACGAGGGATCGTGATCCGGATCGTGGAATAGTTAAGATCGCGATCCTTGGCCATGTAAAACAATGTAATGTGCTGGAAATCATCGTTCTCCATGAGAGAGATGATTGATCGATTTTTATTGCCAGGGATTTGTCGTCAGTGCCCGATCGACAACTTGTGGATCGCGGTGGGTGGAGGCTCGTGGGTGAAGACTCCAGCAAAAAATAGGTCGAAGGAGAAAGGAGAAGAAGAAATATTTTGGGGGAAGGAGAAGCAAAGAACTAATCGTCTCGTTATCGAAGGTTGGAAATGGATGATCCCGGTGGGTGGAGGACGTCTGGTTATTTTCAGCGTGGAGGTGGTAGGCACGGCTCTGTGAAGAAGCTGCTGCTCCTTCGGTTATATTTAATGAGTAGAAAATGGAGGATCGTCGATAATTGATATAAAGCCACACAATGGACTTGACAAGGGAGGGGATAGAGGGAACACTGCTTGAGGGGAGGGGATGAGATTCGGTGATGGGAGGAGACAAGGCAGCTGACTGGATGACAGCTTTATTTTATTATTTCTACAATTTTCTATCCGGATTAGCTGTGACCAAATCAATCAACAGTCACCTGAACCATTATAATATGGTGATTGTTATTAACATACAGTTTTGGCTAGTCACACGACGATTTTTCATAATTTCTCGCGTCTTTTGGAAATAGAAATTTATATTGAGCTATGAGATTTGATCACTCATAGTTTCTTCTTCTTCTTCCTTTTCTGTCCACAAACAGAACATTTCCACAAACGAAACATTTGCACTTGCTTTAAGGGAAGTATGTCATAATGCCAACCATACAGCTGGAACCATTTCCAGCAGTCTAGAAATCCATGAAGCTGCTGTTTATATTTGAACTGCTGCTGTCCGGCAAGGGCCCACCGTGATTTCTAACAATATTGACATAGTAAATGTAAAATAATGTAGAAATTTATATTGAACTATGAGATTTGATCACTCATAGTTTATTATGATATACTCTCTCTCTTGTTTCTACTCTACTGTGTTACTTCTTATAAAAGTGCATAAAATGTCAATCTATGTTACTATTGCTAGTTATTTGTCTAATTGATGTAAATCCGGATCGTGGAATCATTAAGATCGCGATCCGGATCGTGGAATCGTTAGGATCGCGATTCAGATTGTGGAATCGTTAGGATCGCGATCCTTGGCTATGTAAAACAATGTAGAAATTTATATTGAGCTATGAGATTTGATCACTCATAGTTTCTTCTTCTTGTTCTTCTGTCCACAAACAGAACATTTCCTCTTGCCTTATGGGAAGTATATCATAGTGTCATCCATACAGCTGGAACCATTTCCAGCAGTATAGAAATCCATGAAGCTGTCGTTTATATTTGAACTGTTGCTATTCGGCAGCTGGTCAACCCCTCTCAGCCCTGAGTTTGATCAGGGTCGGGCACCATGTAATATTCTTTTTAACTAAACCACATCCCAATTTTGCTTTCTTTTGATGTAATCCGAATTACATCTGTATGTCATAATATGTTGTATTTTCCCTCATACAGGTTGGAGAGTGCCCTATTTTTTTGTTATTTGTTCTCGTCATTCGACTGCAATCGGTTAAGGATCTGGATTCATGTTCCCCGAGTCAAGGGCCCACATGATTTCTAACAATATTGATAGAGTAAATGCAAAATAATGTAGAAATTTATATTGAGTTATGAGATTTGATCACTCATAGTTTCTTCTTCTTCTTCTTCCTTTTCTGTCCACAAACAGAATATTTCCACTTGCTTTAAGAGAAATATGTCATAGTGTCATCCATACAGCTGGAACCATTTTCAGTAGTCTAGAAATCCATGAAGCTGCTGTTTATATTTGAATTGTTGCTGTCCGGCAAGGGCTCACCGTGATTTCTAACAATATTGACAGAGTAAATGCAAAACAATGTAGAAATTTATATTGAGCTATGAGATTTGATCACTCATAGGTTATTATGATATACTCTCTCTCTTATTTCTACTCTATTATATTACTTCTTATAAAAGTGCATAAAATGTCTATCTATGTTACTATTGCTAGTTATTTGTCTAATGGATGTAAATCCAGATCGTGGATTCGTTAGGATCGCGATCCGGATCGTGGAATCGTTAGGATCGCGATCCGGATCGTGGAATCGTTAGGATCGCGATCCGGATTGTGGAATCATTAGGATCGCGATCCTTGGCCATGTAAAACAATGTAGAAATTTATATTGAGTTATGAGATTTGAGCGCTCATAGTTTCTTCTTCTTCTTCTTCTGCTTTCCACAAACAGAACATTTCCACTTGCTTTATGGGAAGTATGTCATAGTGTCATCCATACAGCTGGAACCATTTCCAGCAGTCTATAAATCCATGAAGCTGTTGTTTATATTTGAACTGCTGCTGTCCGGCAGCTGGCCAACCCCTCTCAGCCCTGAGTTTGATCAAGGTCGGGCACCAAATAGTATTATTTTTTAACTAAACCACATCCCAATTTTGCTTTCTTTTGGGGTAACCTCTTCCCTCACCTTTTATTTTTTTGTTTTTATTGCAAATCATGGTTAGATTATTTAGTATAAGTCTGGTGGGGGGAAATTTCGCGAGTATATCATAGAGGCCTTATTAAGCATATATGAAAGTAAATGTGTCTTAATTACATTCCATTTAAAAAATATCATATAAATGACCACATAAAGCATGAGAAAGTTTCTATGATTGCAATTTCTTCAACAACTAAGTGTCCTAGCCGATGATGTCATAAACCTTGAGGACTAGTGCAACCCCTTTTATGGGTGATGACACTATGACATACTTCCCTTAAAGCAAGTGGAAATGTTCTGTTTGTGGACATGAAAGCTGAGGCAATTTGGGCATTGGTAAGAGTAGATGTACCGAAGAGCTCGTGGAGAACGGCGCGAGAGGTCGGGCGAGAAAAATTATCGGGAGGATGGAGTTCAAGCAAACGATGATATTTCGGTAAGAAGAATGGTGGTGAGGAGCTCAGGGGAACAGATTGGTATGCGTATGACCTAGGATTTATTCCCTTATCCGATCAGACTTATTCCCTTATCTGATTGATAAGCGATCGGATAAACAATCAGCTATATTTTTTAAATGTAACGTAATTAAGGCACATTCACTTTCATATATTCTTAATAAGGCCTCTATCCATCACTTGGATGCTTGACGATCAAACCCAAGTCATCTATAATTTCTATTTTCATTTATATGCACTTTATTTTCATGTAGGCTCTATTAATTATTTTGGATGCTTGGTGGTCAACTCCAAGTCATCCATAATATAAATACAAGAAGTAACATAGTAGAGTAGAAGAAAATAATAGAAATAAGAATAGAAATAATAGAGAGAGTAGAAGAAAATACTCGAACTGCTGTAGTTCAAGCATAAATAGCAGCTTCATGGATTTCTAGACTGCTGGAAATGGTTCCAGGTGATTGACAGGTGCTCTGTGAAGGTCGACAGGAACCCTGGAGGCTCTTGGAAGCTGATCCATAGCACTGCTTAGTTTTCTAGACATGTTTATTTTGGTCTGCAGGGTCTGTAACATAGAAATACATACAGCTTGGGCCAATTCACAAAATATATACTCAAAATTTTGTGGCTAATATATCCATTAATCAAACATGAAGATATATTTGCTTTCCAAATTGTTTCATAAGTTTGGGCCAATTCACAAAATATATGTATTTACTACAGTTCCTCACTGCAGTTTAACTACAAAATTGCATAATAGTGCAAAAAAATGTAGAAATTAGATATGATATTGATAGAGTTCTTGGAACAGGGCCTATCGCTTATATCATCCTGAAGATTACCATATTTCTATATACAGAGATGTGAAAAATAGAAGAAATGTCCAGTTGGACTTGGCAGAATCAAGCTTCCACAACAAACATTGTCCATATAGTTGGAACCATTTCCAGCAGTCTAGAAATCCATGAAGCTGTTGTTTATACTTGAACTGCTGTTGTCCGGCAGCTCGCCAGCCCCTCTCAGTCCCCCTGAGTGGTCATTTCCAGCTTTCTCCTACAGTGGCCAGCAACTGTACTCTTGATAGGAGGCATAAACTCAATTCTGGATTGCAATTTCAGATAAAAAATTGTAGAAATAATAAAATAAAACAGTCACCCATAAAAAATATCTGTCTAGTACAGCAAATATTGTCCATAAATACGGTTATCTAACATCAACTATTGCTCGTACCAATGTCTAATATAAGCATCAAAGAGGTAACCCAAGAGAATCCAACTCAAGAGTATCCATAAGTGGTTGTTGTTCTATATTAATGAGAATCCAATAATATGCAAACTAAATTTATGTAAAAAGGATACGGATTATATGATCCAATTTGCAAAAAGTTCACGACTCAAGAGATGTAACCTTCAATGAACATTGCACATGGGACTGGGATAAAAATCAACGAAATGTAGAGGATCAGATCCAATCAAAGCCACTCTCAACAACTGATGATGATCAACATTCCAGTCAAGAGGTAGAAACACTCCCAACGGTTCCTGTCAAGAGGAGCACATCTACTCTTACCAATGCCCAAATTGCCTCAGCTTTCATGTCCACAAATAGAACATTTCCACTTGCTTTAAGGGAAGTATGTCATAGTGTCATCACCCATAAAAGGGATTGCACTAGTCCTCAAGGATTATGATATCATCAATGAGGCCACTCAGATGTTGAAGAAATTGCAACCATACAAACTTTCTCATGCATTATGTGGTCATTTATATGATATTTTTTAAATGCAACGTAATTAAGGCACATTTACTTTTATATATGCTTAACAAGGCCTTTATACATCACTTGGATGCTTGACGATCAAACCCAAGTCATCCATTATTATTTCTATAATTTTTTATCTGAAATTGCAATCAGGAATTGGTTTTATGCCTCCTATCAGGAGTACAGCTGCTGGCCAATTGCCTCAGCTTTCATATCCACAAACAGAATATTTCTGCTTGCTTTAAGGGAAGTTTGTCACAGTGTCATCACCCATAAAAGGGGTTGCACTAGTCCTCAAGGATTATGGCATCATCGGCTAGTACACTTAGATGTTGAAGCAATGAAACAAACGCTAGCTTGATTGGGGAAAATGAAAATCTATGAAACTGCTATTTATATTTGAACTACTACTGTCTGGCAGCTGGCTGCCCCTCTCAACCCCGAGTGGTCATTTCCAGCTCTCCTACAGCAGCCAACAGTTGTACTCTTGATATAAGGCATAAAATAAATTCTGGATCGCAATTTCGGATAAAAAATTGTAGAAATAATAAAATAAAGCAGTCATCCATAAAAAATGTCTATCTAGTGCAGCAAACATTGTCCATACAACTGGAACCATTTCCAGCAGTCTAGAAATCTAACCAATGTCTAATATTGCCCATATTGCTCGTATCAATGTCTAATATAAGCATCAAAGAGGTAACCCAAGAGAATCCAACCCAAGAGTATCTATAAGTGGCTGTTGTTCTATATTAATGAGAATCCAACACAAGAGTATCCAAACTAAATTTATGTAAAAAAGATACGGATTATATGATCCAATTTGGCAAAAAGTTCACATCTCAAAAGATGTAACCTTCAATAAACATTGCACATGAGACTGGATAAAAATCAACAAAATGTAGAGGATCAGATCCAGTCAAAGCCACTCCCAACAATTGATGATGATCAGCATTCCAGTCAAGAGGTAGAAACACTCCCAACGGTTCCTGTCAAGAGGAGCACATCTACTCTTACCAATGCCCAAATTGTCTCAGCTTTCATGTCCACAAATAAAATATTTCCACTTGCTTTAATGAAAGTAT
Organism: Platanthera guangdongensis; assembly: GCA_039583875.1. Taxonomy (NCBI): domain Eukaryota; kingdom Viridiplantae; phylum Streptophyta; class Magnoliopsida; order Asparagales; family Orchidaceae; genus Platanthera; species Platanthera guangdongensis. The sequence continues at coordinate 84,955,273 of CM077163.1, forward strand.
GACATAGTGTCATCACCCATAAAAGGGATTGCACTAGTCCTCAAGGATTATGATATCATCAGCGAGACCACTTAGATGTTGAAGAAATTACAACCATATAAACTTTTTCATGTTTTATATGGTAATTTATATGATATTTTTTAAATGAAACGTAATTAAGGCACATTCACTTTCATATATGCTTAATAAGGCCTTTATGCATCACTTGGATGCTTGACGATCAAACTCAAGTTATCCATTATTATTTCTACAATTTTTTATCCGAAATTGTAATCTGGAATTGATTATATGCCTCCTATCAAGAGTACAACTGCTGGCCAATTCCCTCAGCTTTCATGTCCACAAACAGAACATTTCCACTTGCTTTAAGGGAAGTATGTCATAGTGTCATTACCCACAAAAGGGGTTGCACTAGTCCTCAAGGATTATGACATCATCGGCTAGGACACTTAGATGTTGAAGCAATGAAACAAACGCTAGCTTAATTGGGGAAAATGAAAATCCATGAAGCTATTATTTATACTTGAACTGTTGCTGTCCGGCAGCTGGCCAGCCCCTCTCAGCCCTGAGTGGTCATTTCCAGCTCACCTACATCAGCCAGCAACTGTACTCTTGATAGGATACATAAAACAAATTCTGGATTGCAATTTCGGATAAAAATTGTAGAAATAATAAAATAAAGCAGTCATCCATAAAAATTATCTATCTAGTGCATCAAACATTATCCATACAGCTGGAACCATTTCCAGCAGTCTAGAAATCCATGAAGCTGCTGTTTATACTTGAATACAATATATCATTTGTCTCTTCATATATTTTGGGGCGTGCAGATAGATTTTTTTGAAGAAGGTCTAAGTGAGGTCCTTCTAGAGAGAGTCCATAAGTGGTCATTGTTCTATATTAATGAGAATCCAACCCAAGAGTATCTAAACTTAATTTATATAAAAAGGATACAGATTATATGATCCAATTTTGCAAAAAGTTCATGCCTCCCTGCAGCACGGAAGCACACACACAATCCATCAAAATTAGAAGAAAAATGGGGGGAGGGGAGGGTATAATATTATATTAATATTATGTTAATAATATAACATATTAAAATATTTAATACTAATAATATATATTATTTAATTAAAAAAAAACTCGCGAGCCGGCTCGCGAGCTCGTGAACAGGTTTAATTAGGCTCGAGCTCGGCTCGAAATCAGGCTCGAGCTCGACGAGCTCGAGCTCGAGCTCGAGTCGAGCTTTTTTCGAGCCGGCTCCTCGAGCTTTTTTCGAGTCGGCTCCTCGAGCTTTCGAGCCGGCTCAACTCAACTTGCACCCCTATACGCATGTTCTCGCCATTCGACTGCAGTCGGCCATGAATCTGGATTCATGTTCCCAGATTTAGGGTCCCACCGTGGTTTCTAACAAAAGATGGGCATAATATACTCTATTTTTCCTGATACAGGTTGGAGAGTGCCCAAAATTCTTATTATTTTCAACTGTATTACATTCCTGAGTTTTTTTGTTTAGAAACTCTAAAAAAATTTAGAGATAGAAGCAGAAAAATGTGTGTTTGTCGGTTATAGCCAACACTCAAAGACTCACTGTATATACAACCCAGAGACAAAGTTGCTACATATTTCCAAGTACGTCATTTTTTATCAGGATAAATCCTGGAATTGGGATCAAACATCGGATTTCTTTCAAACAAAGGAAGTTGGCTCAGATTTTATATCTCCTGATGAGATTGCTGCTGAGGAGCAGCCTTCCATTCAAGCAAAAGATTACAATCAAGACTTACAAGCTTCAGACTCAGATTTTGAGGACGATTCATCATTTCCAAGAAGTATAAGACTAGAAGCATGACTGAAATGACAACAATGCTAGAAAATAAGACTAGAAGCACTCAATAACTGGAGAAGGGTTTTCTAATTTCAGAACAGAGACATGACCTATTCAAAAAAAAATATTGCTGGTAAAAATCTTATCACTTCGTGGAGACGCCGACGGTCTTGCAAACAATGATAATGTCCATATCTATCTTTTTGCAAACAATGTTCGTGAATCAGCGGCCGATACCCTTGATGGAGGTGAGGGCGAAAATGATCTTCTTTTTACCATCTACATTGGTGATTAAAACGCGAAAATGTGCTGGAAATCATTGTTCGCGATGAGAGGCATGCACAGTATTACACATCCTTGCTGGAAACAAACACACGCAATCCATCAAAATCAGAAAAAGGGGGTTTAGGTTGTTTTTTATCATCAAACATTCATTCATTCATTAAATAAAAAGGGGTTCATTATAGATCAAACTTCATATCTCTGAAATGACAACAATGCTGGAAAATAAGACAGAAGCACTCAATAACTGGAGAAGGGTTTTCTAATTTCAGAACAGAAACATGACCTCTTCGAAAAAAAATATTGCTGGTAAAAAGCTTATCGCTTCTTGGAGACGCCGACGGTCTTGCAAATAATGTTCATGTCCACATCTACCTTCTTGCAAAAATGTTCGTGAATCGGCGGCCGATACCCTTGATGGAGGTGAAGGAGAACATGATCTTCTTTTTTCCATCTACATTGGTGTTTAGAACACGAAGAATGTGTTGGAAATCATCATTCACGATGAGAGACATGATTGCTAGATTTCTACTCCTAGGGATTTGTCTTTTGTGCCCTCTTCTCCAATTATTGAGTGCTTCTAGTCTTATTTTTCAGCATTGTTGTCATTTCAGAGATATGAAGTTTGATCCATAATGAACCTCTTTTATTTAATGAATGAACAAATGTTTGATGCTAAAAAAATCTAAACCCCCTTTTCTGATTTTGATGGATTGTGTGTTTGTTTCAAGAAGAAGAAGAAACTATGAGTGATCAAATCTCATAGCAAACGAAGACGAACATCCCTAAGAGGACACACATTCACTTTCATATATGCTTAATAAGAAATATAAATAATTTCAATATTAATCCCTAGACACTTTTATTTTAATGTAGGCTCTATTTGTCATTTTGGATGCTTGGTGGTCAACTCCAAGTCCTTCATAATATAAATATAAGAAGTAGCATACTAAAGTAGAAGAAAAGAATAAAAATAAGAATAGAAACAAGATGGAGAGTATATCATAGTAAACTATGTGTTGTCGAATCTCATAGCTCAGTATCTAATTTCTACATTGTTTTGATGGAATTGGTGGGTGATATGAGTGTGCTGACCGGCTAGTTTTGTGTTGGGATTTGTTGTTATCAAGCCTCCCTACAGCACGGAAGCATCTAAGAGCCTCCATGCTCCTTGTCAACCTTCACAGAGCAGCTTCCAGCCACCTGGAACCGTTTCTAGCAGTCTAGAAATACATCCAGCTGTTGTTTATACTCAAAATTGTGGCTAATATTTCCTTTAGTCAAACATGAAGATATAATTGCTTTCCAAATTGTTCCATAAGCTTGGGCCAATTCACAAAATATATGTATTTGCTACAGTTCTTCACTGCAGTTTAACTACAATATCGCCGAACAATGCAAAAAATGTAAAAATTAGATATGATATTGATAGAGTTCTTGGAACAGGGCCTATCGCTTATATCATCTTGAAGATAACCATATTTCTATATACAGAGATGTGGAAATAGAAGAAATGTTCAATTGGACTTGACAGAATCAAGCTTCCACAAATGAATTAATTGGTGAACACAAATGTCAACTCTAATAATTCATAAGGGAAGTAACATAGTAGAGTAAAAGAAAATAATAGAAATAAGAGGGAGAGTATATTATAATAAATTATGAGTGATCAAATCTCACAGCTCAATATCAAATTTCTACATTGTTTTGCATTTACTCTATCAATATTGTTAGAAATCATGGTGGGCCCTTGACTAGGGGAACATGAATCCATATATGTGGCCGACTGCAGTCTAATGACGAGAACATCCCGAACCAAATCACCGAGGATAAATTTAACTAGGGTAGGTTGTTGAGGCGGGATTCGAACCCTCGACCTCCTTTATCAAGCTCATAAGCGGAAGCCTGATACCCAACTGTGCATATACAACCTACAAAAAAAGCAGTTACTGAGTTTTTTGTTTCTAACAAAAGATGGCCAGAATATACTATATTTTTCCTCATACAGGTTGGAGAGTGCCCAAAATTCTTATTATTTTCAACCGTATTACATTCCTGAGTTTTTTGTTTAGAAACTCTAAAAAAAGTTAAAGATGGAAGCAGAAAAGGGTGTGTTTGTCGGTTACAGCCAACACTCAAAGGCTTACCGTATATACAACCTAGAGAAAAAGCAGCTACATATTTCCAAGGACGCCATTTTTGATCAAGATAAATCCTGGAATTAGGATCAGCCCAAGCTGAATGTATTTCTATGTTACAGATCCTGCAGGCCAAAATAAACATGTCCAGAAAACTAAGCAGTACTATAGATCAGCTTCCAAGAGCCTCCAAGGTTCCTGTTGACCTTCACAGAGCAGCTGCCAACCACCTGGAACCATTTCCAGCAGTCTAGAAATCCATGAAGTTGATGTTTATACTTGAACTGCAGCAGTTCGAGTATTTTATTTTACTCTCCCTCTTGTTTCTATTCTCATTTCTATTATTTTTTTCTACTCTACTATGTTACTTCTTGTATTTATATTATGGATGACTTGGAGTTCACCACCAAACATCCAAAATGATTAATAGAGCATACATGAAAATAAAGTGCATATGGATGAAAATAGAAATTATAGATGACTTGGGTGTTGAAGCCAGGAAAATTCCCGACCTCGAAAATAGGATCAAGGCAGCCTAAGGTTACTGATTCTACGATCCGACGTCACATTTCAAGTGGCTAGCGAGAAAGAAAGGAAACTATCTACAAGCACACCCCAAGTGCTCCAGCAAGGAGGTCCCACCACGTACCCGAAAGCTTGGAAGAAGCTTCCCCTCCGCAACCAAAAGGCTGGGCGAGGTACTGGCAGGCATGGACTAGGCGAGTATCCACTTGGGGGGACCTCGACCGCTTCCAAAAGTCCCTTTTCCAAAACCCCTGGGGGGCTATTTATAGAGAAATCCTGGGGGGGTATAGGCGAGTATCCAGCTTCTGCCAGCGAGTTCCAAGGGATAATCGCCCATACTCGCGAGTTGCTCGCTCAAACTCGCCTCTTCTCGCCCAAGCTCGCCACAGCTCGCCTTTGCTCGCCTCTGCTCGCCACAGCTCGCCACAGCTCGCCTCTGCTCGCCCAAGCTCGCTTCTGCTCGCCCAAGCTCGCCTCTGCTCGCCCAAGCTCGCCACAGCTCGCCCCTGCTCGTCCAACCTCGCCCAAGCTCGCCTCTGCTCGCCTCTGCTCGCCACAGCTCGCCTCTGCTCGCCCAAGCTCGTCTCTGCTCGCCCAAGCTCGCCTCTGCTCGCCCAAGCTCGCCACAGCTCGCCCCTGCTCGTCCAACCTCGCCCAAGCTCACCTCTGCTCGCCCAAGCTCGCCACAGCTCGCCCCTGCTCGCCCAACCTCGCTCAAGCTCGCCCAAGCTCGCCACAGCTCGTCGAATGGTCTTCGGATAGCCTTCTTCTGGGGTACTTCTGATCTCGACGAATTACGGGTTATACATTGGGTTTGATCGTAAGCATCCAAGTGATGGATAGAGGCCTTATTAAGCATATATGAAAGTGAATGTGTCTTAATTATGTTCCATTTAAAAAATAAAGCTGATTGTTTATCCAATCGCTTATCAATCGGATAAGGGAATAAGTCTGATCGGATAAGGGAATAAATCCTAGGTCATACGCATACCAATCTGTTCCCCTGAGCTCCACACCACCGTTCTTCTCACTGAAATATCGTCGTTTGCTTGAACTCCATCCTCCCGATAATTTTTCTCGCCCGACCTCTCGCACTCGTTCTCCACGTTCTCCACGAGCTTTCATGTCCACAAACAGAACATTTTCACTTGTTTTAAGGGAAGTATGTCATAGTGTCATCACCCAAAGAAGGGGTTGCACTAGTACTCAAGGTTTATGACATCATCGGCTAGGCCACTTAATTGTTGAAGAAATTGCAACCATGGAAACTTTCTCATGCTTTATGTGGTCATTTATATGATATTTTTTAAACGGAATGTAATTAAGGCACATTCACTTTTATATATGCTTAATAAGGCCTCTATACATCACTTGGATGCTTGACGATCAAATTCAAGTCATCCATTATTATTTCTACAATTTTTTATCCGAAATTGCAATCCGGAATTGGTTTTATGCCTCCTATCAAGAGTACAACTGCTAGACACTGTAGGAGAAAGCTGGAAATGACCACTCAGGGGGCTGAGAGGGGCTGGCCTGCTGCCAGACAGCAGCAGTTCAAGTATTATACATATACAACACATACAACACACACACACATGCACACACACATACATTGTATGCATATTATTACACATCCTTGCCAGTTCTATAAACATATTACAGTGAATGAACCAAGAAATTTTGGGTTTAACTAAACAAGATTGAAAAGTTATTGAAGGAGCTATCCGACAGCTGATGGAACGTAATTAAGGCACATTCACTTTCATATATGCTTAATAAGACCTCTATGCATCACTTGGATGCTTGACGATCAAACTCAAGTCATCCATTATTATTTCCACAATTTTTTATCCGTAATTAGAATCTGGAATTGGTTTTATGTCTCCTATCAAGAGTACAACTGTTGTTCAATTGCTTCAGCTTTAAGGTCCACAAACAGAACATTTCCTCTTGCTTTAAGGAAAGTATGTCATAGTGTCATCACCTATAAAATAGGTTGCACTAGTCCTCAAGGATTATGGCATCATCGGCTAGGACAACAGTTGTACTTTTGATAGGAGGCATAAAACAAATTCCGGATTGCAATTTCTGATAAAAAATTGTAGAAATAATAAAATAAAAAAGAGTTTATTATGGATCAAACTTCATATCTCTGAAATGTCAACAATGCTGGAAAATAAGACTAGAAACACTCAATAACAGGAGAAAGGTTCTCTAATTTCAGAACAAAAACATGACATCTTCGAAAAAAATATTGCTAGTAAAAAGCTTGTCGCTTATTCGAGACGCTGACGGTCTTGCAAACAATGTTCATGTCCACATCTGCCTTCTTGCAAACAATGTTCGTGAACCGGCGGTCGATACCCCTGATGGAGGTGAGGGAGAAGATGGTTTTTTACCATCTACATTGATGTTAACATGAATATTGTTCGCAAGACCGTCAACGTCTCTAAAAAATGATAATTTTTTTACCTGCAATATTTTTTCGAAGAGGTCATGTTTTTAATTTCAGAACAGAAACATGACATCTTCGAAAAAAAACTGGTAAAAAGTTTGTCGCTTTTTTGAGACGCTGACGGTTTTGCAAACAATATTCATGTCCACATCTGTCTTCTTGCAAACGATGTTGGGGAATCGGCGGTCGATACCTTTTATAGATATGAGAGCGAACATGACCTTTTTACCATCTACATTGGTGTTTAGAGCACGAAAAATGTGTTGGAAATCATCGTTCTCCATGAGAGAGATGATTGTTCGATTTCTACTGTCAGGGATTTGTCGTCCGTGCCCGATCGACGACTTGTGGATAGCGGTGGGAGGAGGCTCGTGGGTGAAGACTCAAGCAAAGAATAGGTCGAAGGAGAAAGGAGGAGAAGAAATATTTTGGGAGAAGGAGAAGCACGAAGATGGAGGATCGCGGTGGGTGACTGTCTGGTTATTTTCAGCGTGGAGGTGGTAGGCACGACTCTGTGAAGAAGCTGTTGCGCCTTCGTTTATATTTAATGAGTAGGAAATGGAGAATGGTAGATATCGATATAAAGCCACGGAATGGACATGATGAGGGAGGGGATGGAGGGAACACTGCTCGAGGGAAGGGGATGAGATTCGGTGATGGGAGGAGATAAGGTAGCTGGCCCGATGACAGCTTTATTTTATTATTTATACAATCGCCTTTTTTATCTGGATTAGCTGGGACCAAATCAATCAACAGTCACCTGAACCATTATAATATGGTGATTGTCATTAGCATACAGTTTTGGCTAGTCGCCCAACGTTTATAAGGATTTTCTCTAAGTGAGTTAAATCAATCAACAAAAGAAGATCTAAGTGAGGTCTTTCCAGAGAGATTCCATAAGTGGTCATTGTTCTATATTACTGAGAATCTAACCTAAGAGTATCCAAACTAAATTTATGTAAAAATTAGACATTGGTCGGAGCAATAGTTACTGCTAGATAACTGTATTTATTGACAATATTTGCTGCACTCGATAGACATTTTTTATGGATGTCTGCTTTATTTTTTTATTTCTAAAAAAATTTATCTGAAATACCTGAACCATTCTAATATGGTGATTGTTATTAACATATATTTTTGGCTAGTCGCCCAACGTTTACAAGGATCTTCTCCAAGTGAGTTAAATTAAATAATAAAAGAAGATCTAAGTGAGGTCTTTCCAGAGAGAATCCATAAGTGGTCATTGTTCTGTATTAATGAGAATCCAACCCAAGAGTATCCAAACTAAATTTATGCAAAAATTAGACATTGGTTCGAGCAATAGTTGCTGCTAGATAACTGTATTTTTGGACAATATTTGCTGCACTCGATAGACATTTTTTTATGGATGACTGCTTTATTTTTTTATTTCTAAAAAATTTTATCTGAAATTGCAATCATGAATTGATTTTATGCCTCCTATCAAGAGTATAACTGCTTGCCACTGTAGGAGAAAGTTGGAAATTACCACTCAGGGGGCTGAGAGGGGCTGGCCAGCTGTCGGAAAGCAGCACTTCAAGTATAAACAACAGCTTCATTGATTTTTAGACTGTTGGAAATAGTTCCAACTGTATGGACATTGTTTTCTGCACTAGATAAACATTTTTTATGGATGACTGTTTATTTTATTATTTCTACAATTTTTATCCGAAATTGCAATCTGGAATTTGTTGTATGCCTCTTATCAAGAGTACAATTGTTGGCTGTTGTAGGAGAGCTGGAAATGATGACTCAGGGGGCTAAGAGGGGTTGGCCAGCTGCCGGACATCAACAGTTCAAGTATAAACAACAATTTCATGGATTTTCATTTTTCCCAATCAAGTTAGCGTTTGTTTTATTGCTTCAACATCTAAGTGTCCTAACCGATGATGTCATAATCCTTGAGGACTCGTGCAACTCCTTTTATGGGTGATGACACTATGACATACTTCCCTTAAAGCAAGTGAAAATGTTCTGTTTGTGGACATGAAAGCTGAGGCAATTGGCCAACAGCTGTACTCTTCATAGGAGGCATAAAACCAATCCCGGATTGCAATTTCGGATAAAAAATTGTAGAAATAATAATGGATGACTTGAGTTTGATTGTCAAGCATCCAAGTGATGCGTAGATGCCTTATTAAGCATATATGAAAGTGAACGTGCCTTAATTACGTTCCATCAGCTGTCGGAGAGTTACTTCAACAAATTTTCAATCTCGTTCAGTTAAACCCAAAATTAATGTTTGAATATATTAAAATTATATGCAATTTCATAGTTATAATCCATTACATTTATATATAGAAGAAGAATGCACTAAAATTATACAAATTAATGTTTGAATATGTACAGTTATAATGCATTACATTTACCCACTTTTATCGAATGCTACATGCAAAAAGTCATATGCAATTTCATATCTAAAATTTTGTATCTCTAGATGCCATTTGTTATAATTATTCCAATCAGTCTCATCTACTCTCAAACACTCCTCCATAAACTTCATTACAAATACACCACAATCATTATCATTATGTTGTTTAGGGGTATTCTCCTTCTTAATCGGTCAATCTGTAATATCTTCATTAAATGAATCACCAACATCATTCTTTAGTGAAGTAATCTACAATACTAAAGACACCCATGTTAGTAACCAAACATTTAATTTTTTAAGAAATAAATAAATAAACTTATACCATCATTTTACTTTCTTTCAAATCATAGCGTGACCGACAGCTACACTGTGAAAGTTGACAGGGAGCCCGGAGGCTCTTGGATGCTTCCGGGCTGCAGGGAGGTCCCTGTCGAAAGTTGAAAGCTTAGGAGGTGTCGTCTCGTCATTTTCAGCATGGAGGTGGTAGGCACGGCTCTGTGAAGAAGTTGCTCCTTCTGCTATAATTAATGAGTAGGAAGTGGAGGATCCTTGATATGAAGCCACGAGATGGACTTGACGAGGGAGGGGATGGAGGGAACACTGCTCGAGGGGAGGGGATGAGATTAGATCATGGGACGAGATAACGTAGCTGACCGGATGACTGCTTTATTTTATTATTTCTACAATTTGTTATTCAAAATTGCAATCCGGAATTAGTTTTATGCCTCCTATCAAGAGTACAACTGCTATCCGTTGTAGGAGAAAGCTGGAAATGACCACTCAGGGGGTTGAGAGGGGCTGGCCGACTGCCGGACAGCAGCAGTTCAAGTATGAACAACAGCTTCATGAATTTCTAGACTGCGGGAAAATGTTCAAGGTGACTGGCAATCCAGCTGTTGTTTATACTAAAACTGCTGCTGTCCGGCAGCTGGCTAGCCCCTCTTGGCTGTTTTTGTTTGATGTGCCCTGCATATGAACTAAAAATGAGAGAGAGAGACACTGCTATGGATCTATACTTCTTGGGAAATGATGAATCGCCCTCAGAATCTGAGTCTGAAGCTTACAAGTTTTGATTGTAATCTTCTATTTGAATGGAAGGCCGCTCCTCAGTAGCAACCTCATCAGAAGATATAAAATCTGAGCCAATTTCCTTTGTTTGAAAGAAATATAAGGTCTGATCCCAATTCCAGGATTTATCCTAATAAAAAATGGCTTAGACATTGGTACGAGCAATGGTTACTGCTAGATAACTGTGTTTATGCACAATATTTGCTGCACTAGATAGACATTTTTTTTTATGGATGACTGCTTTGTTTTATTATTTCTACAACTTTTTTATCTGAAATTGCAATCTAGAATTGGTGGTATGTCCAAAAGGTAACCGGGCGGATAACATTCTATCTGCGGAGTCCGACAAGATGCAGACTGGTTTGGAGCTTGACAGATCGGCATTGGCCTATGCCTTTGATCAAGGTGTCATCTTGATACCTTTGAAAGTTTTACTTGGTATCAGAGCTATCCCGTTGATCATCTTGTGAAATTTTAACAAGGTGGGCTTTCACGAATGACGATTTTACCATCGCATTCACGACCGCCACCGTCGTGCCAAATGGAGCCTTAGTTACCACGTCACTAAATCAATTCCATGTCATCCATATAGACTATAAACACAGCTTCAAGTATCATAACAGTCACATTTAATACTTGCTAATTGAACTTTTTTTTTGGATTTGCATGCAGGGATGGAATTGGACGTATATAGAAGTAATGCCTCGTCTGTTAAAAATGGTTCAATTTTGTGTTTGTGATGATTTTTCAACTGCTCTTTTTTGTATTAACATGTAATCTGGGAAGGTATGATGTTTTTTTATCAGTTTGAACTTTTTTCTTTGCATGTAACCCTCTTTCAACTTATATTATGCTAAAAATCTAAAATCCAGTATTATAAATCAATTTCTAGTACCAATATTCTATCTTTGGGAGATGTTGGGAGCTTTTGTGTCTTTGATGGGTTCTATTTGCACTTCATCCTATATATATACGGACGTATGTTTAATATGTAGATCAATTTATTAGCTTATTAACATGTTAATAAACAATTAAATCAGGCCACGTTGATAAAACTTCATCTCTCCTATCTCATCCATGTAGGAAGCAGCATAAGCTGTTTTTTTATAAATTTTTTAAAAAAATTTAAATTTTTTTTATTTTTTTTAAAATTCTATATAACCCCTCATGACCCCATCTGATCACTCTCTCTCAATTCTCACACTTTCTTTCTCAACTTTTCTCTCTCTCATACTCTCTCTCTTACTTCCTAAATTTCTAACACAGTTTCCCTTCCACTTCGATGACGTGTTCCTCTTTGATGACATCTTCCTTTTTGATGTCAGTGTCCTCGACATCCGTCGCGCATGAAATTGTGGAGCACAAGCATACGGCTCCAGTCTGGAAGCACTTTGAAAAAGTGCGTGTGGGCGCAAAATTTAAGGTGAAGTGCAAACACTGCTCAAAACTTCTGACCGTTGGCAGGAATTCGACGCTCGCACGACATATCAAATCATGTCTGACTAAACAAGCCACGAAGATAATGTAAGTGTTAAAAATTTAATAATTATTTTACATAATTTTATAATTATTACGATCAGTTATATGGATCGCGACCTACAAAAGAAAGCACAAAACCTAAAACAAAAGCTAGTTTTAAAAATAAAATTTTAGAATTAGCAGCCGACCAAAAACAAAAAACCTCAAGTAATTTAAATGAATTATTATTATATACAAAAACACAATTTCAAGATTTTATAAGTTCAAATGAAATACAAAATTTTGATATTTTATAATGATGGAAAAATAAAGTTAATACATATCTTGTTATGACCTTCATGGTCTGAGATTTACTAACAATCTAAGCAAGTACAATAGCTTCGAAGTCTGCATTTAATTTAAGTGGCAGAATTCTGAACGAGCGAAAGAGCCGCCTGAGCAACAAGTCTTTGGAAATTTGCATATGCTATAAGGACCACCTGGATGCTATGAAGAGGAGACAACACGTCGCATCGATCGAATATAGCTCGTCCGAGGTTGAAGATGAGCTAAACGACCTAAATTTGGCCGCTGAAGATTAAACCTAAACGACACCTTCGAGTTTCGAGTAATTGAGACATCGAGTTTAGTATTTTTCTTAAGTACAAATTTTTTGTATTTTTAGATTTGTATTTTTTAAAATTTATTATAAAATTTTTGGAGCTTATTGTAAAATTGTAATTGTTTTTTATAATTAATAGAATTTTTTCATGTTTTATAAGTGTAACTATTTTTTAAAAAAAAGATTTCGGAGCTCATGAAATACAATACACTGAATAAAGTTAATTGTATTTTAAAAATAAATATTTTATTAACTTTTTTAAAATAATTATATATTTTATTTAGCCGGGCCAGACCCAGGTCCGACCTACAGGGCCGAGACAAGCCTCCTCCCGAGGACAAGGCCTGAGCCCGACCCGGGCTTGACAAAAACAAGGCCCGAGCCCAGACTTTTTTGAAAAGGCCCGGGCCCGACCTGGGTCTGTCAAACCTTATGCCCACCACTACCTAGAAGTGAAGGGACTAGCCACTACCATTATCTAGCCATGACGGTGAGGCTCGCAGACTTAGCTACCCCGCTGGAAGCAAATGTCAAACTAGATTGACATATGGAGTTGTAACAAGTTATAAATGCACGTCTTAAATGCTTGCAAGCAAGACACATGATATACCCGACTACAAATAATTACTCGATCAAATGCATAATTGCTTAGTATTTTCAGCATTTACTACATGCTTAGATTCCTGCAATTATTACATATACTTATCTCCTGTCTAGATTATTGTTGTTAATAGCTGCTTATATTGTTTATGCTTTAACTATTTTATAGTCTTGCAGAGGTTGCTCTTATCTCCAAGCCTACGTTTTTGGGGAGGGGTTAGAATTCCACTAGTCGTTGACTAATATTATTGTTGAGTCCCATTTTAGGAGCCGCCCCAGCCAGAGGCCATGTTAGAGATTGAGTATCACTAGCATTAGAGCCATCTCCAACTAGTGTAGTTACTACCACACCGTCGCCGATCTTCAGAGATGTAAGATACTAAACAGTGGCTAGTCACGCAATGTTTTGTACTTTTTTCTATTGCCCGACTAGGGTCGCATGTATGACCCTGGTTTGTTATGCATAAAATGTGGCCACAACTTTATTTTATGTATTTGTTTGAGTGAGCAATAGCAAAAGGGCCAGCTTTCGGGTCCATCAGCTATCACTCTTTCTTTTCACCGAAGAATTGCAGAGTTTGGGGACACTTTCTCACAGACAGAGCTAAATTATCGCGGGTCTCTCGGTTTTTCTTCAGTCTTGAGCAATCAGACCGCCATGGACCGGGCGTGCAAACAATCAAAGAAAATCGCAATAAAGGACAAAAAACATTTTTGACGTAGAAAACCCGAAAAGGGTGAAAAACCGCGTGGTTGAATTTATGTCGAGCCAAAATTCACTAACTTCTTGGAGTTTTTCAAAGACTGGTTTGATCTCAGAGGGAGACAGACCGCTACTTCGTTGTAGGTGTAGAAAATGAGGAAAAATGGCTAAGTCCTCGGAGTCTCGATGGAAGCGCTCCGACCTTGAGGTGTTGCTGACTTCACGGAACCTTAGTGAGAGTGTTTCGGCTGGAGAATTCTCTAAGTTCATGGAGCTTCTGCAGGGAATGCTCTTGTTGATGCGGAGCTTACATGGGAGCGCTCTCGCGGAGGTGGTTGACATCACTTGAGGCGTGAGAAAATCTTAGCGCAAGAGGAGGAGTGAAAAGGATTCCTGAGCAGAGGATCAGTTTAAGTCCACGACCTAGCCGAAAAACTTCTGAGTTCTCTTTTGCCTTGGGAGTTGTTTGACTTCAAATGAAGGTCTGAGAGCTTGTTTATAGTTTTTTGAAGGGTCACGATGGTAATTGCTTCGGGGAGTGATTCATTCTGGCCAATGACACTACCCAATTTTGATCGCGCGAATCGCCAATTTTATAGAAATGATGGGAGTGCCCCCTGAGCAGTTCAGGCGGTCCGGGCAAGGTGCCTGGAGGCGGTGGCGGACGGAGGTGGCGGGGTCACTGACGGCGGAGGCGGCCATGGTCACCAGCTTCAGAGGCGGCGGAGGCGGTGGGGTGTCGCCCCGTTCAGGGGTGTTGAAGTTGAGACCGGGCGGTCTGTCTTTGCGGGTTAGAGACCGCGCGGTCTGGCGGTTTGACTCGGCGACTTGTAAACCGGGCGGTCTAAGCAATCTTCACAGGCGACCTCTCTGCATCTCTTATTGTAAGCCGTGCGGTTAGTCCTTCTGTCTAACCGCGCGGCCTGTGCGGTTTACTTGTACAGTCCGCTTAGCTTGTAAATTTTAGTCCCACATCTCTTATTGTATTCTCTCTTCTCTCCTCCATTCTATATAAGGGAGGGCATACCTTTGTAATAGTTATCATTTTTGGATAATAAATTTCGATTATTCAAAAGTTTATTCGGCTTGTTCTCTTCTTTTCGCTTCCTTCTCTACTTTCTAACATGGTATCAGAGGACACGGTCTTTTCCTCCTGATTCTGTGCGCTCTCTGTTGTTCGCGGCTTGTCTTCCGCGTTCTGCGGCTTGTTCGCGACTTGCCTTCTCCTCTGTCCGCGCGGTTTGTTTCTATCCGCGCGGCTTATTTCTGTCCACTGCCTGTTTGCGCGGCTTGCTCTTCTTATTTCTCTTCTCCTCCTGCTCTTTGTCGCAGCGACCTGTTTCCGTGTCGCCGCGCTCCTTGATCTTTCCTGCCGCTCCGACTTCCTAGTCGCTGCGGTCTGTCTCTGTCCGCGTGTGTTGTCTCTGCACTCGCGGTTTGCTGCTGTGATCTGCCTGACCGTGCGGGTTGTTCCTTTCTTACCCGCATCTTGGTCGCGGTCACCTGCTCTTCTCCTCTCTCTTCTGTTCGCTCGGCCTTTTCAGTCCGCGCGACCTCTTCCCCGCTGTGCCCTTGACCGCATTCTCGCAACTGCTGTGATCTGCCTGACCGTGCGGGTTGTCCCTTTCTTACCCGCATCTTGGTCGCGGTCACCTGCTCTTCTCCTCTCTTCTGTTCGCTCGGCCCTTTGCAGTCCGCGCGACTTCTTCCCCGCTGTGCCTTGATCTGGATCCTAGCCGCTCGTGTTCAAGCGGCTTCTTCCCTTTTGTTCCCGCCGCGGTTTCACGCGGATTCTTCCTTGTTTGAGCGGCCTCTCCACCTCTTCGCTCTTAGCCGCTTCTCTTGTTAGTCGCCGCGACCTCCTGGTTTAGTCGCGCGGCTTGTGCTCTGCACCTTGGTCGTGGCCCTTCGTGCCGCTGGTGTGCTGTCACCAAGACCGCTGCAGTTTCTCTTCCTCCCTTCATGGCTTTCGCCTCGGTTGTCACATCTTCTGGTCGTGCACACGTTGTTACTCAGGGCAAATGGCTGATCGACACTGGTGCTACGAATCATATGACCGGCCATCTCCCGTGTTTCTCTCTCCTAGAAAAAACATGCTCGCTTGCCCCCAGTTACTCTCGCTGACGGCTCTTCATCATCAGTTCATGGCACAGGGATAGTTCATGTCACCCCGTCTCTTCACTTGGCGGATACTCTATATGTGCCCCAGTTCTCGTGCAACTTATTATCTGTTACATCTCTTTGCAAGCAATTACAGTGTTCCGTCACATTTACTTCTACTTCTTGCTCTTTTCAGGATCCGGACTCCCAACGGACGATTGCTACTGGGACTGAGAGTGGCGGCTTATACTTCCTCGACAACATTTCTGCTTTTTCCACCTTCTCCTCCACCTCCACAGATCTTCTCCAATGGCATCTCCGCCTTGGTCATGCTCCTCCCCGTCTTCTTCGTCAACTTCTGCCCCACCTTCCTCCTCAAAGTCCTCCGCTCAACTGTGAGGCCTGTCAGCTTGGCAAGCATCACCGCTCCTCCTTCCCTCCAAAGCACGTTCGTAGCTCTACCCGTCCGTTTGATCTTATCCACTCCGACATCTGGGGTCCTTCTCCTACTCTTACCATTGGTCGGGGTAGTTCCTATTTTGTCACGTTCATTGATGATTTCTCTCGCTGTACGTGGGTGTATCTGTTAAAAGATCGCTCCGAATTATTCTCTGTATGGACATCCTTCTATCTCATGATCAAAACTCAGTTTGATGTTTCTATCAAAGTTTTTCGGTCTGATAATGCCGCAGAATATCTCAGTCGTGACTTCTCTACATTCTGCATGCAAAATGGGATTCTTCATCAAACTAGTTGTGTCTATTCTTCACAACAAAATGGTGTAGCCGAACGCAAAAACCGACACCTGCTCGATGTCGCTCGCACCTTGATGACCCAGATGCATGTTCCTCGCTCCTATTGGGGCTATGCTGTTCTCCTTGCCTGCTACCTCATCAATCGCATTCCCTCCACGGTTCTCCATGGCCAAACCCCGTTCCCATTTTGTATCCGGGCAAGGAGCCGTTTCATCTCCCTCTCCAAATCTTTGGATGCACTGCCTTTGTGCATGCCCCTTCTGCCACCCGTGATAAGCTCTCCCCTCGCTCCACCAAATGTGTCTTTCTGGGGTATTCCACCACTCAGAAAGGCTACTGTTGCTTTGATCCCGTCCTTCGTAAGCAGTTCGTCTCTGCTGACGTCACCTTCTTCGAGAATACCTCCTACTTCTCGGCTGCCTCTTCTCCTCTTCTCCCAGCTTCTGATTCTCCTGCCATTCCTTCGTTCCCTCGTCTCCTCCTACACTCTCCACCACTACACCGTCTCCACCCCCTCCTCTTCCTCCACCTCTCTCTCTCCCTTCTCCACCACCCTCTCCCTCCTCTCCGCTGCCGTCGCTCTCTTCTCCCGGGCCAGCTTTCTCTACCACGGATGCTCCGGATGCCGCGGGCCCGGCTGACCTGGATCTTCCTATAGCTCTTCGCAAAGGGGTGCGGACGTGCACCTTACACCCCCTTGCTGCTGTTGTTTCCTATGATCGTCTTACTCCTTCTCGCAGGGCCTTTGCACTGGCTATCTCTGCCACTGCCACACCCCGCTCCTATCAGGAGGCCCTTGCTATTCCTCACTGGAAGATGGCCATGGATGAGGAAATGGCGACCCTCACTGAGCGGGTACCTGGACTCTTGTTCCTCCTCCCTTTGGCACTGATGTTGTTGGCTGTCGCTGGGTCTTTGTGGTCAAATTTAGCCCAGACGGCACTGTGGATCGGTATAAGGCTCGCCTTGTGGCTAAGGGCTTTACTCAGACCTATGGGGTTGATTACTTTGACACCTTCTCCCCTGTGGCTCGTCTCAGCACAATCCGGGTTCTTCTCTCTGTGGCCGTCAATCGGGATTGGCCAATTTCTCAGCTGGACGTCAAGAATGCCTTCCTTTATGGTGATCTTCACGAGGCCGTTTACATGGAGCAACCTCCTGGGTATGTTGCTCAGGGGGAGACACGAGTATGCCGGCTGCAGAAGGCAATTTATGGCCTCAAGCAGAGTCCTCGAGCCTGGTTTGACAAGTTCAGCGTATTGTGGCGGCTGTTGGTTTTGTGCGAAGCTCTGCTGATCACTCTCTCTTTATTCGCAAAACTCCTTCTGGGCTGGTTGTTCTTGCTGTATACGTCGATGATATTCTTCTCACTGGCGATGACCAGGAAGGGGTAGCCCTGACAAAGCTACATCTTCGCCAACATCTGATCACTAAAGATATGGGCTCTCCAAAGTACTTTCTGGGGATCGAACTCTCTCGGAAGCCCGACTCCTTAGTTCTCTCTCAGCGTAAGTATGCCCTTGATCTTTTAAAAGAGGCAGGATTGACTGGAGCTAAACCTGCCCGATGTCCCATGGCTATTGGGGAGGACAAAACCTGGACAGATGATTCGCCTCTTCTTTCAGATAGTTCGCGATACAGGCGTCTGGTTGGTAAGCTCATATATCTCACAGTGACCAGACCCGATATTTCTTATGCTATGGGCAAGGTGAGTCAATTCATGCAAGCGCCCAGGGATTGTCATCTTCAGTCCGCCTTGCGGATCTTGGAATATGTCAAAGCAGCGCCTGGGAAAGGATTACTGTTTCAGAAGAATGGTCATCTGAGGATTGAAGCCTACTCAGATGCAAGTTATGCTGATGACAAAGAGGATCGCAAGTCTACCTCAGGTTTTTGCACCTTTGTTGGGGAAATCTGGTGAGCTGGAAGAGTAAAAAGCAGTCTGTTGTCTCCAGGTCCAGTGCAGAAGCTGAGTATCGCAGTATGGCGTCAACCACTTGTGAGTTGAAATGGTTGCGGGCTCTCATGCTAGATTTAGGAGAGGTGTACAACCATCCTCTACCTATGTTCTGTGATAACAAGGCCGCCATATACATCTCCAAAAATCCGGTATTCCATGAAAGAACAAAGCACATTGAGGTTGACTGCCATTTCATTCGTGAAGAGATTTTAAAAGAACAGATTTGCACTCCGTTTGTCACATCTGATAAAGAGCTAGCCGACATCTTCACCAAGCCAGTCTCCGCCTCGTTTCTGCATGTTTGCGACAAGCTGGGCATGATTGATATATATGCTCCAGCTTGAGGGGAGAGTGTTGAAGTTGGAGACCGGGCGGTCTGTCTTTGCGGGTTAGAGACCGCGCGGTCTGGCGGTTTGACTCGGCGACTTGTAAACCGGGCGGTCTAAGCAATCTTCACAGGCGACCTCTCTGCATCTCTTATTGTAAGCCGTGCGGTTAGTCCTTCTGTCTAACCGCGCGGCCTGTGCGGTTTACTTTGTACAGTCCGCTTAGCTTGTAAATTTTAGTCGCACATCTCTTATTTGTATTCTCTCTTCTCTCCTCCATTCTATATAAGGGAGGGCATACCTTTGTAATAGTTATCATTTTTGGATAATAAATTTCGATTATTCAAAAGTTTATTCGGCTTGTTCTCTTCTTTTCGCTTCCTTTCTCTACTTCTAACACGGGGCCCGGCCCTATGGTTGCGCGGGCGCAGCCGGGTTTGCGTGGACTATGCGCGCACAGAAGCTGCATAGGGGGCCTTTGCGCGTGTCAGCTGGGCGTGCTTGCGAGGCCTGGATGGGCGTGTGCACGATCTCGATCCCCTCTTCGTGGGTTTGTGGGGCTTCGATGCACATGACTGTTTCGGTTGGGCTTATGCGTACTCGGTCCGAGTTTCGCCGGTTTGACTTAGAAATTTCAGAGGGAACCCCATCAGATGTGATTGTTGATAACGAGAATCAACCTCTATTATTATTGTTCTCATTACCACTTCCCAAACTAATTTGAATGATCTTAAGAATTAACTTTGATGAGCTCCCCCCTGAATTTTCTAAGACAAATCTGGTAGATTTCGACCAAAGATGCGAAGGGAAGTCAACTCATTCGAACAAGTCGCGTGCACCAACCCAAACTCGCCCAGAGCTTCGAGAATCACCCCAAAAGAAGGGGGCGAAACCAAGCCCGAGCACCCAAGCACGCACGATGCGCAAGCGCGCACGCTGCATGCAAGCACGCACAGCGTGTGCTGCCCCCCATCCCGCGCGCTCCTCGCGCATGCGCGCACTGGCGGCCTCCGCCGCTGCCGGAGGCCCCCGCTTATGACAGCCCCCGCCGCCTCCGTCGACCGTTGCCGGCAGCTGCCACCGTCGTAGTGCACCTTACCCGGGCCACCCGAATCGCCAGGGGGGGGGGGGGGCACTTTCATCATTTTGTTAAATTTGGTGATCCAAGTGACCGAAACATAGCGACATCATTCGACAGCACAAATTCCGCCCGACGTAATTACCGACCCGACCCTCCAAAAAACTATAAAAAGACCTTCAAGCCTTCATTCGAAGACAAAAAACATCAGAGGCTAGAAAGACCTCAGAGGTTTTCTGGCGAAGTTGTGGATTTAGACAGATCCTCCACTCAGGAATTCCCTTCGTTCCCCTTATAGTGCAAATGCTCCATCAAGTTTCCAACGCACACCGTTCTTTTCCGCAGGAACGCTTCCATCGAGGCTTCGTGGATTTTGAGATTTTTCATAGTTGAAACGCTTCCATCGAGGTTCCGTGAACTTAGCAATTTTCCCAGCCGAAGCGCTTCCATCAAGGCTCAGAGGGTTTATTTTTTTTCATCATTTTTGTACCTTGTACATGTAACAGAGAGGTAGTCTGTCACTCTGCGAGGAATCATCCCAAACTCTTGTAAACTCCAACGATATAGTGAATTTTGATCCGACACAGATCCGATCACATGGTTTTTCACCATTTTTCTGTTTTCCGTGTCAAAAAAGGCCCTTTGTCGTTTGCTGTTATTTTTCTTTAACTGTTTGCACGCCCGACCAATTCCGAACTAAGTCGGTCCGATTCTCCGGTCCCGGAGAAACCGGGTAACCCGCAACAAACTTCCTACAAATGATGTTACTTTTTAGCTTGCCCGCATTGAAACAACGCCTTAGGAGATGGTCACGTTTTGCAAATGAACTAACAACATGAGGATGACAACCGCCGGACAAATCAGAGGATGCTAATATAACCTAAATTTTGATCATGTGGTCTTCAAAGCCCAGTTTTACTGATATTTAGGCTCCGTTTGGCACGGTGGTGGCGGTCGTAAACGCATGGGTTAAAACATCATTCGTTAATGATCACCTAACAAACAACATCCATTTGAACATAAAAGTGGAAGAGGTTCATTAGGTGGGCGTTAACAAATGACAATTTAACCCCGTGTTCAAGACCACCACCACCGTGCCAAACAGAGCTTTAATGCTTTTATGATGCTTGTAAATAATTTGTTTATGAAAAATTATTTTAATATTTATTTTTCTGTTCATTATATTTTTGATTTTGTCGTGAATTTAAAATGTATTGTACCATGAGCGTTGTTGCGGGTTGCCCGATTTTTCTTCGGTCTGAAGAATTGGACCGCCTTAGCTCCGAGTCAGATCGGACGTGCAAACAGTCAAATGAAAATCAAACAACAATGACACGAGTCATTTTTAACGTGAAAAATCCGAAAATGGTGAAAAATCATGTAGCCGGATCTGTATCAGGTCAAAAATCCATTATTTTTTCCTTCATTTACAAGTATTTGAATTACTCGGAGGGTAACTGGTCACCTCTCCGTTACAAACATAGTATAGAAAAGTAGAAAAATGATTTAAGTCCACGAAGCCTCAAAGTGTGCGTCCATAGGTGCTTCAAAGAGTACGTTCTCCATTGCTCTTTCCTTTGTCTGTTGATGCGTCCGCGAGCGTGTTGAGCGTGAGCAATTTAGAGAGGGAGCGGAGTGAAATCTGAGCGATGGAACGATCTAAGTTTTACGTCATCGCAGGAAAATTTCAGAGCGCTAACTAGACTCTCAAGTAGTTTGTCCTCAAATAAAGGCTCGTGAGTCTTTCTATAGTTTTCTTGAAGGGCCGCATTGGTAATTGCGGTATGTTGATTTTGAGTTGACGAATGATGTTGTTTCGTTCCGGTCACCTGAATCACCAATTTTCTAAAATTACGAACATTCCCTCGGGCCACCGGGTAGGCTGCCCATCGATAGCGGCGGCGGCGGCCGCCTATGCACATGCGCACGTTCGTGTGGCTCGCCCACGCGCACAAGGGGCTTCCACACGCCTGTGCGGCGCGCGCGCCCATTCAACACAACCTTGCACGTGCGCTGCCCACACATGTGTTTGTGCGTGGGCGTCGGCCGATGGCCGAGCGTGTGTGTTCATGAGCGGGTTGCTCGCGGTGCCATTGTGTGCTTGATTTTGTCCTCCCATTCAGGGTGATTTTGGATCCTTTGAGCGGGCATGACTGACACGCGGTTCACTCGGTCGGACTATATTGTAACGGCCCGGTTTAGAGCTCAGAGACTACCACACCCAACCATGGGCCGCATAGCGTGTCTCGCCCCAAAGGCCCGTTACAGGGCTGCAGCCCAATACACCCCAACGCCTCTCCCGTCTGTTTTTCAGCAAGGCGCGTTGTTGGCGCTAGGTATCGAACCTGTAACCTTTGATAACACTGTTGGGTTTCTCTATGAGGATGACACAACACTTGTGCACGCAGCGAAAAAGTAAAACATCAAGAAAACCCAAAAGAGATGGGATCGGGCCATGGTAGTTGAATAAAGAAGTTAACATATAACTAGGCAAAAATTACCTCGGTGGCGTTGAGTCACAACTCAACGGAGATGCTCCAAGCTTTGTCTTCTTGCTGGTGGCGAGTTCTACGTGGAATGATATCCACGACTCTGCAGAAATCCACACGAGCGGGAGAACACCGATCTTTCCGTCGCACGAAAAATCGGGAAGGACAAAGACCGCACCTTGCTTCTCCACGGACTGCTAGGTCCGCGCCAGGAGGAGCAACACCAGCGACGATCGCCGGAGAGGAGGAGGTCGAGGAAGCGAGCTCGGCGGCGGAACGATTCCGTCGGCGGGATTCAGGATCGGCGGAACGAACAACGAACGGTTTCGTCTCGATTCCGATTGATCAGCAAGCCCGTTTCCCGAAAACCCTAAGTGTATATTTATACCAAAGGCATAAATAGACTTAGGAATATCGCTATCCACAGACCACCCCAAAAACTAGGGTTCCAAAATCGGCGAGAATCAGTCGGCCAGAATCGGCGAGAATCGGTCGGCGAGAATCAGAGCAATACTCGACGATTCTCGTCGATCGTCGAGCCGCGGTCGACAATGCTCGACGATTTTGGAACCCTAGCTTTCGGGGTGGTCTGCGGATAGCGATATTCCTAAGTCTATTTATGCCTTTGGTATAAATATACACTTAGGGTTTTCGGGAAACGGGCTTGCTGATCAATCGGAATCGAGACGAAACCGTTCGCCGTTCGTTCCGCCGATCCCGAATCCCGCCGACGAATCGTTCCGCCGCCGAGCTCGCTTCCTCGACCTCCTCCTCTCCGGCGATCGTCGCTGGTGTTGCTCCTCCTGGCGCGGACCTAGCAGTCCGTGGAGAAGCAAGGTGCGGTCTTTGTCCTTCCCGATTTTCCGTGCGACGGAAAGATCGGTGTTCTCCCGCTCGTGTGGATTTCTGCAGAGTCGTGGATATCATTCCACGTAGAACTCGCCACCAGCAAGAAGACGAAGCTTGGAGCATCTCCGTTGAGTTGTGACTCAACGCCACCGAGGTGATTTTTGCCTAGTTATATGTTAACTTCTTGATTCAACTACCATGACCCGATCCCATCTCTTTTGGGTTTTCTTGATGTTTTACTTTTCCGCTGCGTGCACAAGTGTTGTGCCATCCTCATAGAGAAACCCAACAGATCCTCATAGGGAAACCAACAAACACTCCCTTCCACCAGAGCTCATCACCAACTGAGCTGCACTTTTTATGTAACGGCCCGGTTTAGAGCTCAGAGGCTACCACACCCAACCATGGGCCGCATAGCGTGTCTCGCCCCGAAGGCCCGTTACAGGGCTGCAGCCCAATACACCCCAACGCCTCTCCCGCCTATTTTTCAGCAAGGCACGTTGTTAGCGCTAGGTATTGAACCCGCAACCCTTGATAACACTCCCTTCCACCAGAGCTCATCACCAACTGAGCTGCAGCTCAGTGGTGATGGGGTTGCGGTTTAAGGCACCTTATCAAGGACGTTGTGGGATCGAAGCCCCGCCTCAACAACCTACCGTGCTGATAAACAGGCCGGAGATGGGTTGGGGTGTCATGGGCTGCAGCCCTGTAACAACGCTTGGGGTCGGCGAGCGTGCCGTGGGCCGGGTTGTTACATATATTGCTTGGGCATCTCAATCGAAGTCCTATAAATTTGACTCGTAAATCATTAACGAGCCATTTGACCCCCTGGAATTGGAAATGAGAATTGAAATTGGAATTGGAATTGAGAATTGGAATTGAGAATTGGAATTATGAATTGGAATTGGGCCAACAGAATTCCAATTCCAGTGTTCGGATGTAAGGAATTCCCTCAGAATTGGAATTGAGCCAATTCCATGGAATTCAATTCTGTACTATGACTAATTCTTATAGGTAAAGACAGATATTTCATGAAATTCAATTTTTTACTATGACCGTCGTTGCCCGATCTCGCCGCCGCCGCCCGATCTCCCCGCCGCCGCCCGATCTCGTTGAACCGCCTTCTCCCTATCTCGCCACCGCTCACTGTTGCCGCCCGATACCGCCACCACCGTTCGATCTCGCCGTCGACGACCGATCTCACCGCTGCCGCCACCCGATCTCGCGGCCGCCGCCGCTCGATCACGCCGGCGCCGCCGCTCGATCACGCCGCCGCCGCCGCTCGATCACGCCGCCGCTCCTGCCCGATCTCGCTGACGCCCGATCTCACCGCCGCCGCCCGATCTCGCCGCCGCCGCGGCCCGATCTCCCAGCCGCCGCCGCCACCCGATCTCACCGCCGCCGCCCGATCTCGCCGCCGCCGCCCCCGATCTCGCCGCCGCCGCCGCCCGATCTCCCCCCGCCGCCGCCCGATCTCGCCGCCCCCACCGATCTCGCCGTCGCTACCTCTCGATCTCGCTGCTATCACCCGATCTCGCTGCAGCCGCCCGATCTCGCCGCCGCCACTCCACGATCTCGTCGTTGTCGCTGGATCACGCCCCCGATCTCGTCGTCGTCGCCCGATCTCACCATCGTCGGCCGATCTCTTCGCTGTCACTCATTCTTGTCATCACCGCCCGATCTCGCCGTCGTTGCCCGATCATAATTAATTGTTGGTACACTACTTGAAGTTGATTTATCTGGTGTTATGTTCCATTTTTGCCAACTTCTATATTTTCTTAGAGATTGTAAATGAATAATTCCCCCCACCACTTGGTTTTGTTGCAATAACTTCGTCTCGAGTGACACAAGACTCCAACTTCAAACTGACATGTTGCCCGATCCTGTAGGCATGAGAAAAAAAAGAAATTCTAAACCTATTCCAATTTCAATCTTAGAAATCCATCCTGCAGTCGAACAACTGCATTGGAATTCAGACCAATTCCAATTTTCACAGGAATTGGAATTGGATGAATTCCGATTCTGCAATTCCAATTTCAGTGGGCCGAATGAACCGTCAGGGGAATCCCATTAGACATAATGTATTGTACCACGGGCTTTGCCCATGCATCATAGCATGAGCTACCCCCATCATCTAGATGATTTTTTTGTGGCGCGAGTAACACACCTATGGGAGGTGCGAGATGAGATCCGGCCATTGGATCTTGATTTCAACGGTCAGTTCTCGATCGTATCTACTGGAGATACAACTTGATGTACCGATAAACCAGATACGACCGGATCTTTCCGTTGTAATCAAGATAGAAGGCAGATCCTACGTTCGGATCTACCAATCTAGCACTTATTTCTACGTGCGTTACGCCACGAGAAACCATTTAGCACTAGGGCAGCCCTCGTGCCTGCATAGTGCAACGAAGACCATATCCAGCAGCCTCTCCTGATTGGCCGAGTCTCCCCCATCTAAAAGATTCCTGCCAAACCGGACCCATGATTTCTTGCCGGTTCGAAGAAGTCAACAAAATAGACCTTAGTCGTAAACGTCGGCATGCTTGCTACACATTTGACAATTTTAACTGGAGGACACGGCGACTGGAGGACACGGCGAATTGTTGAGGAAGAGAGAGAGAGAGAGAGGTGACGGAGAAGCCTAAAAAACCGCGGCAATTTTTAGGTCTCTTTTCTCTCTCATGAGTGATGTCTTGATTAAGATATAAAATGGTAAAACCCCATCGGATTAACATTACTCTGCAGTTTTAATTAACCCCGGCGGATTTGGGGGTAATTCTTTGACGAATCGAGCCGGCGACACCTCACAGCCGTGATTGATTGTCGGAGTTCTAAGGATTGCGTTTTTCTGGTTACGAATCGTGAGATTTTTCACAGGGTCTATGTGATTTGGGTAATGGGGAAAGTTGAAAAAGTATTTTCTATTATTGTCGACTTTAACTTGCCGATTCTGCTCCTCCACTCTTAGAAACTTGAGCCCGATACTTGCTGGTTGCATTGATCTTGGATCAGAGAGAGATCCCGGAGTTTGGTGGTCTTTGGCAGTGGCGGGAGCAGGCAAGGAGATCTGTATTTTATATAGATTAGGGTTTTCCTCTCGCAGTGGATTCATATTCTAAGAGATTGTAAACCGGAATGGTTGAATGGCTTTGAAAGTTCCACCGCAGAAGGCTGCTGAGATTGCGATTGCCTCTATTGGGCTTGGATACGATGTTGCGGCTGATATACGTTTGAAGTACTGCAAGCGGGAGTCGCCTGATCCGTGTTTAATTGAGCTTGATGGGGATGCCACTCAGGATATTGTTCTTCCAGGGGGGATTACTGTGCCCAGTGTTCCGAAGGCGATTAAATGTGATAAGGGTGAAAGGATGCGATTCAGATCTGATGTCCTCTCTTTTCAGCAGGTATTATCCTTGTTTTGATTCATTTTTCTTCCTGTTTTTCTGTTTTCTGTGTTGTGGGTTTTTAAAAAACCCTAATTTAGCTGCTTTCGTCTTGCGAGTTCATTAGTTTATCTTTTTGAGGCTAACGGATTTGGACTGTGATCTTCTCATTTCAGTATTTAGGGTTTCTTCAAAATTTTTTGACTATGAGTTTATGATTTTCAGTGCAAGATATTTATTTGTTTATAGTTTGGCTAGATTTGTTAAGTTATTTGGGCTTTTGATGCTGGAACTTTTAATACTTTTCTGGATAACCATAGTTGTTCTCCTTATTTAGCTGCATGGAACTTACATTGATTCTGTATTAGTGTTGGAATAAAATACAAGCTCGTATACCGCAAATCACCGTATTTTGCAGAAATCTGCTTTTGTATCATTATGATTAGAAGAAAATTGTTGTTTTTATGATGTCTTGATGTGCAAGAGCTGACCATATTTTCTGTCAGCCTCAGAAGATGCAATTACCAACGTTAAAGAACTGTAAATTTTTACTGTTTTCTGAACAAAAGATGGGTTCTAAGTCCCTTAAAAAGGAATGTAGTAATTGTACGGTTCCTGTCTTTGTTGAAGATTTAAACCTGGTGATTAGATATTAATGAAGAAGGGAGCGCTGACAAGATCATAATATTATTGTAAAAAATTGATGAACACCATGTTTTGGAAATTTACTTCCCCATTCAGATGAAAAAAGGAATTTAGGCCATTGATTCATAAAAATAAATGATTGTAAATTGGAAAAGAAAATTCATAATGAGCATTGCCATCATATGATAATTACATTTTGTGGCTATTTTTGTCCGGTAACATGTTCATGACAAGTATCTTTTTTTAAACTTGGTTTTATTTATAGCAGCAAAAAGTCGCTTGAAAATGTTTATCTTAGCAAAAACATATTTTGTGATCTTTTCGCAGTTGTATAATGTTGTGGAGCCTCTCTTCGTGCCCTTACTTATATAACTGAAACCATTTGTATCTTTACATCCATACTTGAGGACTTTTCTCAAAAGCAAAATGGACTTATTCTTGTGAAGGAGCAAATAGAAAGAAGTGTCGTTATCTATTTGACGTATATCATCAAACATATATCATTAAGAGATTTTCAATACTAATTAATCATTATTATTCTAGGGAGAGTTGCATGATGGGGGAATATGTTATGGGCTAACTCGCAGGACATTTGTGAGTCGTCGGAGGAGCGGACAGAGGCTGGGATGACAGAGGAGGATGATACTACGTATTCGTAACCACTACTGTCTAAGCGGGGTGTTCTTGGAGATAGAGAGAGAGGTACCACGATCTCATGCAAAAACAAGAGGAATAGACTAAAGTTCTTGAATATCTTCATTCCACACAATGCTTGCCTTTAAGTATGCTTACTGTAGAAAAATGGTTCAAACCTTGTATATCCTTGTTGAATTACAAAATACAAGTATGAGTACAAGTATATAGGAGAGGAGAGAGAAAGAATCCTATACACAAGATGTGAGACTAAACCAGAAACTTAAAATGAGCCATATTAATGGGCTTTTACATCAGTTTTCCTAATATTCTCTAACACTCCCCCGCAAGCTGGAGCATACAAGTCGTAGACACCAAGCTTGGATAAGAACTGATGGTACATTTGCCGTGGTAATGCCTTGGTGAGAATGTCAGCAACTTGCCCAGAAGCAGGAACATGTTCCAGCTCTAACTTCTTCAATTGAACCATTTCACGAACGAAGTGACAGTCAACTTCAATATGTTTGGTCCGCTCATGGAACACAAGATTCTTTGCAATATGGATCGCAGCCTGACTGTCGCAAAACAAAGTTGTTGGTGAGGATAGAGTGACCCCCAAATCACCAAGAAGGCCCTCAAGCTAGGTAAGTTCAGATACAACGGCCGCCATTGCACAATACTCAGCTTGAACAGAAGAGCGAACAACCACATACTGCTTCTTGCTACGCCAAGTGATAAGATTCCCCCCAAAGTAGGTACAGAAACTCGTAGTGGAACGTCGATCATCTAGGAAGCCCGCATAGTCCGCATCTGAATATGTAATAAGAGATAGAGAGGAGACTGACTTATATACCAACCCTTGTCCAGCAGCAGACTTCAAATATCCGAGGATGCGCTCTACTACCTGGAGATGAGAGATCCGAGGATCATGCATAAATCGGTTGACCACTTTAACAACAAAAGAGATATCAAATCTTGTAAATGTTAGATATATCAATTTTCCTACAAGACGTCGATAATACTCAGGGTTCGTAAGCAGAGAATCAGAGTCAAGCCCATGAACACATAACTTGTGATTGACATCCATCGGGGTTTCCACGGGTTTGCATCCAGAGTAGCCACCATCTTGAAGGAGATCAAGTCAGTACTTCCGTTGTGAGAGGACAAGACCATCAGGTCGTCTTGCAACCTCAAGTCCCAAAAAGTACCAGAGAGCTCCCAGATCTTTTGTTTGGAAGACGGAGTTGAAGTCTTGCTTGAGTTGTTGTATCACTGTGACATCATCACCAGTAATTAAAATATCATCCACATAAACCAGGAGAATGACGGTCCCAACTGATTGATGATGAGTGAAAAGAGTGAAGTCAGCCGAGCTCCTCTTGAATCCAACTTCGCGAACAACCTTACTAAATTTGTCAAATCAAGCTCTGGGTGACTGTTTGAGACCATAAATAGATATTCGAAGATGACACACACGAGACTCCCCCGTGGTCTCAAACCCGGGAAGTTGGTGCATGTAGACCGTCTCGAGAAGGTCGCCGTTCAGAAACACATTCTTGATATCAAGCTGATGGAGACGCCAGTTGTGATGAACAGCTAAGGTGAGCAGAACCTGAACACAGTTTAACTTGGTGACGAGGGAGAAAGTTTCATCGTAATCAAGACCCTGTTGTTGAGTGAACCCCCGAGCCACAAGCCGGGCTTTGAGGCGTTCAACTGTCCCGTCCGGAGCATGTTTGATAACAAAGACCCACTTGCAACTGACACAAGATTGCCCAGGAGGAAGAGGGACCAGATCCCAAGTCTGGTTGGACCAAAGAACAGTCATTTCCTCATCCATAGCTGCACATCACCCTGGGTGAAGAAGGACCTCCTGCACAGAGTTAGGAATAGAGATGGAGGAAAGAGAGAGTGCAAACTTGCGTATAGGTGGAGACAGGCGATGCAGAGATACATAATTCGCCAGGGGGTAAGCGGTAGATGTTGATGCCGGATCGTCAGTCCGCGAGATAGCACTGGTGGAAGATAGCTGTTGTAGGGCTCCAGAGGGCGGGGTACGACGAGTATAGACACGAAGAAGAGACGATTTGGGTGGTATAAATGGAACGGG
The DNA here is from genome assembly GCA_039583875.1 of Platanthera guangdongensis. Classification (NCBI taxonomy): domain Eukaryota; kingdom Viridiplantae; phylum Streptophyta; class Magnoliopsida; order Asparagales; family Orchidaceae; genus Platanthera; species Platanthera guangdongensis. The sequence goes on from CM077163.1 coordinate 84,985,678, forward strand.
TGGCAGAAGTGGAGTGGAAGAAGAGGCGGTAGAGAGGACGTGACAAGAACAGTCGGACGAGGTATGAGAGAAGAGAAAGGGGGAGCAGAAGGTGAAACATGAAATAGTTGATCTTCAAGAAAGGTGACATCGGCGGAGACGATCACTTTGTCAGTAGCGGGAGAATAACACAACCTTTTTGAGTCAGAGAGTACCCCAGAAACATACATTTGCTGACATAAGGAGCAAACTTATCCGTGTGTGGACCAAGATTGTGGGCGTAACAAGTACATCCGAACACACGAGATGTGAGGGTAAACGAGGACTTGGAAGGAAACAGGAGACTGAAATGAGTGACAAAGTAGAGCATAGAGGAGGGCATGCAATTGATGAGGTAGCATGCGGCAGACACATCAAAGTTCCAATATAGTGTGGGTACTTGCATTTGAATCATGAGTGACCGAGTGACATCAAGAAGATGACGATTCTTTCGCTCGGCCACACCATTCTATTGAGGTGTATACGCACAGAATGTTTAATGTATAATGCCAAATTCAATACATAGATTCGAGAACGTCCGGCTAGTGTATTCCCGAGCATTATCAGTGCGAATGACTTTTAAGGGTGAAGAGAACTGAGTACGAGTTTCCGTAATAAATGCACGAAATGTAGAAGTCAGTTCAGTACGATCCCGAAGTAAGTATAACCAGGTGACGCGAGAGTAATCATCAATAAAGGTGATAAAGTAACGATAGTCAAACATACTAGGGGTTTTATATGGTCCCCAAATATCAGAGTGCACTAAAAATAGAGGAGTATCACTCCGAGTACAAGTAGGATGAAATGAAACACGGTGCTGTTTGCCAAAGCTACAAGATTCACAAGTAAACTCTTGCAGGGAGACATCCGAAAAGAGCTTTCTTGAGGATCTGGAGGGGAGCATGCCAGAGACGAGGATGCCAATCGATAGTGGAGATGACAGAGAGAGCAAAGGGAGGAACATCTAGGAGGTGGAGCCCTTTCGACAGCCGACCCCTACCAATGATAGTCTGCATTTGCCGATCTTGCACAACAAAGGTATATGGTGAGAATGTAATACAACAATTAAGATCTTGAGTAAGACGGATAACATAAAGCAAATTGAACGGTGATCCCGAAACATGAAGAGCAGAAGACAGAGAGAGAATGAGCGTGAGATGTATATCAGCAACGCCGGACACTGGGGTGATATCACCATTAGCCGCAATGATGAACTTTTGATGGGCAGTTGATGCGCCCTGCGACGCATCTTAGTTTTGTCTTTTCTTTGCATTTATTGCATCTTAGCTTCGTTTTTCTTTTATTTAATGTAATCATTTCTATTTGCAGCTCCTTGGGTTGACAGTCCGATGAGACCTTTAATAAAAAGGTCCGGTAATTTAGTAATTAGGGCGTTAACGACAAGCTTAGGATATTTTATGGAACACATAAATTTTAATTAGAGCAAATAAAAATATTTTGTAATTAAAATTGGTTGCCATTAATTTCCAAAGCCAATTAAATTTTGTTGCCCGATGGAGACGGTCCAACTATTACAACATTAAAATCTCTTGCAATTAAAATTGGTTGCCAAATTTGTCTCTCACTCTGAGGTAATAAATCTGCCCGTAAAAAGAGCAAAGGGAAGACCGGAAAAATACATGAGAATGACAATCCTTCGTTCTCCTTGTGTTGCCGGTGAATCCCCTTCAACCCTAGCCAACTCTGAAACCGGAACAGCCAAACGATGTCGCGCCTGTACACGCCGACCGTCTGATCGTTGGACGACGCTGCTCCAGGCCGTCACCAAAACGCCCAATGCTGTCGACCTCGCCTCCCGATTCCGGCGCCAAACTCTCCTATCGCGAGGGATTTCCGTCGACCTCAACTCCATTTTCGGAACTCCTGCTACGTCAACTGGTCGACGGGAATAGTCAACCATCCGAAGGCCCCCTTTCGACGGGCTTGATCCGGATCAACTCCTCTGCGTTCCTTTGGGTATCCCCGCTCCAACTACTTAGTTTTTTTTATATGCTCATTTAGATAATCCTAAGCCTGCCGTCAAACGTTCAACTATTTTATTACCGTATTTCATAGATTGTTGCGTGTAATTTCAGCTTGTGATTGCATAAATTTCGTGGAAGGTTCGAACCATAAAACACGTGAGATTTCTACTCGAGCGAAATTAACGAACTTCTCAACGTTAAAAGCGACGAGCTTGGTTATTGTGCGAAAAATTTCAGTTTTTGGTCACTCGACCCCTTTTAATTTTTTTCAAAAAAATTAACCCTAACTCGAGATTACATCAGTTTGGTATCAGAGGGTTCGATTCACTTCTACCGTTGATCGGTCGATTCGGCGATCGTAATTTTTCTATATAAAAAAAGAAAAAAAGATTTTAATTTTTTTTATCTTTCTACAAAAAAAAAAGAATTTGTTTTCCTTAATCGGAACTATTTTTTTTCTCGCTCGGGAGCGCTCTCTTTTAAAATAAAATTTTATCAACAAAAGATAATTTGAATTTTTCGATGAAAAAACGGGTCGATCAATTAGAAAACAACGTAGGAGATTTGGCCTGACGCATGAGTTATTTGATGAAAACAGTCGAAACTCTCACCACCGGAATGGGTAGTGTCACACATATCATGAATGGGTTGCGCACTTCGGTTAATAATATCGAAGCAACCTTGCACGTCAACCGAACACCCGCCCCGGTGGTCGAAAACGACCCTGACCATAGGCCTCAGGAACTCGCACACCCCGACCCGGAAGCACACAACGAACCACGTCACCAACCCCGTTGGGATATTGGAATCAAGTTGGATGTATGTGACTTCGATGGGCGAATAGAGCCCGAGAGCTGTTTAGAGTGGTGTGAAAGGATGGATCGTTTCCTGGCTTGGAAGCAATTGCCCCAAGCTAGGCAGGTTGAGTATGCCACGCTTAGACTGAAAGGGTCCGCCCTAGTTTGGTGGGGACAACTAGAGCGAACTAGGTTTAATTTAGACATTCTCCCGATCACCACATGGACAGAGTTTAAGGCACAACTTCGAAAACGATATGTTCCACCTGATTATATGCAGACCCTCTACCGTAGGTTCCACAACCTACGTCAAGACAAGTTATCGGTGGACGAATATGCGAACGAGTTCTTAGTCTTACAGTCTCGCCTCGACCTCCGAGAGGACGATGACATGACCGTTTCCGGTTATCTGAACGGGTTACGCTATTCCATCAGAGATCAGTTAGAACTCCTTGATTATAAGAACTTATGAGAGGTGTCAAGTCGCGCGCGTAGAGTAGAAGCACTACAGAAAAGAACATCTAGAAACAAGTATACTGATAAGCCCCACCCGACTCACACTTCCACCCCTGCCGGACCCTCTCGACCAGTAGTGTCCACAAGCACCCCAGCACTCCCTGCCCCTTCTACCAAAGGCAAGGAGGTCATAGGCAATAGACCTCAGCCACGGACATTTAGATGTTTTAAGTGCATGGAGCCGGGTCATAAGTCTTCTGAGTGTCCGCGATGCCACTTCGTCGCCATCATCGATTCTGAGAGTGGGTCAGAACCCGAGTATGTGGTGTTTCTTAGTGACTCCTAGACTGACCCGACTCCTGAGACTGAGTTAGAGAGTGAGTACGAATTTGAGGGGGAACTGAGCATTTAGTGTGTGTTCTCCAACATAGTCTCCTAACTCCCAAGACTCCTACGAACGACGACTGGTTGAGGAATAATATCTTTCGTACAACCGCCCGCATGCAGGGACAGTTCTGCTCCATCATTATAGACAACGGTAGTATGAAGAACTTTGTTTCTCAACGCATGGTGGATAAGCTGAAATTAAAAACGCAGCCTTTAGGAAAACCCTACAGTCTATCTTGGGTCACTAGTAGCACTACCATTCCTATCACGCACCAGTGTCTTGTAGAGTTTTCCATAGGCAGTACGTATCAGGACGCTGTATGGTGTCATGTAGCTACTGTCGAGGTCTGTCATATCCTGCTAGGACGACCTTGGCAGTACGATAGACACATAGTTCATGATGGTGCAAAGAACTCTCACTCCTTCGAGCGCAATGGTCGCAAGATCGTTCTTCTTCCTCAGAAGAATGGTCTTGTTCCCAAAGCTCCAGAGAGGACTTCACCCCTTCTACCACTGTCTCCGCGATATCCTTCCCCTCCGCCACCATGTTACTGACTGTGTCCCAATTCCAGGAGGAGATGAAGGATAGCAAGGTCGTTTATATGTTATCCGACATCGACACCACCCCCGCTACAGTAGACATCCCTAGTACGGTGCGACCCCTCATAAATGAGTTCTCTGAGTTCATGCCGGAGGAGCTTCCCGATCAGTTACCCTTGATGAGAGACATACAACACTGCATAGACCTCATCCCAGGAATTAGCTTACCTCATTTGCCCCACTATCGCATGAGTCCGAAAGAGCACGAAGAGCTACATAGGCAGGTGACCGATCTGATTTCGAAGGGCCACATTAGGGAGAGTATTAGTCCGTGCGCCATCCCTGCGCTTCTAGTTCCTAAGAAAGATGGGACATGACGTATGTTTGTGGATAGTCGAGCGATTAATAAAATCACGATCAAGTATTGCTTCCCGATTCCCCAATTGGATGACATGCTAGATATGCTTAGTGGATCCAGTATATTTTCGAAGATTGACTTAAAAAGTGGAAACCACCAGATTAGAATTTGACCTGAGGACGAGTGGAAAACTGCATTTAAGACTAAGGAAGGATTGTACGAGTGGCAGGTGATGCCCTTTGGTCTCTCCAATGCACCCAACACGTTTATGCGAGTGATGAACTAAGTGCTAAGACCACTCATAGGAGTTTGCGTCGTGGTGTATTTTGATGATATTTTGATTTATAGCACTGATCAAAATCAGCACATGATTCATCTTAGACAGGTCTTAGAGATCCTACGAGAAAATAAGCTATATATAAATTTGACGAAATGCACGTTTTTGGCTGATAACTTGACCTTTTTAGGATATATCGTTTCTTCTGAGGGCATTAGAGTTGATAGAGAGAAGGTCAAGGCGATAGAATCATGACCTAGCTCTAGGACAATTACTGAGGCTCGAGGATTTCATAGGCTAGCATCTTATCGCCGTTTTATTCGAAACTTTAGTACCATGATAACACCTTTGATTGATTGTCTGAAAAATGGAGTGTTTATTTGGACTGAAGAAGCCGAGCGAGCGTTTCTTTTGGTTAAGGAGAGACTCACGAGTGCACCTGTGTTAGCGCTGCCTGATTTTGAGAAATTCTTTGAGGTTGATTGTGACGCATCGATCGTAGACTTTGGCGTAGTTTTGAGTCAGGAGGGTCGACCCATCACATTCTTCAGTGAGAAGTTGAACAAGGCGAAGACTAGATATTCCACCTACGACTTAGAGTTTTACGCTATCGTTTAGGCTCTCCGTCATTGAAGACACTACCTGATTCAGCGCGAGTTTGTGCTGAACACTGATCATGAGGCTCTGAAGCATCTGAACTCCCAGAAGGAGATCAGACGTCATGCCAAGTGGGCTGCTTACCGCAGAAGTTCACGTTTCACTTGAAGCACAAACCTGGTGTTACGAATCAAGTTGCCGACGCACTTAGTCGACACACTCATCTGCTAGTCACGCTGCAGCCGTGCATCACTGACTTAGACTCACATTGAGAGTTATACTCCACTGATCCTTTTTTCCGCGACATTTGGATTTCGTGTCAGTACAGTGAGACAGATCCCACCACACAGTACGTCGTGAGTAAGGGTTATTTGTTTAGGGGCACTCGCCTTTGCATTTGCGAAGGACCATTTCGAGAGACACTCCTTAGAGAGCTCCACTCGTCTGGGTTAGGTGGACACGTAGGCCAGTCCAAATTATTAGATCTCGCTAGCGCACATTATTATTGGCCAAATATGAAGCGTGATGTCAACGAATTTATCAGGCACTACACCACCTATCAGCTGTATATGGGGAATGCTCAAAACACAGGATTGTACACCCCCTTACCGATACCTGAGTGACCATGAGATGACATCTCGATGGATTTCGTGGTAGGACTTCCTCGCACTCAGAGGAAGGTCGATTCCATTTTTGTAGTCGTAAATCGGTTTTCGAAAATGGCGCATTTCATTCAGCGTAGGAAAATCTCTAGTGCTGTACACATCGCTGAACTTTTTTTTAAAGAAATCGTCAGATTGCACGGAATTTCTAGGTCGATCACCTCTGATAGGGATACTCGTTTTATGAGATATTTTTGGAAAACACCGTGGGCTCGATTAGGTACCAAACTCGAGTTTTGTAGCGCATATCATCCTCAGAACGATGGACAGAACGAGGTCGTTAATAAGAGTTTGGGGGACCTTCTTAGGTGTTTGACTGTGGAGAATCCGAAACAGTGAGATCTTATACTGCCACATGCTGAATTTGCATTCAACAATTCTACTAACCGTTACACAGCTAAATCTCCTTTCGAGATTGTTTACGGGTTTCCCATACCCCATATACTTGATCACCACTCCCTCACGCATCATGAACGTATTTCTTTTGACACGCAAGCTCATGTTGATTATTTGAAAGATTTGCATAAAAATATTATCAATAAATTGCGAGCGACTTCTAAAAAATATAAATTCATGACCGATCGTCATCGCCTGGAGTTATACTTTTCCGAAGGAGATTGAGTGTTTGCTTATTTCAGGAAGTAAAGATTCACTCCGGGTACATATCACAAGCTACAACAAAAAAATTTGGTCCTTTTCAAGTCCGGAAGCGCCTCGGAGAGAATGCATATCTCCTAGATTTACCTGTTGAATTCGGCTCTTCGCCGATATTTAACGTGACCGATCTGACACCATTCTATGAAGTTCCACCCAGTTCCAGCCCGAGTCCACCAACCACAACTCCAGAGAGACCACCAGATTTAGCACTGTTGCCGACCCCCACCACGGAGGAGATCGACCAGGTTCTGGATGTTCGAGAGTTTCGCACTCGTCACGGGACATTCCAGCGTTATTTGGTCTCATGGCGAGGACGAGACGTCACAGATAGTTCTTGGATTACCATTGACGAGTTACGACGACAACGTCCAGATCTTTCCTTCGCCAGTCTTTGCGAGTTCTCGACGGGGTCGAGCTCTGTCAACCCCGGGGGAATTGATGCGCCCTGCGACGTATCTTAGCTTCGTCTTTTCTTTGCATTTATTGCATCTTAACTTCGTTTTTCTTTTATTTAATGTAATCATTTAATTAATGTAATCATTTCTATTTGCAGCTCCTCGGGTTGACCGTCCGATGAGACCTTTAATAAAAAGGTCCGGTAATTTAATAATTAGAGCGTTAACGACAACCTTAGGATATTTTAGGGAACACATAAATTAAATTAGAGCAAATAAAAATCTTTGCCAATTAAAATTAGTTGCCATTAATTTCCAAAGCCAATTAAATTTTGTTGCCCGATGGAGCCGGTCAAGCTATTACAACATTAAAATCTTTTGCAATTAAAATTAGTTGCCAAATTTGCCTCTCACTGTGAGGTAATAAATCTGCCCGTAAAAAGAGCAAAGGGCAGACCGAAAAAATACAGGAGAACGACAATCCTTCGTTCTCCCTGTGTTGCCGACGAATCCCCTTCAACCCTAGCCAAGTCTGGAACCGAAACAACCAAACGACGGCGCGCCTGTATACGCCAACCGTCTGATCGTTGGACGACGCTGCTCCAGGCCGTTACCGAAACGCCCGACGCTGTAGAGCTCGCCTCCCGATTCCAGTGCCGAACTCTCCTATCGCGAGGGATTTCCGTCGACCTCAACTCCATTTCTGGAACTCCTGCTACCGTGCTACGTCAACTGGCCGACGGGAATAGTCAACCATCCGAAGGCCCCTTTTTGTTTTCTCCCTTGTTCGACGGGCTTGATCCAGATCAACTCCTCTGCGTTCCTTTGGGTATCCCCGCTCCAACTACTTTGTTTATTTTTATGTGCTCGTTTAGATAATCCTAAGCTTGCTGTCAAACGTTCAACTACTTTATTACCGTATTTCATAGATTGTTGCGTGCAATTTCTGCTTGTGATTGCATGAATTTCGTGGAAGGTTCGAACCATAAAACACGTGAGATTTTTACTCGAGCGAAATTAATGAACTTCTCCAACGTCCAAAGTGACGGGCTTGGTTATTGCGCGGAAAATTTCAGTTTTTGGTCACTCGACCCTTTTTAATTTTTTCAAAAAAATTAACCCTAACCCGAGATTACATCAGCAGTCAACAAATATTGCGGAGGTCGTTGTGAAGTAATATGTTGTGTGGCTCCTGAATCCACAATCCAGTGAGAGCTCTGGGAGAGACATGGATATACTTCATTGGAAATTGACGCAGCAGGATCTAGAGGAGTGAGAAATCACCTTGTGGAGTTGTAAAAATTTGTGAACCGTGGAAAACGGGAAACCAGGAGCAAGAACACTCAACCTATCCGAAGCCAAATAAATCGGATGCAAACAAAAAAGCTAGAATCTCGTACTATCAAAAATCTTTACAAAGCGAGACATACATGGCGAAACATGATTCGCCGATGTATCCGGTGGAAGTAAAAAGAACAAGAACCAAACAAGCTGCGCGGATTCAAAGGAGTAATCGCCGACTCTGCCGAGCTGCTCTACGCAGTCCGCTAATGCTGCTTAGTCGCCAAACCCCAATCTAGCTGTGCGGACAACCAGTTATTCCAATGCCGAAGAATTCTGTCCGCTAATCCGCAAGTCGTCTAACCGTGAGGTCGCCTAGCCGCTAGATCTCCGCGAACAGCTGCTACCGAACTGAACAAGTCGCCAGAAGCGGACAACTTATTGAACTGGGAAACAAGTTGCCAAAGAAGAAGAACGCCTGGTCGCAAGCCGCGACCTGCTGCTAACCGCTGGTTGCTTACCACAGAATCTGCAATGTCCCTGACCGAAGTCAGAACCAAGTCCCTGGCTTTCCAGCGCTATCCGTACAATCTGCACAGCACAAACCGGTCATCTCTCCAAACCACGCGAATAGAAAATCCTGTCCGCAGCAACTACCCAACCTCACTTACTGTTCATTCGGTTTTACTGTTGATATGACAGAGGGTCCTATTTATAGGCGCGGAGAGGAGTGTGATCACCGCCCTAGCCGATAGGATCACCGCCCTATCTCGTGGCAAACACCGAGAGAAACCGCCAACCCGCAGACACAAGGACAGTCCGCCTTGTCGTCGTGACTAGGCCTGGTCGCCATACATGCAGACACTATGGATACCGTCCCAGTTCGCACGCCACTGTGGACACTGTTTCAGTCCGCACACCTCGAGCTTGCAACCAGAGCACAAGGCTGACTGTTGCCGAGCTCGGCGGACAAAGAACCAGTCCACGCAACCCGCGTGATCTCTCAGACTAAGCAAACCTTGACTTCGTGCAGATCCAGACCAAGTCCACACCACCATCCATCCCTGGTGCGAACACAGCACCAGCGGATACAAGGGCCAGTCCGCACAAATCGGCGGACTCCGACACCAGTCCACACTAACCGACGAACTCCGCGGTTACCACCAACCGCATCACCAGAGCAAGACCAAGACACACGCCATGCCGATCTCCCGAGCTCCAGTCCAGTCCGCAACCCGGACTCAGCGAACTCCATACGAGTCCGCAACACGCCGGTCTTTGGCGAGCTCCGCGGATAGACAAGCTCTCTGCTCAGGTTACCATCTGGGAACAAACTGTCTGCTGACCACAAGCCGACTTGGCAAGCCACCAGTCCTGTCCGCACAGGCCGCGCGAACAGGCCGCGCGAACAGGCCGCACAGGCCGCCCAGGCCTCCCAGGTCACCACTTTCACTTCATAATTTTCAACAGGAGTTGGTGGAGCTGGGTGCACAGAGTATTGATGTCTTTACGGGCAGAAGTGAAAGAATCTGTTGCAGGAGAAGTGGGAGGGTCAGCTGTAGCAGAAGCAACAAGATGTGGGACAGACCATGTTTGCGATAACATGTGGCCTCAAGGTGACCATCCCGTCCGCAATACGTGCATTTAAAAGAAGACCTTCCAGTACAACCACGTCCCCGAGACGTGTTCCGACCCCCACAGGCCGAGGAACCTCGAGCTGGAGGAACAAGTGTAGGGTGTTGTAGAAGAGCCAGAGAGAGTCATAATAGCACCCTGGGGCGGTGTAACCTTCAGAAGCATAAAGCAAACATCTGACAGGGACGGAGTTGTAGAGGAAGAGAGGATCTGAGCCCAAACACTATGCAAATAGGAAGGAACTCGAGCCATCATCATTGCAATCTCGATTGCTTCTTTCTGCGCCCGTTGAGTAACCAAGTCTGTAGTAGGAGGCTGATGCTGGATCCAGGCCTCAATCAGGGTCTTGGTCTTGACAACAAGGAAGATCATATCACCGGGAGCCCCGAGATCAAGGTTTTGAAGATTCGAGATGATGTCAAACAAGTGCTGAAAACTATTCTGCCCAGAGTAGAGGGAGTGAAGCTCCTCCCCCATTGTCTTTGTCGTTTCATGATACATAGCCATCCTGTAGGGCTCGGTGTCGAGTCAAGTGATGAAGAAGGTCTTTCGTTTGCAATACTCGACGAACATAGTGCACCCACTCCACAAAATTTCGCTTCCCGCTGAGGGAGATAGTAATAATTCAGAGTTCATGCCGAAGTTCGGGAACCGGAGCCGCAACACGAGCAGGAAGATCAGAAGTAGCATTGGAATCCTCGGAACCCATGAACAGATGGCACTGATTGGAGCTGTTGGAGCGGGTAGGAGGGATGCTGGAGAGAGGTGCTCCGGATAAAGGAGAAGCGGCTAGAAAAGAGACCACAACGGTTAAGAAGGCAACGACAAGGCGAGACCACACCAACGGCTAAAAAAGAGACCGCGGCGGCTAGAAAAGAGACCGCAGCGGCAAGGCGAGACCACACCAACGGTAGGAAGGAGGGCCCGCAGCGGATAAAAACAGCGGGTAAAAACAGTAGGGGAACTCGCAACTGTTAAGAAGGCAACCCGCAACGACAAGATGAGAGCACACCAACGACGTAGCCGAGTTGCGGTTAGAAGCACAACAGGCAGAGAGAGAGAGAGACCGCAAGCCACAAGAAGACGCCGATAATACGCGAGAAGCCGAGCGGACAGAAGGAGTGGCAAGCAAAAGCGAGGAGCGGACTCAGCGGCTAGGCAGAGAGACCGCAGGCCGCGAGAAGCGGAGCGGACAAAAGCAGCGACAAGCAAGAGCGAGAAGCGGCTAGCAACGCCCACAGCTCTTTAGAAGAACCAGCGGCGAGGCGGATAAAGGCACAACGGCTAGGCGGACAGACCACAATCCGCTAGAAGAGAAACTTCAAGAGCGCAACGACTAACACGGGAAGCCACGAGAGAGACTAGCAGAAGCGGGTAGACTGGAGGAAACCGCGTAAACTTGCGAGTGAAGGAGGCCGAGCGGATAACAACGGTCACACAAAACATACCCGCTCAGAGAAGAGCGGATCGCAGCGGTCACAAAAGAGGTATCCGCTCAGAGGAAGATCAGTGACTCTGTTACCATGTAGAAGAATGGTTCAAACCTTGTATATCCCTGTTGAATTATAAAATACAAGTATGAGTACAAATATATAGAAGAGAAGAGAGGGAAAAAATCCTATACACAAGATGTGGGACTAAACCAGAAACTTAAAATGAGCCACATTAATGGGCTTTTACATCAATTTTCCTAATATTCTCTAACACACAAAACTTTAATGAATAATGACACCTAACAACTCCTCACTAATAATAACATCATAATGACTCGCCATTTAATAATAATAAAAGATAAGACTCAAAATGGTAATAATAAAAAACACGAAATGCCACATAATTTATGGCATCATAGGGCGACTAGCCTATGCCCATAACATACTATCTCTTCTGTTCTTCGAGCTTGGATTCTTGGTGTGAAGTGGTGACACTGATTAGTTGTTTCCTTAAACATTTAGAAAAACAATGGCTCGTAACATTTCCTTGTTGAAAAAATATCGTCGCTATACCAGTTGTATGATGGCAAATAATCTGCTGATGCTTGGTGTCTGCTCAACACCATATCGGTTTACGTTTGTGTATGAGGAGAGTCACTGAAAATCTTCACACAATCGATGTATAACAGTGGACTGTCCTTCTGAATGAGAACAACAATATGCGACGGTTACTGGAGGACAGCTGGACTGACCGAAATATCAACAACTTGCACTTGGTCAGTTGGGAGCGCCGATCGTGTTTGGAGCAATTGTTCACTTTTGTGTGCAACCAGAGGAACATCAAGTTCGGTGAGGAGGGTGGCGTAAATTGCAAGTGTCACTCTGTGAGTGATCATCGTTGCCTCCAATTTTTTTTGTTAGGTCACTTTTGTCGCTGACATATTTTTATTATTCAAATTAATTAATTAATTTGGTCTGTCAAATTATTTAATTATTGAAATGAGGGAAAAATCCAAATAAATAACACGAAGGTAGGGCATGCATGGATATAGGATGTCAGGGATTTTGCTTGAGGTGAAAAGCACCGACACGTTCGATAGCTTGATAAGTGGACCATAGGTGGGAGGCTCAAAAAATAGAGTTCTGTTTTGCATGACAAAGAAGGCGTTGGGATTGAGCTGTTTAGATGGTCGACGACGGTGAGGTGTTGGACCTGTGGCTGGACGTCAGAACTATCAGAGTGTCCGTGCAATTGGACATGCAATGGCACGATGGAACTTTACACACAGAGAAGTTTTTACGGGGCTCGACAGGTGCTAGGTGAGTACATATACCCCTTCGTTGGTGATGAAGCAGAGCTCTGTCAGGGGCAACACTGGTGGTCGACGTTTCCCTTTTGGGAAGAAGATGATCACAATGTGATCGTACGTGGAATGACACTACAATTAGAAGCTCTATAAGGGGAACACCATTGGTGTTCGACTGCAGATGGTCTAGGGAGGTCGCATGTGGATCAATCTTGTTGTAGTAAAAGATAATGCACTTCCATGCGTGGCTACTGGGAACGATTGGTCTGTTGTGGCTAGATGCAGTGGCCAAGCTCTCGTTCAAAGGTTTTTTTGTTGATGTGTGAGGTTGTAGCGACAAACAATGAGGAGAGGCTGAATTTGTTGCGCTTCTTCAAACCAAAAAGCTAAGGATGGGATTGTAAATATCTGTCGCCTAATGTGTTAAGGATGAAGGTGGGATCGTATGCTCTGATACCAAGTTGTTACGGGTTAACCTGCAGGACGTTGGTGAGTCGTCGAAGGAGCAGCTGGAGTCAGGGATGACAGATGAGGAGGATTCCACGGAAGCGGAACCACCACTGCCTAAGCGGGGCGTGCTTGGAGATAGAGAGATAACACAATATAATGCAAAGATAAGAGGAATAGACTAAGTTCTTGGATACCTCTTCATTCCATACAACACCTATCTTTAAATAGGTTTACGAAATTTTAATGACATCTAACAACTCCTAACTAATAACATCATAATGACTCAATATTTAATAATTATCAAAGACAAGACTCAAAAAGATAATAATAAAAGACAAGACTCAAAACGATAATAATAAAAGACATGGCATGACATACATAATTTATAGCATCTTAGGGCGACTACCCTGTACACATAATTGGAATGGAGACTACTTTTATATAACCAACATAATAATTGGAATGGAGAGCATAGACCAATTTTTGATTGCAATAAGGCTAATCAGGATACTATGATCTGATGATAGTTAAGTAGTATGCATACTACTTGAAAGCATATTTATACTTTTCTTAAATCTTAATTGATAATGACAAGTGAGAACTAAAGTTAGATTTATAAAATCATAATTAGGCTAGTGATTCATGGATTTGAGTGCTAGGCAGTAAATTAAATTGGTTGATATTTAAGCTGAGCATGACATAATTCAGATAAGACAACAGGTGTGACATCTATCTTAGATATGATAATAGAAAATTGTCTTGAGTGTTTTGAGAATGGACAATGAAGGTTAGAAGCTGTTAAATATGAAGGGGTAGCCCAATGGCAATATGGTTTGAAGTTGTTCAGTATACAACAACACTCAAGCCTTTCTCCTACTATAGTGGGGCCGGCTATATGGTTCCTTTGTCGCCATTGTGCCTTATCTTTTGTCATAAGTTGCTTAGTATGGTTTGCATAATTTAATGGTATGTCTAATGGTATGTCGAGATGTCCAAATTCTAATGGTATGTCGCGATGTTCAAGTTCTAATGGTATGTCGAGATGTGCAAATTCTAATCGTATCTCGGGATGCGTAAAGTTTAATATCTCGAGATGCGAAAAGTTTAATGGTACGTTGAGATGTACAAATTTTAATGGTACTTTGAGAGCTCAAATTTTAATGGTACGTTGAGATGCTCAAATTTTAATGGTACGTTGAGATGCTCAAATTTTAATGGTACGTTGAGATGCTCAAATTTTAATGGTACGTTGAGATGCTCAAATTTTAATGGTACGTTGAGATGCTCAAATTTTAATGGTACGTTGAGATGCTCAAATTTTAATGGTATGCCGAGATGTGCAAATTTTAATGGTATGTCGAGATGTGATCATCCAGTCATTTTCCTACTCAAATTCTCTATTCAAATGTACCGTTATTGCTATGGAAATAAACCGTTTAAAATTCACATTCATTCTTATGCAGATGTCGGAGCAATTTAATCAGGCTCTATCTCTGTCCGGTAAAATTCCTTCTGGCTTGTTCAATCATATGTTTGAGTTTTCGAATAGTTGGCAAAAGGATGCTGCAAATACCAAAACTCTTGCATTCGATGGCTGGTTTATAACCCTTTACACGGTAGCTCTTGCAAAATCTCACATTGAACTAAGAACTCATGTCAAAGAATCTGTTCCATCATCATGGGATCCAGCCGCCTTAGCAAGGTGAGTCATGTACTTCAGCACTAAACATCTGTCCTGCTAAGAGAAAACCTTGATTTTAGATATTTCTCTCTCTTTTATCTTCCATTTTTTGTTCATATTTCCGGTAGAGAAGAATAATTGACATCCCATACAGACTTTCCCTATTTTGAATTGCTTGCCTCTAATTTTGTTTGCATTTGCTGATGTTATTAATTAATGGAAATACTATTTTCTGACATAAATGTGTTGACAAATTGCAAAGTTCAGTTGCTTTACGTGATTTGAATATTGTTGCCGTTCCTCCTTGCGGTGACCCGTATGCAATGATGCTGCTCGCTAGACTTTATCCCGGTGGGTCCCGCCGTTATGTGGCCTTGTATGATTGAGTTTTGTTGATGGTTGATTGACAATGCAATCTTACATCTTAACTTATGGATTTTCTTCTTGGCATTGTAGGCAAGACTGTCAGGATCGCAATCCGGATCATAGAATCTTACAATTTTACGATCCAGATTTTGTAAATCGATCCTGATTTTGTAAAGCGATCATCAATCCGACCTTACTATCTGATTCGATTCTACCTCAAAACGATCTCATCTAGGATCTCAATCCTGACAACCTTGATTGTAGGGCTTAGTGAGCCTTTCCACTCTAATTGTTAGTTTAGAGTTGAATGCTCTTGTTTTTTTACATGATATCAAAGTGAGGTTCCAGGGCGCACACCTCTAGTGGAATGTGGCTATCCATGTGAGTAGGCGTGTTAGTGTTCCTCCTTGCGGTACTTGTCGTTGTTGACCCTGTACCGTTGAATTTATCTTGGCAGGGCCTGCAAGTATGTGGACTGTGTATGGCTGAGCTTTGTTGATTGTTGGTTGACAATATTAGTCACATCTTGATTCCCGTGTTTCCTCGTTGCCTTTATAGGGCATAGTGGGGCTCTACACTCTAGTTGGCTAGTTTTGAGTTGGATTCTCTTGGGTTTCTACAAATTCCATCCTTCTATTTTAGAAGGGAATGCACTATCATAGATTGTCATGATTTCTTAAATACATTGAAGGAATTTGGTTTTTGAGTTTAAAGATCAGCAATAGGCTGATCGATTGTAGTTGTCTATTTTCTCTAATTTCTTTTATGTATTGATAGAGATTACTAATTATTAAGCTACTGGATTACACTGAGATGTTGATTAAAATGTTAAATGTTATTTATTGAGTCAAATAATTCTCCTTGAATGTTTATAATTGAGAAAAAAACCTTTTGTTGTAGGGTAGACTAGTCTGAATTTTAATATGCAACCATAGGTGTTGTGTTGGGGAAAATAATTCTACACCCTAGGATGTTGCATGCCATATACACACAGACCCGACTGAATGATCACAAGCAGTTAAGAAATAATTAAATCCTAGAGAATTAATCTAAGCATTGCAAATTATTTTGAGATAAACAAATTTAGGTTTTTCTCCGCGTGGATGGATAAAATAACAGTGCGCTAGCAAATCGATCGTACAAATCTCAAGATATTCTAGAGCATACAACCACAAAACTAAAGATCCAAAATATTATGAAATCAACAATCCATACAACAATAATGATAACAAAAAACCATACATAAGAGACTCACAAAATAAGAGGGGGCGCAGTTTAAGGTGTGGAGATCCGATGATTGTAAAGGCTTTGACGGCTTGTCGGACGAAGGGAGGGTTTGGGTTGGACTGAAATGGCTGTTAGGGGAAGAGAATGGGATCTGGAAGCAGTGGAGAGAGTTGAATTAGGAGGAATCAATTAGTTGCCTGCTATTATTCATCCATAAAGGGGTATATATACTATTACAATAGACACAAAAACTCAAACACACGATGTGGGAGTAAAACCCACTTACACACAGTAATAATAATACCCGAAATAAACGACTTGTAAAATAACTCTCAAGTCTCCCCCTCAAGTCGGATGGAAGATGTCGGTCATTCCAAGTCTCTTGATGTTATTCATGAATGAGTCACTTCTCAAGCTCTTAGTGAACACATCTGCTAGTTGACCTTTAGAGTGGACGAATGACATGACCACTGTCTTTTTATCCAAGTGATCTTTGATGAAAAGTCGATCAATCTCAACGTGCTTTGTCCTGTCATGTTGAACTGGATTGTGAGCTATGTTGATCGCTGCCTTGTTGTCGCAAAACAAGGAGAAGGGAGACTTCACGGGAAACCCCAAGTCATGTAGAACCGTACGCATCCATAGGCCCTCACACATGCCTTGCGACATTGCACGATATTCTGCCTCAACGCTCGATCTAGCCACTACATTTTGCTTCTTACTGCGGCATGTTACCAAGTTTCCTCCAACAAAAGAACAATAACCTGTTGTAGATTTCCGAGCATCACGACATCCTGCCCAATCAGCATCAATGAAAACTTCAATCCTCAAGTGGTCGTTCTCGGAGAATAGAAGACCACGACCTAAGGCTTTCTTCAAATACCATAACACACAGTATGCTGCCTCTTAATGTTTTGTAACATCCCAGATTTTGACGTCGCGCTTAAATTAAATTCAGGGTCCAATCACGAGCTTATTGATCGAGCCGGCGGAGTATGAAGGTAACATTCATCTCATATGGTCCTCCTGCGTAGTAGTGTATTAGCTTACAATAATAATAATTACACTAAATAACTAGAATATTATATATATATATATATATAAAGGTATACCCCCCCCCCAAAATAACCGCACGGTTATAAAATCGTATGAGAAACCGCTCCCTATTAAGCGCGCCCCTCCATCCTGATAACCCCCATTGAAAAACCGAGCGATCTCTGGAGGTTCGTGCTTCCGTCTCCCGCACTCGCAAGCCCCGAAGCCACCGACCACTCCTCTGTCGCCGGAACCCGGTGTCGTCCTCTCCTCCTCCATTTGCTGGCTCCGGCGCTCTCTCTCCCTCTTCCCAAGTGCGGTTGGAGTTTCGGATTCAGCCCTAGCCCGAACGGAAAATTTCTGTAGAGCACTACCTTGGTTTTGGTGAGTTCTGTTTCTCGCTATTTTCTTTTTCTAGCGGAAATTGTGTTAGTTGGAGGCCGATTTTGATTATCTCTTCGTTTCCTCTTGTACTAATCAGGAATCGAAGTACTCGGTCTCCCGCAATCAGAAATTTATCGCTTATTTTGGGACCTAATCGCTCTTAGATCAAGGTATTACACCATTTTGTTTTTCGTAAGTTGTCCAAATTTGTATCTTTATCATTTTGAGACTTTCCACCAAAAACCCTAAGGGGGAAAGACGTTTAAAATAGGATTACTGTTGGATTTTAGATTTTGGTGGACATTGGAGTTAAAGACTTAGTCGTGGACAATTTTTTTTGAAAGGATCATGTCGCCCCGACGCATGTACGAACGCCGAAACACAGCTGTAAGAAATTCGACTCCCTTTAGTTGAACATATCAGACTACATAAATTCATGCTCAATTATGTCAGCGTACGTACTTAGAAATTACAAGTTCCTATAGTCAGAATCAAGTCAAAGGAGTAATTATACCCTCAGGCTAAATTAGTAAATGCAGTGTCATAAACCTTAAGGTCAGTACAGTTAGCCAGAGCGCTACACCGAGGTTGACTCACTGAACACCAGTCTAAGTGATGCGGGACAAGCGTCACACCTGCCCGCCACCCGGGAGTCCCACCAGGGGGCCCACCTGGAGTCGACACCAGGCGGCTTTCATCAGGGCCGCGGCCCGTACACCCCAACCAGCTCTCTGTCATGGAGTCACCACCATGCGGCAGGTTATTGAGGCCGGGGCTCGATCCCCGGACCTCCTAGATAAGAGGCCTTCACCAGCGCTCTCATCACCAACTGAGCCGCTGCTCAGTTGGTGATGAGAGCGCTGGTGAAGGCCTCTTATCGGCTCAGTTGGTGATGAGAGCGCTGGTGAAGACCTCTTATCGGCTCAGTTGGTGATGAGAGCGCTAGTGAAAGCCTCTTATCTAGGAGGTCAGGGGATCGAGCCCCGGCCTCAACAACCTGCCGCATGGTTGCGACTCCATGACAGAGAGCTGGTTGGGGTGTACGGGCCGCGGCCCTGATGAAAGCCTCCCGGTGCTGACTACAGTTGGGCCCCCTGACGGGACTCTAGGGTGGCAGGCAGGTGGACTCCTGGTCCCGCATCACTAAGTAAATTCAGAAAAGAGGTGAGGAAGATTTACCCTCGTGATTCTGGTGGAGGCACACCGCCGTGTTTTTAGAGCCAGTAGGCCACAACTCAAACTTCAAGCTCAAGATCGATGACCCTTGTTACAGATAAGGAACTCCTCAGATAGGAGTATGTGTTCCACTTTAGGGACACCCAGTTTCGGGCGCCATCAGGTTTGCCACTCAGATTGCAGTTCTAGTTGTGCATATAACAAGTATTAATAAGATAATGTTGAACTTGGTTGATACCCATAACAACGTTGATTCCAAATCTCCAGGAATTAACACATTAGAAGGAAGTTCAGGAATTAGTGTGTCAGATCACACGATAAGTCGATTCTATGCCAATTCATTTTCTCAATTGCCAAGTTGTATACTAGAAAATTTATGCATATTCTAAATTCATGTAATAATCACTTAAAAGTTTTCCTTTCCTTAAGTGTTGCTGAAGAAAGTAGTTTTTCTTACTCTTTTGTAGACACGATCCTATGATCCGGATTATGCATTTCGATCCGGATCGTGCTCAAGATCAGAATTAGACCGCGTCCACATTGGATCGCGACCCGGATCGTGGAATCGGTAGGCTCGCGATTCCTACGCGATTCCACGATCCCGTCGGCCCTATTAAAAAAGACGAACCCTAAACCCGTTTCATTCCCGACTCCTCTTCCTCCGTCGACGGCTCTTCCTCTCGACACATCTCTTCCGCCCGACGACATACATGTCTTCTTCTTCTTCGACTGTTCTTCCCGACTGTTCTTCCCGACTGCTCTTCCCGACTGCTCTTCCCGACTGATCTTCCCGACTGAGTTCTGAGTTTGCAGGCGTGCATTCCCGTCTGCTTGTCCACCCAACGTCTCTCCGAGCCTCCAGCAACTCCACTTTCTCCGGCAAGATAGGTTCTTCTTCTGTCATTGGATTTATGGTTGCTGCCATTGGATTTCTTCGACTGCTCTTCCCGACTACTCTTCCTGACTGAGTTCTGAGTTTGCAGGCGTGCATTCCCGACTGCTCGTCCACCCAACGTCTCTCTGGGCCTCTGACAACTCCACTCTATCCGACAAGACAGGTTCTTCTGTCATTGGATTTATGGTTGCTGTAATGGATTTCTTCTTCCTGATTTCTGAGTTTCTGGGTTTGCGGGCGTGTATTCCCGACGACTCTTCCTCCCGACGGGGCAACTCCACTCTCTCCGACAAGACACGTTCTTCTTCTTCTGTCATTGGATTTATGTTTGCTGTTATTGGATTAGCTTATTCAAACCAGGGCATTCCCGACTGCTCGCCCCATTTTCATCCAGCCAAAGTTACCAAATGGATCTTTAAAGGATTTTATTAGCACAGTTAGTAGGGTATGCTAGGTTTGAAGGTATAGAGGGAACACAAACGCAATTTATATCACAATTGGTGTTTTGTTCCAGAATCATTGAAATATAACTAAATTTACCTAAGAAATGTGAATTAATGTATTATCTAATTGACAATTCCCGGCCCAAATCCAGTAAAAAAATGATATTTCTTCACTCAATTTCACCCCCAACAAACAAAGAGGTGAAAACTATGTTAAGGATTTATAGTAAAACTTGATGATGAGGTTATGACTAATATAACTGTTAATGATTTATATTAGTGGTTTTGTATCGGTCCGACGAACATATGTTAAGGATTTATATTAGGACATGGTTGATGTGGAATTTATGTTATTTTTGGGTTTAGTTGTTCATTAGTTTATTTTTGATATAAATACTCAAATGTTTATTAGTTTTATAGTTCATTAGTTTTTGATATAAATACTCATTGTTCATTAGTTTATTAATCTTAATTTATGATTTTTGTAGTATCTTACAATCCTCGATCCGATCCGATCCAACCAGAAAACGATCCTACTTAGGATCTCGATCCTACTTAGGATCTCGATCCTGACAACCTTGGTTTACCATCGTGATTCTGGTGGAGGCACACCACCGTGTTTTCAGGGCCAGTAGACCACAACTCGAACTTCAAGCTTAGGATCGATGATCCTTGTTACGAATAGAGAACTTCTCAGATAGGAGTCCGTGTTCCACTTTAGGGACACCCAGTTTCGGGCGCCATTAGGTTTGCCACTCAGACTGCAGTTCTAGTTGTGCATATAACAAGTATTAATAAGATAATGTTGAACTTGGTTGATACCCATAACAACGTTGATTCCAAATCTTTAGGAATTAACACATTAGAAGGAAATTCAGGAATTAGTGTGTCAGATCACACGATAAGTTGATTCTATGCCAGTTCATGTTCTCAATTGTCAAGTTGTATACTAAAAAATTTATGCATATTCTAATTTTATGTAATAATCACTTAAAAATTTTTCCTTTCCTCAAGTGTTGCTGGAAAGCGTAATTTTTCTTACTCTTCAGTGGGCCTGACCCATTTGGAACTTGTTTTTACAGGGGGCTCAGGTCAGGGGATCCTCTTAGGATAGACGGTTCGGTCTTCAGTTGCCAGTTTATTCAATTGTACCACTGTTGTTGTAATTTGTTTTTATTTATAGACATTTGTATTTGTTGTATTTCTTCCGTGTTTTTGATATATCAGTTTTTTCAGTTTGACGGTAATTTAGTCCCTTAGTGATATATTTTTAGTTTTAGTTGGCTCCGTGAATTCAACTTAACAAGGTACACTTTTAACCTTAGATTTACTTCACTTTCCCGCTGTAAGTTTCCTTTTTAGCACTTTCATTACTTTTACCCGCTTTGTACCAGTTTATATACCGTTGCTTAGTTTACTTGTTATCGCTGATTGCTTATTCCTGTTAAACTTGGTTGAGGTGTTACAAATTGATATCAGAGCATAGGATCCCTGGACCCAGAAAATTCACAGTGCCATAAGATTGTGTCAGAAGAAAACTTTCGTTAGTAGAGTCATCGAGTTTTGTCCTACTCTTAGTTTTCGCGGGTGCATGAAGATACCTTCAGTATTAGATTTGTTTTTTCAGATATATCATTGGTATTAATAATTTCTTTTTCTATGCCCTTTACGCACCTCGAACCAGTGAAGCGGGGGAACCCTCACGTCAGAACGCTGTTCCTGATACCGTCATGGGTGATGCTAATGCACCACCTCCTCCACTCGCACCGACAGTACTGGAACCGACTGATTTGACAACTCAGATTGCCAAGGCAGTAGCTGTCGCATTATTAGAATTTCATAGAGGTCAACCTGCAAGGATTCCAGCTCTAGTTCCTGCACCTGTCCCCGCACCTGTAGTAGTGGAGGTCGGTATGGATCGATAATTAAGGGATTTCAGAGACCTCCACCCTTCCAACTACAGTGAAGATGGAACACCGATGGATACAGATGACTGTATTGCAAACACTAGAGATTTGCTAAATATTATGGAGTGCCCAAAAAATAAAAAGGTTCCACTAACAACGTTCCTACTTCGGGGTGAGGCAAAAATTTGGTGGACTGTATCTGGCAGATGATCCTGCCAGTAAGATGTCTTGTGAAATTCCTCTTTTGTTGGAAAATTGTTCTCTCTTTAGTGTGGGATAATGTAACCTTTAGTCTTGCCAGGTCGTACAACCGATATGTTTACTTGGGGCAACTTTTCAAGGGCTCTTGCGAACTGGTTTGTGCCCCTTTTCGCTCGTCGAGGTCTCCAGGAGAAGTATCTCGGACACTTCCAAGGGGATAAGACAGTTACTGAGTACAAGCGAGAACTTACTCACTTATCTCGATATGCGGGCTCGATGCAGGGAGATGAAGCTGAGAAGTGCAACCGTTTTGTGAATGACCGACGAGATTCTCTGAGGCAGCCGTTGATGACCATGGTCAACGCAGATTACAGAAGTTTGGTGGATACATCAAGAAGATTAGAGGTTGACCAGCAGCGAGTCCAAATGCGCGATAGTTTCCTCCCCAAGAGGCCTCATAATGGGTCATCGTTTCAGCAGGATAAGAGTCAACCAAGAGACCGCTGGAAATAAGAAGCGAAATGCCGATTCTAAGCAGGACAATCAGTATGGGGGCAAGCCCAGAGACTACCCCCTTTGCCCAAAATGCAATCGACATCATTCTGGAGAATGTTTGGCTGCTTCAGGCATCTGTTACAAGTGCCAGAGGGCTGGACACTTTGCGCAGAATTGCCCAGAGTTTGCGGGTAAGCAGGTAATATGATGCATGCAGAAGCTAAAGCCGTTTTGCAGGAGGTACCAGTGGTCTGTGAGTTTCCCGATGTTTTTCCCGAGGAGCTACCCAGTGCTCCTCGTTTCAGAGAGATTGATTTTCAGATTGACCTTATTCCTGGATTTGCACCAGTGGCCAAAGCTCCTTATCGCATGGCTTCTAAGGAGTTGGTTGAGTTAAAAATCCAGTTGCAGGAGTTGCTTAATTTGGGATTCATCAGACCCAGTACTTCGCCGTGAAGAGCTCTTGTCCTTTTTGTGAAGAAAAAGTACGACGGTTTGAGATTGTGTATCGATTAACGAGAGTTGAATAAACTTACTATTAAGAACAAGTATCCTCTTCCAAGGATATATGACTTGTTCGATCAACTCGAGGGGTCTTGCACTTATTCCAAGTTAGATCTGAGGTCGGGATACCATCAGTTGAAAATTTGAGATGAGGATATCCAGAAGATGACGTTTAGTATCAGATACAACCACTTTGAGTTTGTAGTCATGCCGTTTGGGTTGACTAATGCCCCATCTGCATTTATTGATGGATTTGCAATCGACATCATTCTGGAGAATGTTTGGCTGCTTCAGGTATCTGTTACAAGTGCCAGAGGGCTGGACACTTTGCGCAGAATTGCCCAGAGTTTGCGGGTAAGCAGGTAATATGATGCATGCAGAAGCTAAAGCCGTTTTGCAGGAGGTACCAGTGGTCTGTGAGTTTCCCGATGTTTTTCCCGAGAAGCTACCTAGTGCTCTTCGCTTCAGAGAGATTGATTTTCAGATTGACCTTATTCCTGGATTTGCACCAGTGGCCAAACCTCCTTATCGCATGGCTCCTAAGGAGTTGGTTGAGTTAAAAATCCAGTTGCAGGAGTTGCTTAATTTGGGATTCATCAGACCCAGTACTTCGCCGTGAAGAGCTCTTGTCCTTTTTGTGAAGAAAAAGGACGACGGTTTGAGATTGTGTATCGACTAACGAGAGTTGAATAAACTTACTATTAAGAACAAGTATCCTCTTCCAAGGATATATGACTTGTTCGATCAACTCGAGGGGTCTTGCACTTATTCCAAGTTAGATCTGAGGTCGGGATACCATCAGTTGAAAATTTGAGATGAGAATATCCAGAAGACGACGTTTAGTACCAGATACAACCACTTTGACTTTGTTGTAATGCCGTTTGGGTTGACCAATGCCCCATCTGCATTTATGGATCTGATGAAAAGGGTGTTCAGAGAGTTCTTAGACCGATTTGTGATTGTTTTTATTGATGATATCCTTGTGTATTCCAGAAATAAGGAGGAGCATGCCACGCACCTCAGGACATTTTTAAGCACTCTTAGGCAGAATCAGTTATATGCTAAGTTTTCTAAGTGCGAGTTCTGGCTCCCAGAAATGGCATTCTTGGGTCACGTGGTTAGTGGAGATGGACTTGCAGTTGATCCAAAGAAGATTGCGGCGATCAGAGATTGGCCAAGGCCGAGGACAGTTGCAGAGGTCCGTAGTTTTCTCGGCTTGGCAGGCTACTACAAGAGATTTATCCAGAATTTTTCGAAGATAGCCCTTCCGTTGACCTCGCTTACCAAGAAGGGAATATCTTTTAGTTGGACCTCAGACTGTGAGTCTGTTTTTGAGGAGTTGAAGATTAGATTATTAGATGCACTTGTACTATGTCTTTCTTCAGGTGTCGATGACTTTCAGATTTACAGTGATGCTTCAGGCCAGAGTCTGGGTTGTGTTCTCATGCAGCATGAAAAAGTTATAGCTTTTGCTTCCAGACAACTGAAGAATCACGAGAGAAATTACCCTGTGCACGATTTGGAGTTAGCAACTGTCATCCATGCATTGAAGATTTGGAGACACTACCTTTATGGTGTTCGGTGTGAGATCTTCACAGATCATAAGAGTCTTAAGTATATCTTTGATCAGAAAGAGCTCAATTTGAGGTAGTGTAGGTGACTCGAGTTTTTAACAGATTATGAAGTTACTATTCAGTATCATCCGGGAAAAGCTAACGTTGTAGCGGACACTCTCAACAGAAGGAGTTCTAGTTATTCTCTCATCACCCACTAGGAAGAGTTGGTACGAGCCTTAGAAAGGCTGGAGATTAGTGTGGTGTCGCGCCCTAGTTTTAGCCCTATCAGTTTGGGATGGATTGAGATAAAGTGCGACATCAAAGAAAAGATCCGTGATGCCTTGCACTTAGATCCAAAGATGACAGAGATTCTCGATTTGACTCGGACTGGTCAGAGAGACGATTTCATGGTTCGTGATGTGTTGCTGCTATTTAAGGGAAGAGTGTGCATTCCTGATGTTGGTCATCTTCGCGATAATATTTTAATTGAGGCTCATAAATCCAGGTATTCCATACATCCATGCAACACGAAAATGTATGCAGATCTCAAAAAGTCAGTTTGGTGGCCAGGACTTAAGGGAGATGTCTCAGACTATGTGGGGAAGTGCGAGACTTGCATGTTAGTTAATGCGGAGTGTCAGAGGCCCGAAGGCAAGTTGCAACCTCTTCCGATTCCAGAGTGGAATTTTGAAGACATCTTTATGGATTTTGTGCATGACCTCCCTAGATCCCAAAATGTGAATGACTCGATTTGGGTGATCGTGGATCGACTGTCCAAGGTTGCACATTTTATTCCCAACAAGAGTACCGATCAGGGTCCAAGGTTGGCCCAGTTGTATGTGGATGAGATAGTCTGTCTTCATGGTATACTGAAGTCTATCGTGTCGGATAGAGATGATAGATTTACCGCTAGAGATTGGAAATATATTCAGGAGCGTCTGGGTACTCAGTTAAAGTTCAGTACAACTTTCCACCCCCAGACTGATGGGCAGACAGAGCGTACAAATAGAACCATGGAAGATATGCTTTGCATTTGTATCTTGGATTTTGGGGGCAAATGGGAGAAGTATGTCACTTTGGTGGAATTCTCCTATAATAATAGTTTCCAGGCGAGTATCAGCATGACACCATTTGAGGCCTTGTATGGCAGGCGTTGCCGGACATCTTTATGTTGAGTAGAAAGCGAAGAGAGAGCTTTTAGCAAAGAATCATGGATAGACAAAACCACAGACAGAGTCAAACTCATTCAGGAGCGCATGAAGATTGCTCAAGACAGAGAAACCAAATACTACGATCAGAGACATAGAGCAGTTGAATTCAAGGTTGGGGATCACGTTTATCTGAAGGTGAGATTAGTCAAGAGAGTATCTAGGATTAAGCGGATGAAGAAGTTGAGTCCCAGATATGTGGCTCCATTTGAGGTGCTAGAGCGCATAAGTGAGGTTGCATACAAGTTGACCTTACCTGAGGATATGTGTGGATTACATGACATATTGCACGTCTTCTATCTGAGGAGAGCGGTCAGAGATCCAAATCAGGTGATCAGTACTAAGGATGCGCCGATTGAATCAAGTCTCAGTATCAGTATCTTGCCAGCCAGGATTGTGGATTCAAGGATTCAGGAGCTCAGAAACAGAGAGATTCGTATGGTTAAGGTCCTTTGGATGAATTGTGGTCGACCAGAGTATATTTGGGAAAGAGAGGATGAACTCCGTGACATTCAAGATTATGCGTCTCTTTGATTCAGGTACGTTTGCGATTTTTGAGGACGAAAATTTATTAGAAGGAAAGATTTGTAACATCCAGATTTTGACGTCGCGCTTAAATTAAATTCAGTGTCTGATTGCGAGCTTATTGATCGAATCGACGAAGTATGAAGGTAACATTCATCTCATATGGTCCTCCTGCGTAGTAGTGTATTAAATTACAATAATAATAATTACACTAAATAACTAGAATATTATATATATAAAAAGGTATAAAATCCCCCCCTCAAATAACCGGTTCACGGTTATAAAACCGTATGAAAAACCGCTCCCTATTAAGCCGCGCCCTCCATTCCGATAACCCCCATTGGTAAAAACTGAGCGGAGACGTTTCCGCATCTCTGGAGGTTTGCGCGTTCCGTCTCCCGCAGCCGCGTCGCAAGCAGGAACCCGAAGCCCTAGCCGACCACTCCTCTGTCGCCGGAACCTGGTGTCGGCCCCTCCTCCTCCCTTTGCTGGCTCCGACGCTCTCTCTCCCTTTCCCAAGTTCGGTTGGAGTTTCAGATTCATCCCTAGCCCGGACGGAAATTTCTGTAGAGCAATACCTTGATTTTGGTGAGTTCCGTTCCTCGCTATTTTCTTTTCCTAGCGGAAATTGTGTTAGTTGGAGGCCGATTTTGATTACCTCTTCGTTTCCTCTTGTCCTAATCAGGGATCAAAGTACTCGGTCTCCCGCAATCAAAAATTTTTCGCTTATTTGTTGACCTAATCGCTCTTAGATCAAGGTATTGCACCATTTTGTTGTTCGTTAGTTGTCCAAATTTGTATCTTTATCATCTTGAGACCTTCCACCAAAAATCCTAAGAGGGAAAATGTTTAAAATATGATTACTATTGGATTTCAGATTTTGGTGGACATTGGAGTTAAAGACTTAGTGGTGGACATTTTTTTTAGAAAGGATCATGTCGCCTCGACGCGTGTATGAACGCCGAAACACCGCTGTAAGAAATTCGACTACCTTTAGTTGAACATATCAGACTATGTAAATTCATGCTCAATTATGTCAGTGTACGTACTTAGAAAGTACATGTTCCTATAGTCAGAACCAAGTCAAAGGAATAATTATACCCTCAGGCTAAATTAGTAAATGCAGTGTCATAAACCTTAAGGTCAGTACAGTTAGCCAGAGCGCCACACCGAGGTTGACTCACAGAACACCAGTCTAAGTAAATTCAGAAAAGAGGCGAGGAAGCTTTACGCTCGTGATTCTGGTGGAGGCATACCACCGTGTTTTCAGGGCCAGTAGGCCACAACTCGAACTTCAAGCTCAGGATCGATGACCCTTGTTACAGATAGGGAACTCCTCAGATAGGAGTCTATGTTCCACTTTAGGGACACCCAGTTTCAGGCGCCATCAGGTTTGCCTCTCAGACTGCAGTTCTGGTTGTGCATATAACAAGTATTAATAAGATAATGTTGAACTTTATTGATACCCATAACAACGTTGATTCCAAATCTCCAGGAATTAACACATTAGAAGGAAATTTAGAAATTAGTGTGTCAGATCACACGATAAGTCGATTCTATGGCAGTCTATGTTCTCAATTGCCAAGTTGTATATTAGAAAATTTATGCATGTTCTAAATTCATGTAATAGTCACTTAAAATTTTTCGTTTCCTTAAGTGTTGTTGGAGAGAGTAGTTTTTCTTACTTTTCAGTGAGCCTGACCCATTTGAAACTTGTTTTTACAGTGGGCTCAGGTCACGGGATCCGCTTAGGATAAGCGGCTCAGTCTTCAGTCGTTAGTTTGTTCAGTTGTACCACTGTTGTTGTAATTTGCTTTTATTTACAGACATTTGTATTTGTTGTACTTCACCCGTGTTTTTGATATACGAGTTATTTCAGTTTGACGGTAATTCAGTCCCTTAGTGATATATTTTCATTTTTAGTTGGCTATGTGAATTCAACTTGACAAGGTACACTTTTAACCTTAGATTTACTTCACTTTCCCGCTGTAAGTTTCCTTTTTAGCACTTTCTTTACTTTTATCTGTTTTATAGCAGTTTATATACCGTTACTTAGTTTACTTGTTATCGCGGACTGTTGATTCCTGTTAAACTTGGTTGAGGTGTTACATGTTTAACCCTGGGAGCGTGCATGTAGATACTCAGGATGCCAACTGCATAAGTAATGTCTGGACGAGTATGTGACAAATATATTAGTTTCCCAACTAATCTCTGTAGCGAGTGACATCGGCTTGGTCACTGTCACCATCTTCACAGATTCCATGATTTTCTTCCATTAGAGTGTTTGCTGGAGCACAACCAAGCATACCGATCTCCTGCAGCAGATATAGGACATACTTCCGTTATGATATGAAGATATCCTGATTCGATCTAGTCACCTCAATTCCCAGAAGGTATCGTAACCTTCCCAAGTCTTTCACCTCAAACTCGACAACTAAGAGAGACTTGAGATTTGCAATCTCTTCCAAATCGTTACCAGTGATTACCATGTCATCCACGTAGAGAGTAAGGAACACAACACCCTGAACACGTCTTTGAATAAACATAGTGTGATCAGACTGCGTCTGTTTGTACCCAAATTTGAGCATAGCCGCGAGGAATCTGCCAAACCATGCTATGGGGGACGATTTCAGGCCATATAAGGACCTCCTTAGCCGACAGACAAGACCTTCAGTTCCTTTTTTACAAACCCAGGAGGGAATTTTATGTATACCTCTTCATCAAGCTCACCATGGAGAAACACGTTCTTAACATCCAGTTGATGAAGATTTCAGTCCATACAAGCCGTACAAGACAACAATACCCAAATAGAGTCCATCTTAGCCACAGGGGCGAAAGTCTCCTGGTAGTCAACTCACTGAGTCTGAGTGTACCCCTGAGCAACCAGCCGTATCTTGTACCGTTCGACCTTCCCTTCTGGATTCTGTTTGACATAAAACACTCATCTCGAGCCAATAGCCCTCTTGCCAGGAGGAAGGGACGAGTCATCCCAAGTATGGTTCTTGTCCAAGGTTGACATCTCCTCTTTCATAGCCTGAGTCCAGGCCGGGATACCCAACGCTTCCTGCCATGTCCTGGGTATAACAACCGCCGAGGGAGAAACAACAAAGGCCTGATGGGCCGGGGCAAGACGGTGGTAAGCCACATGGTTAAAAATAGGATGTTTAGTACGTGCAACCTCACCTTTTAACAGAGCAAGCAAGATATTCAAATTTGCATCATCGGAATCTAAGGCGGAAGCGGGCACTGGTAGAGGCGGAGCCTTAGTAGCGTGTATACGGGAGGAGCGTCAGTGATATACGGGAGGGAAAGGAGATATCAGAGTATCAGACAGAGGAGCAGGGATAGAGGGGCCCTCCTCCTGAGACACAGACAGTTGTGGTGGTAGAGAAGGAAGAAGGGGAAGAGGAACATCCATATCACCAGTACTCTCTCCCTGACGAAGGGCATGAGTCGATGACAAGAAATAGGATTCCCCTTCTCGAAAGGTAACATCCATAGTGCAATAGATACGCATAGAGGGAGGGTGGTAACACCGATACACTTTCGTCGTGGAAGAGTATCCGAGGAACACGTACCGAAGGGCCCGAGCTAAGTTATCAAAGGCGCAATGCGCACCAGGACGCAAAGGGCTCCTGTAGCCTAGGAGCTTGGCGCAGCCGCGCGCTTGAGGCACGTGAGGCGCAAAAATGGGGGAAAGGGAAATTGAGCGAATTGGGCGCGCAATTTCATCAAATTGGGCGCCAATGTGCGCCTAGGGGTGCCTCAGGTGCGTTTAAGATCATGTTTTTGCCCATATAATTTTTTTTAAATACCTTGAAAGGCCCGGGCGTGCGCCTGGGCGCGCCTGGGGCACATCGCCCACCTCAGCCGTGCTGAGGCGCGCCGGGCTGCGCCTGGTGCGCCTTGATAACTAAGGGCCCGAGGGTCCAATTTGTCACGATGGGGCAAATGAATGTGTACAAAACATACGAATCCAAAGACACGAGGAGGCAAGTGGGAAGTATAAATCACAGTTATAGTAGACAACCGAGCTAGGGGAGTAACATAGCTAAGCACATATGAGGGAAGCCGATTGATAAGATGGGCAGCGGTAAGAACTGCATTGCCCCAATAGAACTTAGGAAGGTGCATAACGCCCAAAAGACAACGGGCGACATCCAACAAATGCCGGGTTTTTTGTACGACAACGCCATTTTCGGTAGAGGTGTGAACACACGTGGTTTGGTGTATGATACCATGACTGGTGAGGTATGAGCCAAATGCTCCCCAATCGTCATACTCCCCTCCATTATCACTGCGTAAGACACGAACCGCACCTTTAAATTGAGTCTGAACCATTTTGTGAAAAATCTGAAAACAAGAGAAGACTTCACTTTTTTTTTGAGCAAATACACCCAAGTTGTACTGGAAAAAACAGTCAATAAATATGACTAACAAAAACCAAAGGTAGATAAAACGGAGGACGGTCCCCAAACATCAGAATGAACAACATCAAACAATGTGTTACAAGGAGAAGATAAATGCGATGAACTATGTCTCACATGTTTAGACTTATCACAATCATCACAGGCAAAAGTTTGTAAAAAAAGAAAAAGAACAGGAAACAATTTCTGAAGATAGAGAGGAGAAGGATGTCCAAGCCGCAGGTGCCAGCGACGAACATCATCAGCTGTAACAGAAGTACAGGAGAGAGCCTGAGAGGGAGGTTGATCTTGGTAATACAGTCCACCGCGGTTCCTACCACTGCCAATGTTCCGCTTCGTACCCAGTTCCTGAAAAACATAGGAATCAGAAAAAAAAGGTTACAGAGCAATTAAGAGAGCAAGTAATGCCACTGATGGAAAGTAGATTGCGAGGAAAAGAGAGAACATGAAGAACAGATGACATAGAGATAAAATGAGAACAAGAAATCTGACCTTTCCCAGCAATGAGAGACAACAAGCCATTAACAAAAATAACTTTGTCCTTACTAGAGAAAGAGGTGTAAGAGAGGAAACCTAAGGAGGAGCCGGTCGTGTGGTGATGACACTAGAATCAATCACCCACTAAGAAGAGGGGACAACGACAGCATGAGCATGCGACATAGCAATAGTGGCAATGGAAGCGGAAGCACCCGGAAGTTGATCAGACTGAGAGTGCAACAGACGGAGGAAAGCATCCAACTTAGGAGTAGTAAGTTGCCCGGGATCAACAGTGGTGGTCTTGTCGTAGACATATGTAGAGTAAGCGACATCATGAGGTCTGGAGCCACCCAGGCGATGCCCCCTCGTCCAGGCCCTCGTCCACGACCACGATCACGCGGGGCAAGATGAAGGTGGAGCTTGTAGCACACCTCCCGAGTATGGCTTTTGCAGCCACAATAATCACAAATAGGAGCAGACAAGCTCGGGCTGAAAACTTGGCCACGACTAATACTAGTGAGAGCAGAGCGATCAGGAGGGGTACTAGCACTAAGACACCTCCGACGGTCTTCATCACCCAGGATCATGCTGAAGGCCTCCCGAAGGGACGGAAGCGGAGTGCGGTGAAGGATATGCGTCCGCACCATGTCGAACTCCATGTTCAGTCTCATCAAGAAAACATGGAGACGAAAGCGATCCTCCTGTTGCTGTAGCTGAACAACGTCCGCAATACATGCTGGAGTGAAGTGTGAGAAGTAGTCCAATTCCCGGTATAATCCCTCGAACTCAAAAAAAAAGATGACGCCGTCATAGAGTCTTGCCGCAGTTCTGAAATGCGGCGTGTAAGTTCATAAACTTGCGTAGAGCTACCAATCTGAGAATACGTCTCCCGGGCACGGGTCCAAATATCAAAAGTAGAATCCATCAACATGTAATTCCGGTAAACCTTCAGAGACATAGAGTGAAGAAGTCATGAAACAACCAGAGAGTTTTCTGAGTCCCATCGCTTCCAGGAGGGATCAGTTTGTTGGGGATGCAAATGACATGTTGCGCCGCCCAGGACCATTCAAGATAGTTTGTCATCTAATGGGATGGTGGTGATCTTCAGGGAGCCAGAGTGGCCATGGGATCACTAAGGGTCTCGCTCATCTGAGGCGTAATCACACTTGGTGACGACACTGAAGAGTCACTTTCGTCGGGGGATTGAGCAGCCATTAAGGGAAAACACAAAAAAAAGGAACCAAGCTGTACTGGCGCTGCACCAGAGATAAGAACGAGAGAAAGAAACCCCGGAGGAAGCGGCCGGATGAAACCGCGGACTGCACAGAAGCCCGACGCCGAATAGGAAACCAGAGGAGGCACCGAAGCCGAGAGAGAAAGGAGGGCCGCTGGAGGAACTAGGCGGCCTGCATCAAGGAGAAGGGGTGGAAGAAGACTCGACGGGCTGCATTACGGAGGGACGGCGACAACATCCCTCTCAGCAGCCGGCGGTGGGGTGGAGGCCGCCCGACATCCGGAGCGGTGCTGAGCGGAGCGGTGCCGAGTGGAACGGGGCGGAGCCGGGGCGTAGCGGAGCGGGGTGGAGCGGGGAGGACGCGGGTGTAGTGAGCATGGGATGCGGGGAAGGCGGGATGCGGGAGAGGCGGAGTCAGACCCGGGCTTAGGGTTTGCCTCTGATACCAAGTTGAATTAGGAGGAATCAATTAGTTGCATGCTATTATTCATCCATAAAGGGGTATATATACTATTACAATAGACACAAAAACTCAAACACATGATGTGGGATTAAAACCCACTTACGCACAATAATAATACTCTGAATAAACGACTTGTAAAATAACTCTCAAGTGAGAGGCCGCAGGTTTGCTGAATGGTGGGTGGTGGTAGGGCATTATGGCTATTGTGGTGAGGGGAGGCACCTCTAGATGCGCCCGTAGGGTAAATGGAGGCCAAATACTGCAATATGGATGGTTGGCGGTGTTGGAAGAGGGCTAGCGACATCGGTTAGGGTTTCTATGGAAGCAACGGGCTTCAGAGGGGGGTAGGTCATAGGTGCGATAGGTTTTAGAAGAGGGGAGGACGTGAAACTGCAGTTTTTGGAGGGGATTGGGTGTGCAGCTGCAGGTTTTGGAAGAGGAGAGGGTGTGTGGCTGCGGCTTTTGGAGGATGAAGGTCAGGTGTGCGGCTTAGGATTTTGGAAGAGGGGATCAGGTGGCTTATTTAAGGGAAAGGGAAAAATAAGGAGATAAAAGCAATAGCTAAGAGTCGACATCTATGGTCTCATGGAGTCGGCACTGCGGGAAGATCGCCGGATTTTGGAAAGATTTCTCCAAAATGTGCAATGCCCTATGACGGCTGCCCCCATTCTTATTTATAATTAAACATATTAGGGCAGCCTTACATCAACATTTGTGTTAGGGAACATATCTCACTTGATACTACAACTACAATAACAACACTCAAGCCTTTATCCCACTATAGTGGGGCGGCTATATGGATCCTTTGTCGCCATTGTACCCTATCTTTTGTCATAATCTCACTAATGCCTAAGTACATAATATCTTTCCGTATAGTTTCATTCCAAATCTTTATTGGTCTACCTCTCCCTCGTTTAACATGCCTAGTGACTAGACTCTCACAACGCCTAACAAGTGCCTCTAATGGTCTCCTTTGCACGTGTCTAAACCATCTTAGTCGAGCTTCTCTCACTTAATACTAAATAAAAAAACACAATATATGAAAAATCATGTAAATAGAAGTCCGGACGCATCTGTGAAGTCGGATTGCTATCCGGTCAAACTCTCCTGCACGAGTTGACAAATGTGGGTCCCTCCATGCGACTAACCAAGTGTGGCGGATGACCCCCACCACCTTTGATTTATTATTCTTTATATACCATTTTTCTTTGGAGGTGTTTGTCTACATTGAATACTGTATGCATTTTTATTAAATCGTTTTGTCAGTGTAGAATGTTATGCAATTTGTCTTTGATTACTCTGAAATTTTGATTTGGCGATGTCTAGAAGGTATCCCGAAAGCTTAATTTCTGCACAAAAATAGTGTCGGGAGTTAGAGAGAGAATTCAGTTGTGTTGTCAAAAATATTGTGATGAAAGAAGAGGAAACAGGATATACGAGGAAAGGGACGCCAAAGTTAGTGCTTGAAAGTATACGTGTTTGCGTTACTAAGGCTGGTACCAATTGTGGATAAAAAAGTTTAGTTTGTTCTCTTCACATGGTTAGACCTAGGCTTTGGGTGAAGCCGTGAAGATGACTAATAACTCATGTACCGAGATTACAAAATGCACTTATGTATGTTGTCTATTTGTAGTAACAATTTTAAGATTGCTATGTTATTCTATGTCAGATTCATTGAAAAGTTTGGCACCCATATTATTGTTGGTGTAAAGATGGGAGGAAAGGATGTCATATATGCAAGACAACAACATTCTTCAAACCTTCTACCTGTTGAAGTTCAGAAGAGATTAAAAGAAATGGCAGACAAAAGGTTTCTGGATGTTAACTCTCAATTTAGAATATCAGGAGATACATTTGTGAAGGATAAGGTACTGTTTCTTGACTTCCCATGCGCTTGTCCATCGTTTTTTGGAATGGAGTTAGTTTTCTTGAGAAACAATGCCATGTTTCAAAATAATTGGGGAATTTATTTATTTTATTTATTTATTCTTATCTGTAGATGATGTCACTAAAAAGAAATTCATTGCTCCTCCCAAAGTGTTCCTAACTAGGATAACACTAACTACTTTTGATGGGCCTAATCGAGTTGGAGACACTGGTTAAACATTATCAAGATTTCCAGTCATTCAGTGTTAATTTCATGTCATCGTTGCATGTATGCGACACTCACCTTGCTGTTGTAACTTCGTTGAGATGGCAGGGTTATAGGAGTAATGTAACCAACATGTCCTTTTCAAGTGGATGGTCCTAAGGTTGCTATAATGGTAGACAACAACTCTTCTCTAAATCATTTTTTGAGTTACTGCTCTTTGTTATCTAGCCTCCCAGAGCAACCTAAGAAGTTTGGAGCTTGTATAAGTATGTACATTATATACCCGACCTTCTCTAACCAATTCAACTCGCTCATAGCCAGCTTTCTCCCTTCTTGTGTGAGAGTTTTAGACTTTCCCTCTCAAGTGTAAGAGAATGTTAGCTTGTCATATTTATTATCATATTAATCATTGTTTTAAATGTCTTCTGACATGTCCGACATGTCCAACTTGTCTCCAGACATGTCATTTTTAAAGACAAAAATGATATGTTATATTAACAGACTAACAACATATGTTTAAATTGCTTA
The DNA here is from genome assembly GCA_039583875.1 of Platanthera guangdongensis. Lineage (NCBI taxonomy): Eukaryota > Viridiplantae > Streptophyta > Magnoliopsida > Asparagales > Orchidaceae > Platanthera > Platanthera guangdongensis. Next base: position 85,021,737 of record CM077163.1, read on the forward strand.
TATCTATTATATTATGTATGTTTAAATCGATTAGACTTATTGTTTCGATATTTTTAATGTTTATTCTTAAAACCAATTTTGTATACTTGTTTCACAAAATTAAAGAGTTCCAAGAGAGATCTTATGGATCTCTCTTGATCCAAGAGAGATCTTATGGATCTCTCTTGATCCAAGAGAGATCTTATGGATCTCTCTTGATCCAAGAGAGATCTTATGGAGAGTCTATCGAGAAAGAAAACAAGATTTGCATATGCTGTTTATTGATCTTGAGAAGGCTTATGATAGAGTTCCAAGAGAGATCTTATGGAGAGTCTTAGAAAAGAAAGGTGTAAATGTATCATATATTGACATAATCAAAGATATGTATACAAATTCAATGACAAGGGTGATGACATCTGGAGGATTAACACAGGAATTCCCTATCACTGTTGGATTACATCAAGGTTCAGCTTTAAGCCCTTATCTCTTTACCCTTATCTTAGATGAGCTCACCAGAGATATCCAACAAGCAATACCTTGGTGTTTATTGTTTGCGGATGATATCGTTTTGGTTGATGAGACGTGCGATGACGTAAACACAAAACTTGAATCTTGGCGAGATACTTTAGAAAAGAAGAGTTTTAGGTTGAGCAAGGCAAAGACGGAGTATATGAAGCTTAAATTTAGCACTACAAGAAGGACAGATGACTTCGTTATTAAGTTGGGTGATCAAGATATTTTCCGTAGTGAGTGTTTTAAATATCTTGGATCGATAGTTCAAAAAGATGGAGGTATTGATAAAGATGTGACACATAAAATCCAAGCGGGTTGGTTGAAGTGGAGAGGCGCATTATGGATCTTATGTGATCGTAAAGTATCACTAAAACTTAAGGACAAGTTTTACCGTACTGCAATTAGACCCGCGATGCTCTATGGTTCTGAGTGTTGGGCAGTGAATTGTGTACATGAGCAAAAAATGGGAGTTGCGGAGATGAGAATGCTTAGGTGGATGTGTGGACACACGAGATTGGATAAAATTAGGAATGAAAGTATCAGTGATAAGACAGGATTTGCACCAATTTCAGAGAATGTGCGAGAAGCTCGTCTAAGATGGTTTGGGCACGTACAAAGGAGACCAATATAGGCACTTGTCAGGCATTGTGAGAGTCTAGTCACTATGCATGTTAGACGAGGGAGGGGTAGACCAATAAAGATTTGGAATGAAACTATAAAGAAAGACATGATGCACTTGGGCATTAGTGAGATTATGACAAGATAGCTCATAATGACGACAACGGATCCATATAGCCGACTCCACTATAGTGAGATAAAGGCTTGAGTGTTGTTGTTTCACAAAATTTTAATTTCATATTACAGAAGAAATGAAAATATTAAATACATTTATTAGTTGATTGTTTGCATATCTTTTATATAATTTTATATGTTTGAAAAAACTTATAATCAATCAAATTTTTTTTAACTTTTAAATTTTCTTTATTTGTAATAAACTTTATGTTATCAAAATAAAATTATTGTATACTATTAAAGATATTTTACAATGTATCATTTTGTATTTTAATAATATTTTATCTTAGATACTATTCGATTTTATTTCGTAATATTAATTGCTCATTTCTTTATTTGTTATATTATTTTTCTATTTTTATAACATATTATTATAGTTAGTATACATAAAAAAATTTATTTGTAAGACATGAAAATCCGATATTTTAAAATATCTCCAACTTCAGACTTCCGACATTTAAAAATTCAATCCAATATGTTGCCAACTTCCGATATTTACAACTTTGATCTTAATAAACTTAATCTTGCGTCCAACTACTTCACTCCAAAGATGACAACACTCCTTGCATCGAACACACTCGGAGTGAGATGAGAGCAGTTCTCTTAATCGAGAGCTCATTGATCTAATCTCTACACAACACCGATATCATCCATGTTGCACTAGATCCTTCCTCCAACGACAATCCCTCTCTCTTGGCAGTCTTTGTCGCTGTACATTGCAAAAAATGTTGACACCCTGCCCAATTGGTCATCCCCGATGATTTCTATAACTTCCTCGCCGTCTCCCCTCTCTACGCATAACCCCCCGGCCCCCTCCACCCCTCCCCTTTCTTTTTCCTTCTCCGCACCCACCTACCATGGAGCTGGAGTTTATGTTTTAGGCATTACAAATACATTGACTTCATCTTATGGTTGCATCAAACACCCCTGTCTAATATGACCAACTTCATCTTTGGAGATTTACAAATTATGATATTGACAACATTTGCAATGATTTCAATTTTCAAATTATTAAGATATTTCTATATCCAGATCATAAGCTTTGATTCCAGGACTGTGATCAGCATTCCTTCCTATGCTGTATACCTGTATCCTCTGTTATACTATTGCATTAATGGAGCTATTTAAAGTATTAATAAGGCATAAAACTAAAGCTTATCACTACTTTCCTAGCCTGTCTGGCCCAAATCCTCAATAGCCTCTGCACGTTTGCCAAGAAATTGTGATTCCGTGCTACTTGCTTCTCCATTATATAAGATGTAGATTCAAATTTGAGTAAGAGGTCATCTTTTCTATCATGATTTCTCTTCTTATGCAGACATCTTTTTTATTCATTTTCAGAAACACAATCGTTGCACTCAACCTCAAGGATGCACATGCACCCGTTTCATCACCGTACCTCCCTGGCCCATTCTTCCAACTATTTTGGATAATAGTTCTTTTTGGGCGTGGACAGTTGATGCAACTCATCAATCAGATCTTTATAAGTTATCTTAAGACATCCACTCTTTATAGTGGATGCTAAATTGCAATTGCCAACTTTTGATGGTGCAATGACTGATTAAGATTCTTCGGAACTGTGGTGGAGGTGATAAAATTCTATTCACACTGCCACTGCTGATTTGCAGGCTTTTGGTTTCCCGGTGGTGGGAAAGCACTTTTGTCATAAAGTCTTTTTTAGGTCCTTTTGGAAACCCTCTCACTTTCAGAAAGTTAGGAGTTTTTCGTGTTTTAATAGTTCTTTTCTCGCAGCTCTACATCTCCATTCTTCTCTTGCCGTGCTTCCTGCTACCACAACCGTCCGAAACAAGCTCTGTTTGTAGGAGCCTTTTTACTTCATTTTTGTGGAACAAAAATGCCGCTGAACCTTGTAGAGGTGTTTCGTTGGTCTCCATTTACCATCAGAAGGTCAAAAATTACATCTGCCCATTTCAAGCCATAGCAAGGAGTGCGTTGGCATTGTGCAACTCTCTATTCCACTTTTAATATGTTGCTATACAAAATCACTTTCTTTTCAATAATTTCTATACTTATTATAATATAATATACACAATTATTAAGATTATTTTCAGCAGCAAATCCATGTTTATTTTAGCACATTTCTAAATAGCTAATTATTAATTTAACTCTTAAGCATTTAAAATTATGCGAGAGAATTATTAAACAATCACTTGATCGTATACGCCCGGCGAGCAGTGACTCGGCGATCATTTTGGATAATTTGTATTCGTAGTTAATTATGCATTATTCACAACTTATTATGTAGTTATCTTGTTTGTATTTTGTTCTGTAGTGGGGACTCCATCTATATAAAAATCCCTTAGGTTGCGAGTGTGTCATCTTGGGATTCTTAGTCATTTGCGCTCTCTTTGGAGAGAGTATTTTGGAGGACCCAACCTTCGGGTGCTAGGCGGATCGTGCCTCCCGAGTTGTATGTAGTATTTTCATGCATTGCAAGTTATTGTTTGTGTTCTTAGTTTTTGATACAAAGTAGCTACCACATATTAATTAGTCTGACCTACTGCTCATTTTGGGTTTCTGCCGAAACTCTAGGTGCTTTCCGTCCCTGTCCCAACAACAGTCACCCGATCGCCTTCCCTACCTCATCCCGCCAGCGCCAGCCTTTGTTCACTACTTCACTCCATGGCCCTCATGGCAGAACCGCTGCATCACCGTTTCGATCAGCTCGATGTTGTCATAGACAATCTCCTCACCTTGGCGCGCGATCTTCATTGTCGCCTTTGCCCACCCCGCGATTGACTGCTCCGACATCTTCCTCTATACTCACCATTTCTTGACTCGTGACGCATCCCATGGTTGATGTCCCACCCTTTGTAGCACCAACCACCAACATACCTACTCCTACACTTCTCGCACGACCCCTACCTCTAATCGGCTCTTCCAAAAGGGCACCACCGCTAGTCGCCGTTCTGCCAGCGACAACTCTCCCCAAGCACGACACGACCCGAATCACCTGGAGGTGCTCGTACAACCACTACTGCCACCGTCGATTTCACTACTGCCACTGTCGATTTCACTACTGCCACTGTTGACAGCATCCTTGCCCTGTTCGTCCTTCCCGGCGTTGCCTCGCCCAACTGAACGAATGTCCGACGCCAAAACACCCTCCTTTCCTTGCCCTGCTTCGACTACGCATGCCCTGTCTCTATTCATAATCTAGCCCCCTCAATTTATTTTCTAGAGCCCCACGTCCCATAATGCCAACATGTGTTTCCCCATTTCGCCTTGTCATGTCTTCACCCACATTAACACCCAACTTTCCTTTCCATTTAGTGGACTACATTCTCTCTTGCTCAATATTTCCACCTTCACATTCCCTCAATTTTCACCCGGCGTGGCATACACATGCCAACCCCACATTTCCATGTGAAGTTTATGTCCCAACCTTCAGGTGCTAAGCAGGGAGTATGTCTCCCGAGTTGTATCAAATATTTTCATGCATTGCAAGTTATTGTTCATGTTCTCAATTCTTGATGCAGCGTAGCTACTTAAATTATATCTTTGCTTTAAATTGCATTTCAAACGAAGTTTATCTAAACAATTTTCTCCACTTTAAAACAACAATCCCTTGCCGCTCCATTTGCCATCTCTATTTGCCAACACTCCATTTGCCATCTCTATTTGCCAACGCTCCATTTGCCATCTCTATTTGCCAACGCTCCATTTGCCATCTCTATTTGCCAACGCTCTATTTGCCACCTCTATTTGTCAACGCTCTATTTGCTACTGTCACAGCTCTCCCAAATAGAACCTCTGTAAACCATTGTTTAGGGTCAGTAGAATTTATTTGTCCTTCTGCAAGTACAATGTGTTATGATGCGCGACGAACCCAACCTGTGTTGGGGCCGCACCTACCAGAGACATCTACATGCAGCGGTGGTGTGAATATTTCTGTTATGTTAATTTTAAAGTACAATTTCCGTATTTTCCCCATATGTCTTAGTCCAAATGGGGGGCATCTTTTGACTACTTAGTTCACCGGTTGGGCCTTATCTTTTTATGCAAGAATTAAATCCTAAATCTCTCTTTCTCTTTCTTTTCCCTCTTCCTATCTCTCTCTCTAAACTCATGAAACCCCCGCCCGCCTGCCGACCTATCCGATCTCCTTTTTTCGCTGAGCTACCGCATCTAGCCCCGTCGCCACTATTGCGCCTCCCAGTAAAAGGAAGGGAGAAGCTCCTCCTCCTCCAACGAACCCACCGTCGTCGAGACCTCTAACGAGATCTCAAACCAAAGTTCATAACATCTTTGTATCAGAGCTAAACGCCAGTGACTTCTCTTCCGGCTCTTTTTCCGCTTTCGTTCGTCCTCCTAGCCCTGCCGCGACAGCCCCGTGGCTGAGCACCTCCGCCGGCCTCTGCCGACCCCGTCGACTGCCTGTCCGAGCCTCCTTCCGATGGCTGACGGCGGTCCGTCCTTCTCCCAGCTTATGGAAATGTTCCAATCCATGCTCAGAAACCAAAACACCAAAATTGAGGCCCTGAACGTCTGCCTTAAAGCACTAAAGGGTGTGCCGTTTCTTCCACCCCAGAACCTGGACGATTATCCTCGGACCAGTCAGGTCGACTCCGTGGAATCTCGTGCTGACTATTACGCCTACTCTCGTTCCATTCAGATGGATTTTCCCATTTACGAAGGCCGCGAAGGTCCATTACGGTGGCTTATTCGTTGTGATATTTTTTCTCCAATAAACACACGCCGGATGATGAACGCGTCGACATCTCCTCCTTCCACCTACTTGGCCCGACACAGTTGTGGTTCACACAACTTATGAGGGAACACCCCCATTCTTCGTGGGCGGACTTCAACGCGGCCTGCACTGTTTGATTTGGTCCCGCTCTACCCGAAAATCCGCTAGGAAACCTGGTAGCCCTCAAGCAAGCCGACTCCATCGACACTTAAAAAATTTTCAGATCGTGTTATCAAGGGCGACATACGTTTTACCGGAGCAACAAGTACCTCTATTGACCCGCGGGTCTTCATGAGCGGTTACGCTAGAATGTGGAGTTTCAGACGCCGCATGACCTTAATACGACTATGAACCTCGCACGATCTTGTGAACAACGACTACTCTTAGATCGACCGCTGTTGGGACGTCGGCAATACCAGCTAGCCCGCCCCGCCCCCCACCAGTACCACCGACAAGGTTCCAACAGGGGAAGACGCGGCCTGACCTACTTTCCGCCGCCTATCCCGCCCGAAAATGGCCGCCCGCCCGGAAAAATGCTTGTACTTCAATTGTGATGAGGCATTTACGTCGGGACATCGTTGCAAACCGTTATTTTTGCTCGAGGTCGAATGGTCGATGATCCGTCCGATGACGATGAGGAAGGGGACGACGAACCGGCCATGCCACAACTCTTTTCATGTTATTGCTGGTCCCCATGAGGGCCAGACCATCCAGATGTTCGTATTGATTAGGGGGATTCATCTACTAGCTCTTATGGACTCCAGGAGCACCCATAGTTTCATTGGCCACGACACGACGCTTCGTTTGGGCCTTCCATTTGCCCCTTGCCAGCGCGTCAAGGTCTCCGTGGCCAATGCCCAACAAATGATGTGCCCTGGAGTCTGTCGCAAAGTGAGCCTTCTAGTGGACGGGTACTCTTCACAGGCCGACCAATTCGTGGTTGATCTTCGAGGCTTTAAAGTGGTTTTGGGAGTACATTAGCTTCGCACCTTGGGACCCCTCATGTGCGATTTCGACCGTCTGACCATGTCTTGGTATTCGGGCTCTCGGCTAGTGCAGTGGCAGGATCAGGCCCCTGGGCCGCCCTCTTCTTCTTTCTCGATCCAGACCGAGTTGTTTTCCTCTACTTCTCCGGTTAGGGACAACCACCCTTCCGACCTCTCGGATTTCCTGCAGTCGTTCGCGGAAATATTCAGCCCCCTCAGTGGCCTTCCACCTCGACGCCGCCAAGATCACCGCATTTGCCTCCAACCGGGAATGGCCCCGATTGTGGTGCGCCCGTACCGATACCCCTTCCACCAAAAAGATGAAATTGAAAGGCAGTGCGACCTTCTCCTCCAACAAGGACTCATCCAGCGCAGTGTATCCCCCTTTTCCTCTCCAGTCCTCTTAGTGCACAGGAAGGACAACTCGTGGTGTCTTTGCGTAGACTACTGGGCCCTTAATGCTTAGACGGTCACGGACAAATTTCTGATGCCCGTGGTGGTAGAACTCTTGGATGAATTGCATGGAGCTCTAATTTGTTTTCTAAATTGGACTTGTCTTCTGGATATCATCAAGTCCGCATGGCTGCCCCCGACGCGGAAAAGATCGGATTCCGCACCCACCACGTCCATTTTGAATTCTTAGTATTCCGTTTGGGCTTACGAACGCCCCCTCCACCTTCAAAGTTATTATGAACGAGGTATTCCACTCTCCTGCAAAAATCCGCTCTAGTTTTCTTTGATGGTATCCTAATCTACAGTAAGTCCTGGACGAAGCACATGCAACACGTCCAAGCGGTCTTCCAATTGGTTCAGTCTCATCAGTTAGTCCTCAAGGCTTCCAAGTGCGCCTTAGGCCAAAGCTCCGCGGCCTACTTGGGACACATTGTTCACGGGTTGGGGGTCTCCGCCGATCTTGAAAAATTACAAGGGGTGGCGGCTTGGCCCATTCCACAGTCCCCCACCGAACTTCGCGGTTTCCTTGGCCTCACAGGCTATTACCGCCGTTTCATTCGTGCCTACAACACCTTGACCGAGCCATTGGTAGCATTATTACGCAAGAATGCGTTCACCTGGACGGAGGCGGCGACCTAAGCCTTCCGCTTGCTGCAAGAGGCCTTAATGTCCGCCCCAGTTCTCCGTCTTTCTGATTTTTTCGTGGAATTCCAAGTGGAGTGTGACGCGTCCGAAATCGGTTACGGAGCTGTCCTCCAACAAGAGGGACACCCCATCGCCTATTTTAGCCGTCGGGCGGCCCACCACTATCACAAATTACCGGCCTGGCGGCCTACGAACAAGAGTTGATCGGTTGGCCAAGGCGGTCCAACACTGGAGGCCGTACTTGTGGGACTGCACTTTTACAATCCGCACGGACCATTACAACCTCAAATATTTGCTCGAGCAACGCCTCTCCACCGTTTCGCAGCAGCGTTGGGTGATCAAACTTCTCTTCTTGGACTTTCGAGTGGAATACAAGGCCAGAGTTTTAAATCGCGCTGCTGACGCCCTTTCTCGCTGGGATGGACAGCCCGAGCCGTCTCTACTTGCTATCTCCATTCCTACCACCAACTTGCTCGAGATGATTCGTCAAGAGATACAACTCTCGCCGAGCCTATCCGAACTCCTCTACCGGGTGGCCGAACACCTCACCGATCCATAGTGGACAACCCACGGGGGCCTTATTCTCTACCAACACAGGGTTTATGTGGACCCTTCCTCTCCTCGTATTGCCACTATCCTTGAGGACATTCATGGCCGCAGTCATGAGGGCATTCACCACACATTCCAACGCCTTTGTGCTGAATTTTTTTGGAAAGGAATGCGCAAACATGTGCACTCATTCATCTCGTCCTGTGTGGTGTGCCAACGCAACAAAACAGAACATCTCCCGGCGGGCCTCCTACAACCGCTTTCGGTCCCTACTCAGATTTGGTCCGCATTGTCTATGGACTTTGTCGAAGGACTACCCACCACCCACGACAACTCAGTTCTAATGGTGGTAGTCGATCGCTTCTCGAAGGGAACCCGTTTTATTGTCATGGGACGACCTCTACTTGCTGAAAATGTCGCCCGGATCTTCTTCCAAGAAATCTTCCGCTTACACGGTATGCTAGAAACTCTCGTTTCGGACTCCGACAAGGTGTTTACCAGCAACTTCTGGAAGGAGCTGTTCACTCTCAGCGACACCAAACTCTCTTTTTCATCAGCCTATCATCCCCAATCCGACGGTCAGACGAAGGTCGTGAACTGGATGGTGGAGATGTATTTGCGTTGTCTCACCGGAGATCGTCCCCGCGATTGACCGTATTGGCTCCCATGGATTGAGTATTGTTACAATACTGCTTATCACACGGCGCTCCAAACCATCCCATCACGCTTGATTTGTGGTCGTGAACCCCCCCTGACTATTATCTTATACGGATGACACTGCCCTTGTTGATACAATCGACCAAGAACTGATGGATAGGGATGAATTTTTATTAGCTGCCCGTACTCGTCTTCTCGAGGCTCAACAATGGATGGAGGTCGCTTACAACTGGGGCCACCGGGAGTTAGTTTTTGCCATCGACGATTGGGTATGGCTGCGCCGGCGTCCCTTCTGCCAACACTTCGTCACAAGAACCACCTCCAACAAGCTGGGACCGAAGTTTTATGGTCCCTTTCAGATCACGGGCCGCATAGGTGATGTTGCCTACCGCGTCGGCCTTCCCCCGGATGCCCGCATTCACGATGTTTTCCATATTTCTCAACTCAAGCCCTATGTGGGCGCCCGGTCGGCTGCACCCTTGGTTGATATTCCGGTTCAGCTTGAGGACAAGCTGTCTTCGGACGATGGAGACAATGTTATGATGCGGTCGAACCCAACCCGCGCCAGGGCCGCACCTACCAGAGATGTCTACATGCGGAGGTGGCGTGACGATGTCTGATAGCGTCATCTATTTTTATTTCTGCTGTGTTAATTTTAAAGTACAATTTCCGTATTTTCCTCTTATGTCTAAGCCCAAATGGGGGGGCATCTTTTGACTACTTAGTTGGCCCGTTGAGTCTTATCTTTTTATGCAAGAATTAAATCCTATATCTCTCTTTCTTTTCCCTCTTCATATCTCTCTCTCTCTAAACTCATGAAACCCCCGCCCGTTGACCTAGCCGATCTCCCTGTTCCGCCGAGCTACCACATCCAGCTCCGTCGCCACTATTGCGCCTCCTAGTAAAAGGAAGGGAGACAGGTCCTCCTCCTCCGACGAACCCACCGCCGTTGAGACCTCTCACGAGATCTCAAATCGAAGTTCATAACACTGTTAGATAAAAAGTTGTTTTTGCATGAAGGAAATATTCATCACATGCTGTAATGTGGTTATAATACATAACAAAAGTTATGATCCGGCAGACCTGACATGGCAGAATGCAAAGGATTTCTGCTATCTTAGGCTCTATTTGTTTGGGCGTTTCGCTGCTCCGTTTTGGGCAAACGCCGCCGGAAGGAGGGTAAGCAAATTAACCTCCGGCGGCGTTTGCTCCGTTTTCACCCGCCCGCCTTGAGAAACGCCCCCAAAAGCTCCGTTTGGAGCAGCCACCTCCCCCCTCCGATTGGAACACTCCGTTTCCACCCGCCGGATCGACCCTCCACCGCCGAACCAAATGAAGCCTTAATATTATCCAACTGTCCACTATAAGAACAAATGGATCTGAATGCAATAATTTAGGCAAAAATATGATCAATCACTGCAACTATTTCTAGAGGAACACATTCTTTGAAAATATGTAACTTTTGGAGAAGTCTTCTTTCATGAAGCATCTAGCAGTTGAACATTAGATAGCTTTTTCCAGTGTAGATGATTACAGAAGCTACTGCTTGTCTTTTCCAGTGCAAAGTTCATTATAATAAAGGAGAAATGATAAGCCACTGGCCCACTGCGTGTTTTTTCTTCTTCTTCTACAAGTATGCATTGGTAACATTTATAACGGGCTAAAAATGATGTTGTGAACTTGAACATTAGGGCTTCATTTGGCGGGCAGAGTGGCCCCACCACCAAAATCTGCAGCTTTTTTAGGCATTTTGTGCGCGTGGTCGGCTGTTAGCCGATTGCGGTGGCGTTCCTCTGAATCCGTGCTGCGAGATATCTGCTCCGCCAAATGAGGCAGTGGGCACATATAGCTTGGCATCTCATTTGAATGTGCATATTATGACCTATCTGACATTATTTGTGAATTGTATTTGACTCATACTAATTTCCGAAGTATCTAATATTACAGTTTGAAGCTAAAGAACAACGGCTAAGATTTGCAGGCTCTAGTCCTTCGAGTTCTTATGCCGCAAAGGAGGTACTATTGGTTTATATTGCACCATCTTATTGACCTTATCTTGGAAATTAATATCCTTAAAAACCCTTCTTTCAGGACATCATGAGAATCTTCAAGAGGAGAGGGGGAAATGATAGCAAGGACTTGCCACATTATGAATGGTTGAACACTGTTCAATATGAACCAGATGTTATTTCAATGTCATTTATTCCAATTACTTCCCTCTTGAATGGAGTTCCTGGCAGTGGTTTCTTGAGCCATGCCATCAATCTATACCTGCGCTGTAAGTATTAGTTTGCACTTTCCTTTTACTTCAGTGCTGTTTTTTGTGTGGAAGTTCAGTGAATTTAACATCTTGATGAAAGTTTTATATTTGTGGAACTGTTCACTACGATTCATTTTAAAAGCTATGGACTAGCATGAAATCCTGAAACAAAATTTTCAAAAAGGCTTTAATTAGATAATATTTCAAACAAAAAGGTAATTTAACAATTTCAACTAGTATTAATGATTTTCGACACATCGGACATCATTACTGCTTTATCCAGTTAGTAGTTTGCATATCACAGATCAACATCATAAAAGCAAATGTCGAGAGTTATTTGAGCAATATGAGTACATTTTCTTGTCCAAATGACATTATCCAATGGTATGCGAAAGAGTATATTCGTTAAGAATCTTTTTTTGCTTTTCTAATTAGGCTTCTTCGACCATCTCTCAAATATGCCAGCACGTTTTTCAATGGGTTTGTCAATTTCATTTTCATTTAATCAAAACTCTTCGATTTGGTTTCCTCGGTTCTGTTAATTTTTTGATTATGTTGAAAATATTATCACATATCTAGAAACTCATGTAACCTTTGGCACTCAATATAGATTGATTTTTAGGTTTGATTCATATGTCAAAATATGGTATAAGATCAAGCTAGGCTAAATAACCCAGTCATATGTCTCCCAATTAAAAAAAATCCACATTTTAGAGAGGAAAGACTTATATGTGTGGAAGTGTGTTGAAATATTGTCCTAGACTGGGAAACTCATGTAGCCTTTGTGCATATTGTACAGATCTTGATCCCTTCCACTCAAAATCAATTGATTTTATGTTTGATGCATGTGTGGCAGATTAAGACTCCGTTTGGGACATATGTGATGTTTGAGCGATGATAGATTAAGGCTCTGTTTGGGCCAGATGTGACGATTGGGTGATGACAATGTGAATATGTGATGGTAAACACAGTGATGTCGGTTTACCTATGTCTTGAAATTTCATGACAACTTTTTGACCCAAATCTCGCTTTCTGAGATCTGCATTCCCAACCCCTAAAGCTTGACCATACTTGTATGACTATGGCGACGTTTTTGGCCTAAAATACCGTTTTTGGAAAATAATGTTTGTGACCATGTCTACCAAAAGGCTGTCTGCATTTTTCATAATTGCATTTACAACCGCGACCCTTTTCGTATCACTCTTCCAAACATGGCCTGGGAGTAATATACCAATTCTGTTTTGATATTTGTTGTAGCTACTTAAAATTGTTACATTTAACCGATTTTCCTTAAGCATGCATTCTAATTACTCCACATCATCTCTTACAGATAAACCGCCAGTAGAGGAACTTCATCAGTTTCTCGAGTTTCAATTACCGAGGCAGTGGGCACCTGTTTTCAGTGATCTTCCCCTTGGCCCTCAACGTAAACAGCAAAGTAGCTCATCGCTCCAGTTCAAATTCTTGGGTCCAAAGCTTTATGTCAATACCAGTGTGGTAACTATTCATTTATGTTCATGCATTTGATCTTTCCATAATCCCTCTAATATACAATTATGTATTTATCAGTCTTTTGCTGGTAATAGACTATATATACATGTATGTATGCAACTATGTTTGTATGTATCTATACCTATATAAAATGAAATATGGTGTCATCCCAAATCTGTTCAATAAGTGAGACAGAGAGAGAGGGATGGGACCCACTGCAATAAATCAACATAAATAAATAGAGAGGGATAGAGTGGGCAGCGGAATATTTGAGGGTAGAGATTAGAGAGAGAAAGAGAGAGGAGAGAGGGGGAGAGATGAGAGAGAGGAGGCGAGAGGGTGGTAGAAGAATTGGGGGGGATAGGGTGGTAGAAGAATTGGGGGGGGGGAGAGGGGAGAGCGGTGGCAGAAGAATTGGGGGGAGAGAGTAGAAAGAGAAAGAGAGAGGAGAGAGAGGGTGGGACCCACCTCATGAGTGAAAAAAATATAAATACGTAGGGCCGGAGGCCCGTGCCATTGCACTCATGTAGGGTCGGAGGCTTGTGCCGTTACACTCAAGTAGGGTCGTAGGCCCGTGCCGTTGCAATCACACACACACATGCAGTTGGTGCAAGCAGTTTACTAGGGAGGAGTAGCATTAGTAGCATTGTTGGAAGTTCGACTTTCCAAGCTATCACTTGGAGAAGTGTCAGTAGTGACAGAATTCGAGGATGTGTTAAAAGGGTTATTTACCGGGACCTCCCCTGCGAGTTTGCATAATTACAAGTACCTCCCCTCTATGTTTCAAAATTGCGCGGACCTCCCTACAAGTTTTCCAAGTTTACAAACTCTTTGTACCGTCTATAATTTGGATGAAAAGTGTCAAATTAAGCAAAACATATTTCTTATATTCCAATTTTACCCTTTGCAATAACTCGAAATGATATCATAGGAATGTGTTAAAAGGGTAAAATTGGAATATAAGAATTTTTTTGTCGAATTTGACCAATGTTGCAGATGTCGGATGTCGGGGACACGTCGGTTTGGGTTTTCATGTCGGTTTTTTATATATCGGGGGATATATCGGGGATATTTCATATATCGGATTTTAATATTTAATTAATTATATATGTAATTAAATGTTATTTTTTAATTTTTATACATATCACAGTACTACCTATTTTACAACCTATTGAACTTTTAAATATTAAAATCTATATGTATCATTTAACATACAACACTTTAAAGATGAAAATTTGCAAAACTAGTGATTTTAAGATTAAAATTCCAAAAATCAAATTTCAAACATACCTCATTCTTCATCACCTGAAAACTCATCTATAGTCGGCAGAGTAGATAGAATATGATCTTCATTCGATGAACCCTCTAGATCTCCGTCATCCACTTTAGATATTTTTCTCTTTCCCCTTCTTTGATAATTAATTGTCACTTCTTTGCTTGTAGCTAATCTTTGAGGTCTCCTTTCATCATGATCAGCGTCGACTATATTGCCAATTTGCGCCCATGTCAGCCTCTCGCCAGGAAAGGCTTCATCATCGTCATCTTCATCTTCATCCTCCTCAGGATCAACATTCATCATCCACTCTTGTACCATTCAAGAATCAACATTCTTAGCTGCCAATGGATCCCGAGATGTCTCTGAATATTTAGACTTTAGGAAAGTATTGAACTTTACAAATACTAAATCGTTCAATCTCTTGCTATCAAGTTTATTTCTCTTTTTAGAATGTATCTGTATATTTTTAAAAAGAGTTAAATAATGCATACAATCATATAATAAGATATAAATGTTTAACTACATAACTTCATTAGATCGTTAGATCTTCAAATATCTTTTATATTATCCATGCAATACTTTATTTATCCAACAAAATTTTGTATTCTCAGTAGTATACTAGTATACAAAGTTATAACTGTTGAAACCGGAATCCGGCCTCTTGTGGAGTTCGACCCTTGGGGAAGGGGTGGTCTCGCGCCTACTTTGCTCCTGCAAGAAAAACAACGAAAGAGACAAGAAAGAACAGACCCAAGGGCTCGACAGGGAGGTCCCACCACAAACCCGGAAGATCTCTGAGCGCTTCCCCTCCTTAGCCAGAAGCCGAGCTAAGGTACCCTCAGAGAGCACTTGAGAATGAGAGTAAGGAGGCACTGAAAGCGTCCCCTCTGAGGTACCCCTTGAGTCTTATTTATAGCTTTTTGGAACCTGAACTGCCAATAACCAAAATAACTGACCTGAAAATACCAAAAAGCCCTTAGCTGGGTCTGCCAACAGCCAAACTCCGCTGTTCTGATGGGCTATGCGCAGTCCAACCTGGTCTGCCAACAGCGAAGCTCCGCTGTCCTGAGTAGCTATTCGCACCCCACGGGGGGTCAGCTCGCCTCTAATTCCCCTCCGCGGAAGGCGGACGCGACCTGGCTCTCGTGGCTCGCCTCTCCTCCCTGGGCGAGCGCGAGCCGGGCCGTCGCGACCTGCCTGTCTGCTGCCGGGCGGACCGGCAGCCAGGTCGCGTGTGGGGGTTGGCCGGCGGCCACCGCGACCTCCCCGATCGACTCGCTGGTCGCGGGTCGCCAAACTCATCTGCTTTGGCCAAGGACTCTTCGCGCGGCCGCTCGCTCGCCTTGCCGGCTCGCTCGCCTGAAATGGGCGGGAGCGGGCCAGCCCTTCTGTCGTATATCTGTTTCGCCAGTCGGGTGCGGGTCGCGGGACCAGGGCTGCTCGACCTCCCTGGCGGGACCCGCTCGCCGGACACGGGGTTGTACACAATCCCCGCTCTTTTTGAGCTTGATTCAAGCTCGGAAAGAATCATCCAACCAGCGTGTTCGGCGAGCATTGTGCTGAGCTGGCAGGGAATCTTCTGGTGGGGCCCCACTGTCCGGCTATAAATACATACCGCTGACCCCTGGAGGAGGCTCCCCAGGTCCCTTCATTTTCTTTGAGCAGATTTTAGTCTCTCGATGCCGGTCAGCGAAGATGTGCGAGCTCGCCTGGCGGCAGCGGGCCTGAAGACTCAGGAGGAGGCCCTCGAGGCCGCCCCTTGGCTAGCGCGTGGGTCTCCCGGCCCTCTCTTTAGGCCGGCGAAGGGAAAGATTGTTAGGCGGTCTCTGGCGGGTGAATGTCCGGGCTCCAGCTCGGCGGCGGCTGTCGAGGTCGTCCCTGGGGTACGTGACCTTCCGCGGATTATTGCTGTACCTCTGATCTTTTGTTTTGCAGGCAATTCCTCTTGAAGAGGTGGGGAACGGGGAAGAGGATTGCCCCCCTCGCTTGTCGCCTGAGAGGGTCGCTAGTTCCCCAGGTCTGGACCGCCCACCTCCGGAAACCCCCCGCCCGTCGGCTTCCCACGGACTGGGAAAATCTCTCGAGACCCTCGAGGGAGAAACCTTTCAGGGTCGGCCGGACTCCTCTCGCCCATCCGTCGGTGCGGGCGACGTGCCAACCCCTGGTGAGCTGGTACTTACCGTTGGCTTTGTCCTTGTTCGCTCCTTCTGACTCGCCCGTTTGTAGGCTATAACAGGACCTCCTCCGAAACTGAGACGAGCGAAGGGTATTCGCCTCCGCCCGACGTGGACAGTGTCTCTGATTACCTGGGCAACCCGACCGATGCGGCGGGGATGAAAAGGCAGGTGACGCGGCTGTTCCAAAAACACACGCTGCTGCTGCAGGAGATCGTGGAGAGGGTCGACGAAGACAAGGCCGAGACCGAGGCCCGACTCGCGGCCCTGGAGGGACCTCCACGCGCAGCGGAAGACGACGATGTCACTTCACCAGGCGTGCACATCGCGCGAGCCGAGGGACATCTTAGGAGCGCCACAGAGCAGATCGGCCTGGCTCAGCGGGAACTGGTGGCGGTTCGCGATTACCACGACCCTCGCGTGCCGCCGCGATCGGGAACGAAGCGGCGACACAGGTGGAAGTGGGTCGAGTACTGATCCAGCCTTCTGCCCCCCGCTCGCGGGATACCGCGGGGTTGCTGTTATTTCCAAGTTATCTTGTATTGGTAACCACTTGCGACTCTTTTTGCCCGCCTGAGGGCCTAACTTTTTACTGCTGAGGTTTATTGAAAATATCATGCTGTTGCTCTTGCTTTCTGCGGGCGGGTTAAGGGAACGACCGCTCTTCGCCTCGTTGATCGGGGCGAGGGCGAGCCGAGGAGCTCGCCAGACGGGAGCCTCCCGACTTCGCGCGGAATCCCGGGCGGGGTGCGGGCCGAGACTCGCCCGCTCGGGTCTTCCGCGGACGCGGCCGGGCGAGACCCGCGCCTGATCGGCCTTGGGGTGCGGTTGCGCGCGGGGAAGTCGAACCGTTGGGCTGATTTTTGCTATCTGCACCCCCTCTTTTCGGCGGGAAGTTTCCCGCCCTTTCTCTTTCCCTATAAATAGGCCTTGCCGGCTCTTATTTTCTCACCGATTTCAAAACGTCCTATCGCTTCCTCTTTCCCGCGAAGCACGGCTCGCGCTCGCCTTCTGATCTGTCTCGCACGCTCGGGCGGCGATCTGATGGGCATGGGTGGAGGCGGCGGCGATGTGGACGGACGAAGTAAGTGCGCTTGGACTTTTTCAGAGCACGATTTTCCTCACGCTGTCATCTCTGAGCGCGAGTACCTGGATGCTCTTAGCGACACGTGCCGCCGAGTTTTTCTGCGAGAGGGCCCGGGGATGGGGAAAAGATCAACGACTTATCCAGGGATGAGCTCGCCATCCCGCTAGCTCACTTTGAGGTGGGCCTGCGACTCCCCCTGTGGCCGAGGTGCGCCAGGTGCTGAAATACTTCGGGGTCGTCCGTCAGATGACCCCGAACTCCGTAGCCGTCATGGTGGGGTTCGCCTGCTTCCTGCGAGAGGAGCGAGTGGAGTTCAGCCCTCGCCGTTTTCCGGAAGCTGTTCTCCTTCCGGGCGAATCGGGACGGGACCGCCTACTCTCAAGCGCCCACCTCAAGGTGCGGGAGACAGTCAATAAGAGTCACAATTGGCTCAAAAAGTTTCTTCGTCAAAGGGGATTTCGGCAACGTCCCCTTCTCGCCGGTGCAGCTTAGCGAGGCGAGCTACCGGCCGCTCAGCCTAGGCGTCATGAAGCCGACTTGTGCGCGTTCTTTGCCGGGAAGAATTTTGAGGTCGCGTACCTGCGCCGCCATCTAGACGACCTCGCCGTCGTCTTCCAGGGGGAGGTTTGCCACTCGCCACTGTTATGCCTTACCCCTCTCTTTTTTTTTCTTTTCCTCACCCCTTCTTTCTGGCAGGCGAGCGCGACATCCCTCTTCACCCCCTTACGAGAGCGCTCGGATTCCCCCCGGGGTTCTCGCCCGAGCTCAGGCTGCGGATGCCGCTCAGCGCGACATCCCGTCAGTCCCGGCAAGAAGCGGCCGGGTGGCGGACAGCCCGCCCCTCCGCCGAAGGTGGCGAAGACCGCGGGTCAGCAGCCCGCCGCGAGCCAAGGAAAGGCAAGGCCCCTGTGGACCCTCCCGGCCGAGGGCCCTTCGCCCCCGCTGGTCGCTTCGACCAGCGACTCCCCGGTCAGGGCGGCGGCACCTCCGCGCCGCCGGCGGGTCTCAAGTTGCTGCGGAGCCGATGCCGAGGGGTCACCGCAACTTTGGCTACGGCGAGAGGTATCTGGACGAGCTCGGCGCTCCGCTCCTTTCGTGGGACAAGGAGTCAACCGCGCCGCGATCTCGACATGCTGCCGAGCTGGATGGAGCAGGACACCATCGGCGGGGAGGCCTACAACTTCTCGTTCGCCTGTTACTCGCGAGAAGACGCCGCCATCTACGACAAGAGGCGACGCGAGTACTGGTTCACGAAAGCGCGCGGGCCCAGCTACGCGGCCTGGAGCTGGCTCACATGGTAGGGAGGCGCTGCACTCAGCTGGAGCGGAACGCCACCTCCCTGAAGAAGCTGGCGGATGAGAGGGAGGAGGCTCAGAAGCTCGCTCAGGAGGAACGCGAACCTTCAGAGGGGCGGGCCGACGCGGCGGAGGGAGACCCTCGCGCAGTACCTGGGCGGGGTGGTACGTACTCACCCTGAATTACCGTCCCTTCTCGCGAATTCAGCTCACGATTCTTCTCCTTTCCTTCCCAGGATGCGGCGACGGCGAGCCGGAGGGTGCCGAGATCGCCACCCTTGGTCAAGACAAAGCGGCGTTGGAGGCGCGGGTACGCGAGCTGGAGGCCGCCGCCGCTGTCCCTCCTCCAGACAGCAGGGTCTGTCCGCTCGAGCACCCTCCGACTACGACTTGGAAGTGCTGATGCAAAAGAACGCCGCCAGCGCCGCGAAGTATTCGATGCAAATGCTGCGACGCGCGGATCTCCTTACGAGCGAGGCGCGAGAACTCTCGGCGGAAGACGTGGTGCCGGCGCTATTTCTCCTCCGTGCCGGACCCTGGGGACAAAGCCTTCCAGCCCCTTTAGGACTTCTCGCCCCGGATCTCGCGTCTCCCCTGCCTTTTGACATTTATTTTTTGATGTATATTATAATCTATGTTATACCTGTTTTGAGATGTACGCGCGGCTGCGCCTATACTTCGTCTTTTCAGCGTTGTTGCTTTTATAAATGCTCTCTCGCGCCCGCCTTATTTATACATTTGCTATTGCCGTGTGACGCGACCTGCCCCTTCGACCCGGCCCCGATGAGGCGGCTGCTCGCACCGCCGAGCGAGGCGAGCCGACTCGTCCCCTTGTCTGTATTGCCTAATTTCTTGCGGAGTCTCGCCCCCGGTCCTCGCCTCCGCTCGGCCGCCTTTCCTGGGCTGGGGGGCTATGTAGACCCCTCCCCTTTCGAATAAACTTTTGTGATTCCCGACATGTTGTTAAACATTGTTTGAGTAGTTCCCGCCACGCCGGCTAGGTGGGAGTCCGGGAGCTTGATTTGTTCAGGGTTGATAAGTCATTTCATGGAGTGACTTCCGACCCTGCCAGCTAGGTGGAGCCTGGCAGCGGATCTTCTCGAGGTCCAAACTCATTCCATCGAGTGACTTCCGGCCCTGCCAGCTAGGTGGGAGCCTGACAGCGGGATCCTCCGAGGCTAGGGATGACACCGAGTGACTTCCGGCCCTGCCAGCTAGGTGGGAGCCTGGCAGCGGGATCTTCTCGGGGTCCAAACTCATTCCATCGAGTGACTTCCGGCCCTGCCAGCTAGGTGGAGCCTGGCAGCGGGATCTTCTCGAGGCTAGGATGACACCGAGTGACTTCCGGCCCTGCCAGCTAGGTGAGAGCCTGGCAGCGGAATTCTCGGGGTCCAAACTCATTCCATCGAGTGACTTCCGGCCCTGCCAGCTAGGTGGGAGCCTGACAGCGGGATCTTCTCGATGCTAGGGATGACACCGAGTGACTTCCGGCCCTGCCAGCTAGGTGAGAGCCTGGCAGCGGGATCTTCTCGGGTCCAAACTCATTCCATCGAGTGACTTCCCGGCCCTGCCAGCTAGGTGGGAGCCTGGCAGCGGATCTTCTCGAGGCTAGGGATGACCCGAGTGACTTCCGGCCCTGCCAGCTAGGTGAGAGCCTGGCAGCGGGATCTTCTCGGGGTCCAAACTCATTCCATCGAGTGACTTCCGGCCCTGCCAGCTAGGTGGGAGCCTGGCAGCGGGATCTTCTCGAGGCTAGGATGACACCGAGTGACTTCCGGCCCTGCCAGCTAGGTGAGAGCCTGGCAGCGGATCTTCTCGGGTCCAAACAAACACATTCCATCGAGTGACTTCCGGCCCTGCCAGCTAGGTGGGAGCCTGCAGCGGGATCTTCTCGAGGCTAGGGATGACACCGAGTGACTTCCGGCCCTGCCAGCTAGGTGAGAGCCTGGCAGCGGGATCTTCTCGGGGTCCTTCTCGGGGTCCAAACTCATTTCCAATTCTCTGTGCAAGCTGCTATGACAATCTGGGGGGGGGGGAGAAAAAGGAATTCATTATAACAAATCGTGCTGCTTACAGGTGCTTAGGGAAAAAACCTCTTCAGGTCGTCTCCACTCCAGGTGAGACTCAGGTCTCGCCCTCTACATTTTGGAGCCGGTAGCCCCCTGACTTCAAAGCTTCCTTCACAATGAATGGCCCCTCCCAGCTGGGGTTGAGCTTTCCAACGGACGCTGACCTGCCCTGCCGCGTCCACCTTCTTCAGCACTAGGTCTCCTTCCGCGAACTGCTTGACCCTGACATGCTTGTCAAAGTATTTTGCCATCCTCCTTTTGACCTCCTCCTGTCGGACGGCCGAAGGTCCCTCAACTCTTCCACCATGTCAAGGAGAGTCTCAGCTCCCCCTCGTCTCGGCTCTCCATTCCTTCTCCTCTCGGCCCTCCCTGGCCGCCCCGACTCGCGGCGTCTGGACTTCAAATTCTATGGGAGCACCGCCTCGCACCCATGGGAGAGCTTGAAGGGGGTCTCCCCCGTGGCGTGTT
Organism: Platanthera guangdongensis; assembly: GCA_039583875.1. Classification (NCBI taxonomy): domain Eukaryota; kingdom Viridiplantae; phylum Streptophyta; class Magnoliopsida; order Asparagales; family Orchidaceae; genus Platanthera; species Platanthera guangdongensis. Next base: position 85,043,142 of record CM077163.1, read on the forward strand.
AGGGGTGGTTCTTAGGGCCCAAAGAACTGCGGGGAGCTGCTCCACCCAGCTTCCCCTCAAGTTTTCCACCTTTTTCCTGAGGAGGTTGACGATGATCTTGTTCGCGGCCTCCACCTGCCCGTTACTCGCTCCTGGTGGTGGTGGACCGAGGCAAACCTGAGGTCGATTCCAAGCTGCTCGCAGAAGCTGGTGAACTCGGCACTGGCGAACTGGGGTCCGTTGTCGGTGACGATGGCCTGGGGCAGCCCATGGCGACAGATGATCTCCCCCCAGACAAAGTTCCTGATCACTTGGGAGGTCACCTTGGCCAACGCCTTCACCTCCATCCACTTCGAGAAGTAGTCGATCATCACCAGGAGGAACCTTCTCTGACCGCTGGCCTGGGGAAACGACCCAACCAAATCCATTCCCCAGATTGCAAAGGGCCAGGGGCCGTGATACTCTTGAGCTGTTGGGCCGGCTTGTAGCTGGAGGGGGAAAACAGCTGGCACTTATGACATCTCCTTGCGAACTCCGCGGCGTCTCGGCACAGGGTGGGCCAGAAATACCCTTGCCTGACTATCCTCTCCTCCAGGGTCCGACTCCCGGAATGACTCCCGCACTCCCCGGAGTGGACTTCCTCTAAGATCCTCTCGCCTCACCCTCGGCTACGCAGCGAGCCAGCATCCCGGAGAGGGTCTTCCTGTATAGCTGCCCGTCTTTAAGGAGGTAGTAAGCGCGACTTGTGCCTCAGCTTCTTCCTGTCTACTCCCTCTGGATACTCTCCCGTGGAGAGGAAAACCACTACTACTGATCCATCCCGAAGGCTGCTGATCGATCTCCATGAGCTCCCCCTCTTCGATGAGGGGCGGAACAGGTCGGTGATGGTGCCCCCCACCCGGGGGCCATGCTTTGCTAGCTGGTCGGCCTGGTCATTCTCTCCCCTTGGTACGTGTCGGATGGAGAAGGTCTGGAAGTCCCTATGACCCCCCTTCACTTTGGCCAAGTATAACTCATCAGGGCGGCTCCCTTGCTTCGAACTCCCCGTTGATCTGGGAAGCCACCACCCATGGAGTCGGTTAGACCTCCACACATCCAGCACCCCCAACTCCCTGGCCAGGCGCAGCCCCGCTATCACTGCTTCGTACTCGGCCTGGTTGTTGGTAATGGGAAAATGCACCACCACCGTCTGCTCAATCTGAGTCCCTTGAGGGCTTTCCAGAACCACTCCTACTCCAGAGAATGCCTTCCTGAGGCTCCATCCACCCTCACCTTCCAAGGAGTCGGGCGGTGAGCTCCTCCTCCGCTACTTCTACCACGTAGTCGGCCAGGAAGTCGGCCATCGCCTGAGCTTTGATCGAGAGCCGCGGAACGAAGGAGACATCGAACTCGCTCAGCTCCACCGACCACTTGGCCTAGCCGGCCTGAATGCTCCACCCCCTCGAAGATGTTGCGGAGAGGATGGTCGGTCACCACTCGGATCGAGTGTGCCTGGAAGTAAGGTCGTAGCCTCCGAGCCGAGATGATTAGTGCGAATGCAAGCTTCTCCAAGATCGGATACCGGAGCTCGGCCTTCCTCAGGACCCGCTGACGTAATAAATAGGGGAGCTGCTCTTCCCTTCTTCACGCACCAAGACGGAGCTCAAGCCTCTGCCCCGACCCGAGATATAAGAACAAATCCTCACCCTCCTTCGGCCCTTGTAGCAGCGGAGCCTGTGTCAACTGCGTCTTGAGGGCCTGGAACGCCTCCTCGCATTCCTTGGTCCATTCGAACCTCTGGCCTCCCCTCAGCGTTTTGAAGAAGGGGGAGCACTTCTCCCCTGCCCGAGAAAGGAAGCGACTCAGCCCTGCTAGCTTCCCTGTCAACCGTTGGACCTCCTTTGCATTCCGTGGGGACCCCAGCTCCAAGATAGCCCTGACCTTGTCTGGATTCGGCTCGACCCCCGCGGGGGTGAGGAGATGCCCCAGGAACTTCCCCCGGCCGGCCCCAAAGACACACTTGAGGGGATTCAGCCGCATCTTGTATCTGCGTAGGGTGGCGAAGGTCTCTTCCAAGTCCCGGAGGTGGAGTCCACATCCCGGCTTTTGATCATGAGGTCGTCCACGTATACCTCCAAGTTCCTTCCCCTTTGCTCCTTGAAGACCCTGCCCATCATTTTTTGGTAGGTGGCCCCGGCGTTCTTCAGTCCGAACGGCATCATCTTGTAGCAGTAGCAGCCGTCCCCTGTGATGAATGAGACATCCTTGATGTCCGGGGGGTGCATCCTAATCTGATGGTAACCTGAAAAGGCATCTAAAAAACTCATCACAGAAAAGCCGACGGCTGAGTCAACCAGCGCGTCGATCCGAGGCAAAGGATAACAGTCCTTAGGACAAGCTTTATTAAGAAGGGAAAAATCAATACACAATCGCCAGCGGCCGTCTCCTTTTTTGACCATCACAACGTTGGAGACCCAGCCGGGGTACTGAATTTCGGACACGAAGCCAGCCTTGAGAAGCTTCGCCACCTCCTCCCTAATGGGTTCCGCCAGCTTGTCTGCCGTGGATCTCTTTTTCTGCTGAACGGGGCGTGTCCCCGGGTCCAAGTTGAGGCGGTGGCAGGCCACATTCGCGTCAACCCCCGGCATCTTCGCGGCGTTCCAGGCGAAGATGTCCACATTCTTCCGGATGCACTCCAGCATCCTGCCTTGGTCCTCCGGGGTCAGCCCTCCGCTGACGCGGATCTTCTCCATCCTTCCTCCCCGGGTGAGCACCTCCAGCTCCACCACTTCTTCCGCCGCCTCCAGCCTGGACCGCTCCCCCTATCCTTCGGCGTCCCCTTCCTCCGGAACGGGGACCTCTACCTCCATTTCTCCTCCCACGGCCCTTACTTCAGCCACCTCCTCCAGGTCTCCTCCTGCCGCCTTCTCTGCGCAGTCCTTCACTCCCTGCTCTTCCCCTCCTGCTCCCTGCTGGACCTCCTCCATCCTCCGCCCCATCTCCTCGGCTCCCTCCTGCCAAGAGATGGTGTTCACCGCAGTGACATAGCACTCCCGTGCCACCTTTGGGTCCCCCCTAACCCTGACCTGCACCCCCTCAATGTTGAACTTCAAGCACTGGTGGAATGATGAGGGGACGCAGCGGAAGGCGCTGATCAGGGGCCTCCCGAAGATTGCGCTGTAGCTGCTGGGGGCGTCCACAATGACGAACTTGCAGTTTCGGGACTGCCCCCCCCGGGTGACATGAAGGCCGACTCCTCCCTCTACTTCCTTCCTTTCTCCCGAGAACCCGAACAAGGGCCCGTCCGAGGCCAGCACCCTCTTAGCCTCCACCTGCATCGCGTCAAACGCCTTTTTGAAGACGACGTTCACGGAGCTCCCATTGTCCACGAGGATCCGAGAGACAGTGAAATTCTCGATGACGGCCTTGATGACCAGCGCATCACAGAACGGATCCTCGTGGTCGGGCATATCACTTCTGGAGAAGGTGATCCTCTCCTCCGGCGGCGGGGTTTGGGATGTAGAGGCGACGCTCCGCCGGTACATGGTGTGGAGGCTTGCCTTGCGGGAAGCCTCGATCCCCACTCCCCCGTGGATCACTCCGATCCCTCCTCGGGTCCCGACATCAACCCGGTCTTCACAGCGATCCTCCTCCGCTCGAGGCAGGACCTCCTCCATTCTCACTTCTTGCCGCGCCTCCTCCTGCTGCTGCTGTCGTCCCCTGTTCCCTCTCATCTCCAAGAATTCCGGGCACGTGGCTGTTGCGTGCCCCTCTTCCTGATGGAAGTCGCAATAGGGCAGCTCCACCCGGAACTCTCTCCTCCTTCTCCTCATGATTCCCCTCCTTGCTCCCAAAGCTATGGCCATGACCTCCTCCTGATCGGGGAGCCGGGGCCGGTGACCCTGCCTCCAGCCCGGTGGGTGGAACAGGTCCTGCCTCCCCTGGTAGTGACCCCTTCCGAAGTACCCCCTCTGTGGCCCCTGCCCCTGCCACTCTGGTCTCCAGCCCAGCCGACGGTCGGGCTCCTGACGCCCCCACCCCGGCTGCTGTCCTTGGAGCTGCCTCTGCTCCCTCTGCCTGGGCTCCCCTCTTCTCTCTTCCTGTCCCCTTCCTCCCTTCGACTCCTTTTCTTCCTCCGTCGCCCACCTGGCCAGCTTTCTTGCGAATTCTGGGTTCGACGCCTCCCCGTCGACCTCTCTAGCCGCCCTCTCCATCAACTCCTCGTAGGAGAGAGGGGGAACTCTCTTCAGCTCCATTCGGAAGAACCCTTGCTGCAGGCCCAGGGTGAAGGCCATCATCAGACTATGGCCCGGCATCTCCTGGACCTGAGTGACCTCCTCCTGAAATCGGTCCACGTAGCTCCCCAACGTCTCGTTCACACCCTGCTTTATGTGGAACAAGGACTCAGACTCCTTCTTCCTCTTCTTCGAAGTAGTGAACCTCAGCATGAATCCTCGGCGCAGGTCTTCAAAACAGTAGATGGAGCTAGCCGGGAGCTGGTGGAACCACTCCCTTGCCTTCTCTCGGAGGGTGATGGCGAAGAGACGACACTTGAATCCGTCCGACATCTGACGGATGGAGACCACGTCTTCGAACCATTGGACGTGCTGGACCGGGTCTCCCTTCCCGGTGTAATAGGACATCTCGTGCTCCCTGAACCCTTCTGGTACTGGTGCTGAGGAAACCAGCTCGCTGAAAGGACTGCATCCCCCCACTGGGCGAGCCGGCGGATCTCGCGGACCCAGCTCGCCGAACCTGCCTCAGCTTGCCGAGCCGGGGAAAAGCTCGCGCCCCGAGAGCTCGCCCCCTCGGCCTTCCTCGGCCACGTCCTTTCCGGCTCGCCGGCCAGGGGCGTCCTCGCCCAGAGAGGGGGCGGCCGCGATCTGGGCTGCCGGAGTCGAGCACTCGGCCCGTACGCCGAGTGCGATCTTGACGAGGTCCAGCACCTCGTTCCTGAAGTCTTCAAACATTCCCACTGTTGCGAGGGGCGGAAGGGGCGGCGAGTTCTGCCTGTCGGATCCTTGTCCTCCCGTCATTGAGCTCGCCGAAGCTTTTCTGCACTGACCACTCTCCACGCTCACCGCACCAAGATGTTGAAACCGGAATCCGGCCTCTTGTGGAGTTCGACCCTTGGGGAAGGGGTGGTCTCGCGCCTACTTTGCTCCTGCAAGAAAAACAACGAAAGAGACAAGAAAGAACAGACCCAAGAGCTCGGCAGGGAGGTCCCACCACAAACCCGGAAGATCTCTGAGCGCTTCCCCTCCTTAGCCAGAAGCCGAGCTAAGGTACCCTCAGAGAGCACTTGAGAATGAGAGTAAGGAGGCACTGAAAGCGTCCCCTCTGAGGTACCCCTTGGGTCTTATTTATAGCTTTTTGGAACCTGAACTGCCAATAACCAAAATAACTGACCTGAAAATACCAAAAGGCCCTTAGCTGGGTCTGCCAACAGCCAAACTCCGCTGTTCTGATGGGCTATGCGCAGTCCAACCTGGTCTGCCAACAGCGAAGCTCCGCTGTCCTGAGTAGCTATTCGCACCCCACGGGGGGTCAGCTCGCCTCCAATTCCCCTCCGCGGGAGGCGGGCGCGACCTGGCTCTCGTGGCTCGCCTCTCCTCCCTGGGCGAGCGCGAGCCGGGCCGTCGCGACCTGCCTGTCTGCTGCCGGGCGGACCGGCAGCCAGGTCGCGTGTGGGGGTTGGCCGGCGGCCACCGCGACTTCCCCGATCGACTCGCTGGTCGCGGGTCGCCAAACTCATCTGCTTTGGCCAAGGACTCTTCGCGCGGCCCGCTCGCTCGCCTTGCCGGCTCGCTCGCCTGAAATGGGCGGGAGCGGGCCAGCCCTTCTGTCGTATATCTGTTTCTCCAGTCGGGTGCGGGTCGCGGGACCAGGGCTGCTCGACCTCCCTGGCGGGACCCGCTCGCCGGACACGGAGTTGTACAATAACTATCATTCAAACTTTCAAAGTATCCAACAAAATGAACAAAGCATTCAAGTATCATTCAAATTTTCAAAGCATCTCACATTTTATTTATTAAAAGACACAAAGCAGCAGGGCAACTACAAATGTGATTGGATATACATGCATCATTGATTGCAAAATGAAGTTAGATAAATAACTATTAATATGGGTATTTCAAATCATTTGTTGATTAATAAACGTGTCAAATAAAAATAAAGCAGCAACAAATAAGATAAATAGAGCAACAGCGCAGCCACTATGCTACAACCAGAAAGGCAACCACAAATAAAATAGCGGACCGACATGTCCAACAACATGTCTCTGGTTCATTTTTTTAGCCCAGAGAGCAACAACGAGTAAAACATTAAAGATTAAACTGCTATAATTTTACACTAAACATATTATCTAATATTAACTTTTTAATAAGAATGAATACGTTTTAAAATTTTAGTAAATAAAATAATATATACATAGTAGTCACTTGCATATTTAATTTGTAATAGCCTTGGCAAAACCTCAAAAGTAGCATCTACAAATAAATCAGGACAAGAAGTATCAGTAAAAAGGAGTCATCTCAGTACCAATAAGTTCTGTTCACAGTTAGTTGAAATAATCATTATTAGGATCCATGCGGAAGACCTATTCAATTATTAAGAACATTCTTCCTGTCCTTTCCTATTAGAACGTATTCATTCTTATTAAAAAGTTAATATTAGATAATATGTTTGGTGTAATATTATAGCACTAAAAAAAATGAAATGCGGAGCAATAAAATGAGAGGGGGAGGTAGGGAGAAGAATGAACCAGCCGAGAGAGCACCAGCGAGCAGGGAGAGGAAAGGACCAGTGAACTAGAGAGCACCACAGAACCAAAAAACCAGAGAGCACCAGCGAGCAAGGTGAAGAGAGAACCAGAGAGATAAAGTGCCGACAGCGTGCGAGAAAGGGAGAGCACCAGCGAGCTGGAGAGCACTAGATAACCAGAGAACCAGAGAGCACCAGCGAGCACGGAGAAGAAAGAACCAGAGAGAGTACCGACAGCGCACGAGAGAGGGAGAGCACCAACGAGCTAGAGAGCACCGGAGAATCAGAGAATCAGAGAGCACCAGCGAGCAGGGAGAAGAAATAACCAGAGAGACAGTGTCGCCGACGCGCGCGGGAGAGCTAGGGCAGAGCGACGGGGAGAGCTAGGGCAGAGCGACGGGGAGAGCTAGGGCAGAGCGGGATGAAGTGAAATGAGCGAGGTCTTGTGAAATGAGCAGTGTCATTTTATTATTAAGAAATAAGAATTAATAAAATAATTTTTTTAATAAAAAAAAGGTAAAATAACGCCCGATATCGGGCGTTATTTGGTGCCGACATGTCGGTTTTAACCGACATGTCGGACCGCTATTTTCAAAACGCCACGAAACGAAATTGTGCCGGTTTTGTGTCGTTTTTGCTCCCAAACCTTCATGTCAGCCGACATGTCGGACATGTCGGCCGATATCCACAACACTGAATTTGACACATTTCTTCCAAATTTTAGGTGTAAGGGGGAGTTTGTAAACTTGTAGGGGAGGTCCGTGTAATTTCGAAATATAGAGGGGATGTACTTGTAATTATGCAAATTCGCAGTGGAGGTCCCTTTGACCCTATATATCTATACTATATATATAAAAAATCCCCGTATGCTATAACGGTCGACAAATCAATCCTAGCTGTTCGATATGGTTAGATCATAACATCTCAGCTGTTCGATCAATGACATACCATCGAATCAATCATGATCGCCCGTCTATTTTTTATAGGGCTCCAACACCTAGGATAGTAGAGGGTGCTAAACCTATAATTTTAATAAGGCTCCTACCCTACAATGTGAAATTTCCATTTTACCCTTCAGTTTCTGAAAAAATCCAATCGGGTAGGACTGAAGCAAAGCCCGCCCACTCTGCATATAGGCCGCCCGGTCTAGTCCACCCGCTTTGCATATAGAGCTGCCCGGTCTAGCTCGTCTGCTATGCATAGCCCACCCACTATTAAATTTCAAACAATGCTTCTCTTTCTTATTATTTAAACACGAACAACAGTGCTAAACTCACTATGTGAGACAGAAAAAATACACATATATATAGGGTTATTTACCGGGACCTCCCCTCGAAGTTTGTATAATTACAGCTTGCACCTATCTAACTTTCAAAATTACAATTAGCTCCCCTCAATGTTTATATTTCATAGCATTCATGCAAAAAAAGATCCCCTTGAGGGTTTACTCCAAGGGGGTACTTTTGTGCATGAATGTTATGAAATGTAAACATTGAGGGGAAGTTTTTGTAATTTCAAAAGTTAGAGGAGTGCAAGCTGTAATCACACAAACTTCGAGGGGAGCTACTGGTAAATAACCATATATATATATTCTATATAGGAAAACTTTTAGGACCATATTGAGGCCACTATACTTACATAGAATCAATCTTAGCCGTCCAATCATAGAAATCTTGGCTGCGAATAACGTTTCCTCCATCCCGCAAACATCTCGATGCCTTTTTTCTCCAATGCAAACAGCCCTGACAGTATTTTCTCTTGCGCTGCTACCGGCGGCCTCACCGGCGCCCGCCGACAGGTTCACCGGACCTCGACGAACCCGCCGGGGGTGTTCCGCCTGCGTGAGACTGCTAGAACACCCCCGACGGGTTCGCCAGGTTCCGGCGAACTTGCCGGCGGGCACAAGTCAGGCCGGCGGTGGCAGTGCAAGAAAATATACCGGCGGTGTAGGATCGGGTGGTTATTATTATTATTATTTTTAAATATTTGCAATAATTTTAGAAAAAATTTATATTAGGGATTTTTTAAAAAAATTTCTATAATAAGGAATAATTTATAGTAAAATTTATAAATATAATATTTTTAGATTTTAAATAATTAAAAAATATTTATAAATTTTAATAACCGCCCGCCAGGGCGGGCGAGCCAGATACTGTCGCACGGGGCACGGGGGGCCCGTGCACTGTCACTCGTATTTATATATATATATATATCTTTTACTACTATAAAACAGAATTGCTTTTGGCGCAACATTAAAAAATGTGCAATATAACCTTCTCTTTTTATGCTAATTACTTAACATATATTAATAAAATTTTGTAATTATATAACTCTTATGCCCATTTCTGTAATTACTTAATATCCCCATAAAAAAATTCATCAAATCTAAAAAGTTTTGGCTAGAACTCCTAGACCTATAATAGGCTATTGTCCTTAACCTATTATATCTCTACCACTATAATAAAAGTATGGAAGGCTTGAATTTATAATTCATTAGAGTGATTTGGGCCGTTAGATCTGAATCCATTTTACAGGAACCGTTTGATCAAACGAACTCCCTCTTCTCACTTTTTCCTAGGGGTCCTAAACCTACTAAAGGAGTCCTAAAGTTATGTACAAATATTTCAAAAAATATTTAACACGCACGCACCCGCTAAAGGCAGCCCAAATAGTGACGGGCGATTCAAACGAAGCCCGCCAGCCCGCCCACGCATTACAGAACTTTTAAACTCAGCCTGAACAGCCCGCAAGAGAAGCGGCCCGCCAGATTTCAAACACTCTCTACTGAAAATCATATTTAAACCACAAAAATACCCATACACAGCCGGTGTGGGACTATAATAGGCGGGTGAACAGTGGCGGGCACTGTTCACCCGCCTATTATATTTTAAAAGTTTATTTTATTTATTAGTTTTTAATTATATATTTTAACGTTTTAATTATTATTTTTAAAACTGGCGGGTGAACAGTGCTCACGACACTGTTCACCCGCCAGCATTTTAACGTTTTTTTTATATTTAATTAATTATTTAATATTTTTATTACTTATTATAAATATCAAATTTATTTTTTTATTCATTTAAAAAGGAGGTGGTTCCGTACTTTTGCGAAGCCCGTCGTCGCCGTCCGGGTACTGTGGCGCGTAGCCATCGGGCCGGAGGCCCGTGCCTACTTATTATAAATATCAAATTTATTTTTTTATTCATTTTAAAAAGGAGGTGGTTCGGTACTTTTGCGAAGCCCGCCGGGGGGCGGACGAAGCCCGCCGTCGCCGTCCGGATACTGTGGCGCGTAGCCATCGGGCCGGAGGCCCGTGCCTACGTATTATAAATATCAAATTTATTTTTTTATTCATTTTAAAAAGGAGGTGGTTCGGTACTTTTGCGAAGCCCGCCGGGGGGCGGGCGGGGCGGGCGAAGCCCGCCGTCGCCGTCCGTGTACTGTGACGCGTAGCCATCGGGCCGGAGGCCCGTGCCTGTCACTCGTATATTATATTTATATATAATTGTATTTATATATACAACAACAACATTCAAGCCTTTATCCCACTGTAGTGGGGTCGGCTATAATTGTATTTATATATAATTGTATATATTTATTTATTAATCCTGCCGGGGGCGGGCGAAGCCCGCCGTCGCCGGCTAAGTACTGTCGCGCTCTGCCGTAGCGGCGGAGCCCGTGTCGGGCGCTAGCAAGCGCACGCGCGCGCACACACACAGGCACCGCGTATTCCAACCGTGGACGACCAAACTTTTCTCCCCTTAAAGATGTATATAATAAATACCCTGTTTTTTTTTATTTTTCTATTATTTTCAAATTTATAAATTTCAATAATTTCAATAAATAATTAAAAATTACAATGTTTTTTTTATTTTACATAATTAAAAAAAATACTTATGCTTTCGTACAATTTTTACAATATTAGTTAAAGCTAAAATTCTTTATGTGAAGCCCACGGCCGCGGGCTGGGTACTGTCGCGCGTGGCACGGGGGCCCTCGTGCACTGTCACTCGTGTATGTATATATATGTATATATTTTACTTTGTTTTGACTAATTTGTAAGTTGGTGTGCTCTATTGGAAATAACTGATCTGCTCCTAAAAATAGCTTGAAGCTCGTTTAAATTAAGAGCTCTGTTTGGAGCAGCTTATCTGGCGCTAGCATGCAGCAAAAATGCCAATTTGGACCACCATTGCAGAATTCTGATTTCTGCATGGTGAGCATGGTCAGGATCGGCATCAAAATGGTGTTCTCTTCTGAAAAACCACAGAACAAATGCCTCCCTGTTGCGAGCCTGGATCAGAACATGACTCGGTTGCTCGGCCAAACTGATCTTAAGAGTCTGATGATTATCATTTGTCCTCAAACTCTACACTTCAGGCATCTTCAAATGTTTGAATAAGATGATGTACCCATTTGACTACTTCGGTGCTAATGACATGGATAAATCAGCTCAATATATTCACACTTGTAAAACTGTGCGGTTCAACCTATTGATTGATTAAAACCATCGCTCTTTCAATGCTCATTATAACTTCCATGCATTTATGCAGGTTGATGTAGGAAAGAGGCCAGTCACAGGCCTTCGTCTCTACCTAGAAGGGAAAAGAAGCAACAGGTTGGCCATTCATGTTCAGCACCTCTCCTCTCTCCCCCGAATCTTTCATCTCCAGGACAATCCAAGCAGCACCTACTCCCGCGAATCGCGTGAACGTAAATACTACGAGCCTCTTCAGCAGCGGCATTTCTCACACGTTTGCACTGCGCCCATCGAAGCAGACGATGATAACTCCATTGTCACAGGCGCCCAACTACATGTCGGGCACCACAACCTCAAGAAGGTGCTCTTCCTTCGGCTGCAATTTTCGTCTGTATCAAATGTTTCCCTACTGAGAAATCCAGAATGGGAAGGATCTCCTGGTGCTGCACATAAATCTGGTCTTCTGTCCACATTGATAAGCACTCACTTCACCGCAGCTATTCAGAAGCCGCCGCCTCGGCCGGCCGACGTGAACATAAACTCGGCAGTGTACCCCGGAGGTCCCCCAGTCCCGGTGCAGGCGCCTAAGTTGCTCAAATACATTGATACGACAGAGATGCTGCGGGGCCCGCAAGATGCACCTGGCTATTGGGTAGTTTCCGGTGCTAAGCTGAACGTGGAGAGGGGCAAAATTTCGCTTCGCGTCAAGTACTCCCTCTTGACAGCGTTGTTGCCCGACGAGGAGCTGTAGATATAGATAGCACACGAATGGATTGGCGACGGAGGAGAGTAAAGACCATTGATTGGTTGGTGGCTGGTGATGTACGTATGCGTGTATTATAGCTTTTGTAGCCATTTACTTTGTATTTTGTAGTCATGCCATAGTTTCTCCCTTTTTGTAGTGACTTGGAAATATTCCTCTGCTTTTAGAATTCTTAATGATCCTTCAATTTGGTTTTCTCAATTCTCATTCCTTTAGTTCTAACTAATGCCCATGTAAGGTAGTTCAGAACTCTTGAAAGCAATTTGATCTTATTTTTAGCAGTGATTTCAAGCATTTATTTGGTTGAAAATTGATGGAATTGAGGCATTGAGTTATCAGTTTTAAATATAAGCTATGGAAGATGATAAACAACTAATTTAAAGGAATTATATTTATGTTTTTCTTAAAACAAATATATTGTAGAGCATCACATTCTTTTCTTTTTGAAACACTCTCCTGAAGAATGTTGGGTAGCTTTAGAGACTGCTAGTTTCTTTACTGATGATATCATTCCAAAAGGGCTAGAGAGATAGAAATTGGCTTGAAAGGTCATAGGGTTGTTGGCGTGTTTGTGAGAAGACATTGGGTCAGATAGGGCGCCATAGAGTCACTGGCTTGTCTGTGAGAAGACAATGGGTTGGATAAGACATCTCTTGTTTGCTTGCTATTTGTGGGTACATGCACTAGGTTTCATTAGTTTTACTGCCAATCTTTTTATTTGGGCATGAGGTTTTGATCATGTGATTTTTAGGGGGGGTGTCTCAGGGCTCCTTTAGGGCGCTTGAAGTTGGTGATCGTTTTAGTGGTTGGTCATGTCGTACCCGACATGTTTCATGCAGGGATGCAATCTCAGGGCTGGTTGTTATCGATCCAAGGAATGTGAGGTGATCATGAACAGCACGTCTGTCTTCGTATTTGTTTTAAAAATTATGTAAAATACTCGATAAAACCATGTAATAGACCAATAGTATTAGAATGACCTTTTAATTGGATCTATTAATTTTGCATGAGACTTTTTTGTACCCCCCTATTAAATGAATGTTTTGTATGGAGGTATGGAGTTCCACTTTGGAAGTGCTGTCTTTTATGCGATCATTTTTAAAGGCTAGTTTCTTGTATCATTGTATGATGTGTCTGGTTTACTACGTGCTGTGTTGGTTGATATATTGGCCGGATTCATGTTGCAGTTTGTTAGAATGTGTTGCGCGAGTGAGAGGGTGTATGATTTGGTATTAAGATATATGTAGAGGTTCTTGCTTGAAATGTATGGCGTTCATCATCTTTAAACCTATCTGCTTTAGCCTTGTATTCTGTTTATGTGATTTAGGCTGTGTATAAGTACAATTTCAAGAGTCCTAAACATGCCCCCCCACCCCCCCCCCCCCCAAAAAAATACTTCTTGCAGATGACCGTGAAGGCCACATACTGTTCAGTTAAGACTTGTGGCGAATTCATTGTTCACCAACCTGCATTTATGGGTACATAGACAACCATACTGAAGATAGTTTGCTCATTTGCATACCTGATGGACGTGGCTAACAGCACATAGTTCAAGAAAGTTAGCCCTGCAACCTACATGATTGAAGAAGATGCAAAACGCTTTTGGAAGGAGATTGTGCCGAGGGAGTTCTTATGATGAACACGGTTGGCTCTATCAACAAAAGGACATTGTTATTAGAAAAACTAGAATTGCTATTAGCAAGCTTAAAAAACCCAGTTCAGATTTTATAGTCATTTATTGGACAAAGCGGGAGCGTTTATTAGCTTGCACTGAATGACGACATCATAGCTGGATAGCCAGTCCATGCCCAAAATCACGTCGACGTCTTCCAAGTCAACACCTTCAGATCAGCAAAGGCTAGAAAACCACCTGGGAAGATAAGACATTTTTCGATACCCTAACATGACATTACCAGCCCTCCTGAAGGGAATTTGACGTTTAGTGAAGTGTCTAACTGGTCGAGAGCCCAGCGATGTCGGTCTACAAAACTCCTTGCCACAAAGGAGTGTGTAGCATAAGAGATTACTAGCTGAGTGATGCGTGAAAATCGGCAAGCGCACCGGTCGCACAAGTAATAAAGTTTGGGAATAAATCCCCGAGTGTCGGTCTCTTGAGGAATGCAATTAACATAGAGCGGTGACAGTTCAGAAAATATCGTTATGAGGGTTATAAACAGAAAATAGTAAAAATGAGTTTGTGAGATTGTGGTTTTGATCTAATAAACTAATTAAGGCTGTGCGGGTCGAAGGCACCGCTTCGCAAGGTGAGGTGAATGTATCGGCCGCGATGCCGAACTTCGGTTGGGCGAGTGGACGAAAAGCTAATGGATGGAAGTGTTCTTGTGCAGAGTGCAATCGGGTGAAACAAGGGTGTGGAGTGGGCGAGGCGCATTCACGACACACAACTCAAAAGCAAATGAAAACTACAACATTCACTTAGATATAAAGTAGAAAATGTAGTTCATTACAATATCAATTCATTCCATACAATGGAGGAAGGGGAAGAGGAGTAAACCACTAGAGGGTGAAGGTCCACCACAAGTCGTTGCAGGAATAGCGAGTTGTCAATCCGCTTTCGGGCTCAATCCGAGTAGGCTTCCGGTACCAACGAGCTGTCACCTCGAAGGCCTTTGAGTCCGTTCTCTAGGTCGTCTTTTTCGCCAACTCCGGTGGAAACCTTGGAGTTGAGGTCATCAATGGCCGGGAGCTTCGCTGGAGGGTTTAGAAAGCTTCAGAATCACCGACTGCAGACTCTCGATGAAGATGGAGGTGGATGGAGCAGCTGGAGAGGTAGAACGGCACTTCCCGTGCACTCTCTGATCGCAGAAATGACCCGTCGTACCCTAAATCGCGGAGCAGGCCCTTAAATACGGAGGCAGAATAAGCAGAGCGCACGATCAGTGGCGCACGACCAGTGGTCGTGCGCACTGTCGGTCGATGATCCTGCGCAATTTCCAATTAAACCTGCAACTTGGACAGAAACATCAGCAGCTATGCGCACGATCAGTGGCGCACGACCGGTGGTTGTGCGCACTGAATCCACTGATCGTGCGACTGACTAAGACAAAACTGGGGAAAAGGAGAATGTAATGCGCACGATCAGTGGCGCACGATCAGTGGTCGTGCGCAGTGAGTCCAGTGATCGTGCGCAATGTTCCTGTATCGTCGGGGTCTCCCGAGCGGTTCCGGAGCACGCACACGACCCATGCACCAGCAGAAGAGGCAGATAGGCCACCAAAAGTGCACACCACATTCTCAAAACACGGCTAGAGAACAAGTAAAACAAACTGAAATATAAAAACATCTACAGCACACAGAAAACGGGTCTAAAGTGCACTTAATCATGAAATAGGCAAGTAAGCAAATATAAGCAGTTATAGCTCTCAAGTGCAGTGCTAAGACGATAAAACTGGCCCAGATGAGTCCAAAAATCAGTGTAATATTTGGACTCATCACACCCCCAGACTTACCCATTTGCGCGTCCCGCGCAAATCATTACTCCGTGGACGGTAAAACAGCTAGCTGGCTTAGAAACTTTAAAATAAAGTAGGACAAGAAATCAAATACATCATGCGCATAGAAAATAGAATAGAAAAACTTTTTAATTATACTACGAAGCTTAAATTATTCGACAGAGGTAAATAAATATTGTGTTTACTTAAAATTAGAATTTTGGAGAATCGTTCGGTCATGTGTGCGTAGAAAGTAGACAGACCACTAAGGTGAGCATTGCCCAAGACCGGGGCTCGTGATCACCTCCAAAGAAATTCATCAATGTCAGGAACCATAAGCTTGCCCTTTCACACTCTCTGCACAATGCTAAGTAAACTCAAGTGTGAATCAGCAGGACTTGTAGGTTTGAATGGGACTAAGGCTAAGGTGGGATAGTCAATGATAAACAAGGAGGCTACACGCAACCAAAGCGAGCGAACAAGAGCTAAACCCAAACAACCACGAAAAAATGCATGTGTGACACACCCCCAGACTTGGCTTGAAAACCGGCTATGCACACGGCCTATCCCGACCAAAAACTAACACACAAGATGGGGATTGCAATTCTCTTTGTTGTAATTTTAAATTTTCTTTTTTTGTTTCTTTTTTTATTCATCTTTTTCTTTTTTCGTCTTTTTCATTCAGCAATCCCCAAATCTAAAAATTAGCAACTCATGAATTCATCTCCACATCACATGAATCCCAAATATCACAACATATCAAATTTTTGAAATCGATCAAGCTCAAGGTTTTGGTTGCGACAGAAGGGTTGACTTTTAGGCTTTGGTGAATATAGGTGGAGCTGAAACAAAAGGAGGGTAGACACAAATTTGGCTTGCAAGGGTCAGCTGCTAGGACTAGGTACAAAAAGGCTCAAACTAGACAAAATGATGACCTACCTCACGCTCACACTCGACTAACCGAGCACCAATGCTTCGAGAGTAGCTTGGGGCAAGTTCTTAGTTCTCGAGAAAGACGATCCTTCCCCCCCGACTCTAGCAATACGAGTCTATTGACGGCTACACTCATCTCTACACTACCGTTCGATTACTCCAGATTCTACAATTTTAAGTAGCACAAACAAAATTTACTTTTGCAGAATAAATTTAAGTCCACGAGCATGAAAAAAAGTAATCCTATACTATTTCTATGCAAATCATGAGTACTCGATTAGGAGCACTGCATGAGTTTTGAACTACTATATCTCAAAATCCTAAGTCAGCACCACTTTTTAGAGTTTACACAAAAGTAAAACATTTGCCCTGATCCACGCGTATGGTTAAGTGCACACTCATGTAGGTGATTCAGTGTGTGCAATTAGTGATCAAGAAATAAATAAAGACAGACTAGTATGCAATAAACTGTGTTGTGTAGTGATCACAAACAACTCCACCCCTAGATTAGAATATGACAATACGAAAAAGTAAAACATGTAAATAAAAATAAAGGGATAGGGGAAGAAGTACCCATGCTCAAAATTGAGCATACCGGCCATGCGACGAGATATCCAAGTGCGGCTAAGTTGCTGCGCCTCAAAAATTCCTGCACCTGCGATTTAAATACGGATGCAAAACAAAAGATGGACACACACACACACACACACACACACACACACACACACACACACACACACACACACACACACACACACACACACACACACACACACACACACACACACACACACACACACACACACACACACACACACACACACACACAAGACCAAATGGTCCAACATAAGTTGTCTCCCGAAAGTCCTTTTGTTTACCGTCCTCAAGGTGGACCAAATACCTGTATTAGCAGTTCATAAAGTATATAAAAAATCATACGACACCCAGATGGGCACCCAAAAAAATATAATTGTCTCATGTCTAACCCTGCTAAATGAAGTACAAAAATTTCTCCATTTTAATAAAGCACGAAAAATAAGAACAGAAGGCGTGGTAGACTAGTTTCGTGGTGAACTCCACTCACTCCCCCTCACTATCACTGTCGTGAATCTCGATGAGAGACGGACGAGGAGCAGGCGCCGACGGAGCGACACGAGTAGGTGGTGGTCGAATGTCCAACCCGCCTCTCACCGCTTGCTGATAAATAAAGTCCTGCATCTAAAATTGTGAAGCTTCCAGATCAGCAAGGCGCTTAGACTAATGTGGGATGCCCCGCTCCTGAGCTGGGCTGAACTGGCGGCTAGATTGCCCCTCATGCTTTACTGGAGGCCTCAGTTGCTGCTGACTCTGATGCAGTGGCACTCCTTCATCTTCCCCCTCATCTCTATCCTCAGGCGCATCACCAGACATGCTGACGACAAACTTCCGGCTAACTTTTCTCCCAACCACTCGCAACAAATGACAACTCACCAGGTTGGCCCTAGAGATCATGGAAGGGGCAGTGACCTGCACCATCGGAGGTAGCTGGCTCCAAACTCCCAAACTTTTAGCGATGCGGGTAATGTAGTAAGCACTCCCGATCGCGCCCGCGAGGCCATAAGTGGCTTCGTGGTGGAAGAAATAGGCCAGCATGTACCCCAGATGGATGGGGTACTGCTGCTGCATACTAAACAGAGAAATCAAATCCTGCCACCCCACCACATTCTTGCTCAGGGCCCTTACTGTGAGTGAGTGACTAAGCAAATGCTGCAAATACCTTAGAGCGGGGGAGACAATCTTCGTCGATTTGGCACGGCGGGCGACGTACTCCTCGTTCCCTCCGGTCAGAGAACGCCAAGCGGCACGCGGAGTCACACCCTCTGGAAAATCAATGCATAACTGGGGGAAGTTAATCTGGGATGCCTCCACCTCGGTATAGACGCCGACATGAATGGCAAGCTCCGACAATGTGACAGTGAAGACTTTTCCCATTATCCGGAATGAACAAGTGGGCAAATAGCGGTTGTCCGCCGTTGTCTCCCAATCGAATGTGCAAAGGAACTCCAACGTCAGTTCCCGGTATCCAAGCTCGTCACACTCAAACAACTTGCTCCAAAAATCAAAGGAGTAGAGGAGGAGCACGGCCTCCGCCAACGCACCATCATCCCCAATTGAACGCAGCTCGTTCCAGTCAATAAGCTGCTGAGAGAGGAATGGCTTGTCCTTCAAGGAATTGTAGTGCTGAGTATGCTCTGCCTTCGAGAAGGTTCCCATTCTCCCCAAGATCTGAGCAGGGGTTGCCGAAGCACGACCAGAGCGTTGGTAGGCCTTTACCACGTGGCGACGTCCAGGCTCCATTACAGCACAAGGAGGAAGAGAATCTGAGATTGCGGGAGCCTACCAGAGGAGAAAGGGCCGGATCACCGGAGAGGAATTAGAACGGGAGGAGCGACGAACAACGCACACGCAGCGGACCAAGCGAGAGATTAAGGCGCACATACAGTGGACGACCGACTGAAATTTAAAGAAATTGGGCCGGCGCACGACCAGTGGTCGTGTGCAGTGAAATTTTTCGCGCGCCCGATTGTTTTTTTCCAGTCAATTTCACACGGCTGACCACGTGGTGCAACAGAGAGCTCATCACGCAGCTGGGCTACCACACCCTTTCGACAGACAAATTTAACAACAATCCTAAAATAGAAATAAAAAAATACATACATATATTTAAAACAAAAGAAACACTACCCTAGATAATTGTTGGGTTTATTGTCTCCCAACATGACTTATTCAAAATATGAGCATTTCCTAACTGATTGGCGTATGAAACTTGGAATGCTCAGGCAGTGGTTCATGTTCGCGTTTCAGTAGCGGGTACCAGAACGGAGACAGACCCGAAGCCCCAATACCTGTATACGTATACCTGTCGTGTGTGTCTGACATGGGCAGAAAGTAACTTGGGAAACTCGTCGGCTCCAACTCCACCTGCATCTGGTCACTATAAGTCCTAGGACGCATTACAGGCCCTTGCACTGATTGGACCGGTTCCACGATGTGGTCCTGCAGGGAAGTAGACACGAGAGCGGGGTCAAGAAATAGACTAGAAGAATAACATAAAGAAACCGCAATCTTGGGGATGGTCCCGGAGTCATCCCCGTCGGTGGAATTGTGGGTGCTTCTACATAGCTGTCTAGGCTGATGCAAGAATGTTCTAGAGCTGCATCTGCCTCGTCCGCGCATCGGGCATCCTCACATGGGGTAGAGGTCGCAACCTCGGCCACAGAGTCGTCCTCCTCGACTAGATCTAACAGAACGCCGGAAATGCTAATTTCCACCCGCGAATCAACCTCAACAGTACTGTTAGAAAAAGAAAGAATGCTATGCAAAGAAGAAGTTGAAGGCAAGGAGCTCGGTAGGACGTCGAGCGCTGGCTCTTCGCAACTAATAGACTCTATGCTAGGTGATGTATGCACTTCAGGAGTATAAATATCCATGTCGGAATGGGGATAAACACATGTATCGGTGCACATACCTGGGATGCATTCTCCATAACATAGAGATGGCAATGGTGCACAACCCGATACGGAAGGGGTGCTGCCCAAGGTTTAAGTGGAGACAATCCGAAGATCCGACTCGTCATCCACTTCTAGCTCAGCTAGGTAAGCGACGCAATCCTTCAATGCATGATCCCAGCTTCGACAAAAAAGGCACCGCTTAGCCGGCTTCAGCGGTGCAACGGGTGCTGAAGCCGAATAGAAGTAGTGCGGCAATGGCTCCGCGGGTCGGTAGCTAACAGGCTTATGTCTACGATATGTAGACTCCTGAATTTCCTGGCTACTATACTTCTGAGGGCATCTATCACTAGCATGAGAGATGTCTCCACAATGACGGCAACGGATATTGAAATTCGCCCACATTGCGGAGATTTCAAATATAAAGGATACAACTACTTTGCAAAGATTCTGAGAATAAAACTAACAATTCCAACTGACGGAATAACAACACAAGAGAAAAGAGATCAAAACAAAACAAAACAAAACAACTCCTAAAAACTACCTTTAGCTGTTGGAGTTACCATGATGATCTGGAAGTGGTCAAACATGTAATCTCACTGCCAACGCAATATGAGCCTGCAGGGTCGCACATAAGAGATGTGGAGAAATTGGATGACTGACTGTGTTGGTAAAGGTTACCAATCACCGACCTGAATAGGGTTATGGGCAAAGTGTTGCCTTATAGGATCATCGGGTTGGGCAAATGTTGCCTTAAAGGGGTGGTTAGGTTTGTCGTCCGAGGGTCAATGACATTAGTCGAGAATCGTCTTCTGATTCCCGCCGATCGGCGAGAATCGTCTCCCTGATTCTCGCCGATCGACGAGAATCGTCGAGAATCAATGATTGATTCTCGACGATCGACTACCTTGACAATTGTCGTCGACCGCGGCTCGACGATCGTCGAGTATCATTGTGAATCGTCGAGCGCAGCTCGACGATCGGCGAGAATCGTCGAGTATTGTAGTTTGATTCTCGCTGATCCAATGTGATACTCGTCGAGTGATTCTCGCCGAACCTGCTCAGTGATTCTCGCCGATTGTCGCCGATTCTCACCGATTGATAATCGCCGATTCTGAACCCTAGTTCTGGGTGGTCTGCGGATAGCGATTTTCCTGGGTTTATTTATACCTCTAGTATAAATAGAACACTTAGGTTTTATCGGGTGATATCCTTTTGGCTACTGTGCGAATCGACCCCGACAGAAACGTTCCGCTCGTTCGCTCCGCCGATCCCGATCCCGCCGCCGGAAGAGTTCCGCCGCCGTGTTCGCTCCGCTGCCACCTTTTCTCCGGCGACTGTCGCTGGTGCTGCTCTTCCTGGCGCGGACCTAGCAGTCCGTGATTAGCCGAGGTGCGGTCTTCTCCATCCCGATCTTCCGTGCGACGGAAAGCTCGGCGTTCTCCCGCTCGTGTGGACTTCTGCAGAAACGTGGATACTATTCCACGTAGAACTCGCCACCAGCAAGCAGATAAAGTTTGGAGCATCTTCGTTGAGTTGTGACTCAACGCCACCGAGGTAATTTTTGCCTAGTTTTGTTAACTTCTTGATTCAACTGTTCATGGCCCGATCCACATCTCTTTGGGTTTTTCTTGATGTTTATTTTTCCGCTGCGTGCACAAGCGTTGTGCCAACCCCATAGAGAAACCCAACAGTGGTATCAAAGCGAGGTTGCGGCCATGATCGTTGTTTTGGAAGTTTGTTATTCCAGTGCGTGTAAATGTAGAGATTTAGAAGTGTTCTAAATGTCTGGATTTAGTCTTGGTACCTCGCCAAGAACGATTGGAATTTCGGTGGTTTTCTAAGTGTTAGAAATAGTGATCTCCTTAGCAGTAACCATCCCTCGATTTTGTTTTGGATTCTGAATCCAACAAAGAGAGATGAGCTTGTCTACTGCTTTAAGTTGAGCTGTCTTTGCCTTTGTCCAATGCATGTAAATCTGAGGATTTGGAAATTTCCGAATGTTCAGATTTAGCCCTTCCTTCTATCAAATGTTGATGGTGTCAGGATGTGCACATAAGGGATGCATGTGGTTTTAGAAGAATTGTTTTTTTTGGATGTGCACGTCGATCAAATGTTGATCATGGTTAATTGTTAACCTATATTTGAAATCCCTTCATCAAATATTAAGTGTTCGGATGCCTTCCGATGGCTGACACTCTTCCTGCCTCGATCGATGAAGTGTGGGCTTGCCAAAGCAAGGTGCATTAATCTATCTTGGTAAGGGTGCGAGCGGATAATTGTGATATCCCACTGTCGACATCGGGTCCAGCTTAACTAGGTGACCTCAAAGGTTGAGTGCCTAGAGGCATAGGGTTGGCATGCACCATATGATGGATGCGAATAAGGAGTTATTCACCAACCATACAAGAATTGCATGAGGATGCAATTGGCAAGCGTTGCCTACCTAAATAACCGCATCGTGAGAGGAACACCAAAGCGACTCATAGTGTTGGTGAAATACGGATCTTGTCCACTAAGAGAGTAGCTCGCATGAACTCTCCGAATTGTTAGTGAGAGCTATCATTTCGAATAAAATAGTGAGAGTTTTTTAATTGAAGTCCTAATTAGAATAAATTGTAATTGAAATTTAGGTACTGATTTTATTCTGCATAAATTCTTGTAGAATTCCATGGCAAGCGTTGCACACTCCACGTTGTCTCTGAGAGCCATCCTTGAGAAGGATAAGCTCAGTGGGACAAATTATATGGACTGGTATAGGAACCTGAGAATTGTTCTCAGGCAAGAGCGAAAGCTCTATGTCTTGGAAGAAGAAGCCCCGAGGTGCCGACCGGGAACTCTTCCCGTGCTGAGAAAGATACTTATAAGAAGTATATTGACGATGCTTTGGATGTCGAGTGCCTTATGCTTGCCACCATGAACTCTGAGCTTCAGAAGCAATATGAGAACATGGGGTGCAAGGAGATTGACGAGCATCTCAAGAAAATGTTTCAAGGGCAGGCTCGTCAAGAGAGGTTCGACATCACGAAAGCGTTGTTTCAGTGCAAGATGGGAGTTCGAGACTCAGTAGGGACTCACGTACTTAAGATGATTGGGTACATAGAGAACCTTGAAAGGCTGGGTTTTCCTCTTGGTCAAGAGTTGGCCACGGATCTGATCCTGCAATCGTTGCCGGACAGTTATGAGCAGTTTGTCTTGAACTACAACATGAATGAGATAGACAAGACACTGCCCGAACTCCTAGGCATGTTGAGAACTGCCGAAATCAACATGAAGAAGGCCAAGCCTGCCAGCCCCATACTGATGGTGCATAAGGGCAAGGGCAAAGCCAAGGGCTCCAAGAAGACGAAGGTAGGACCTAAGTCACATCTTGAGCCCAAGTCTTCAGCACTGATGAAAAAGAAGAGCACGGTGAAGGAAGGGAAATGCCACCACTGTGACAAGGCTGGTCATTGGCGGAGGAACTGTCCTTCATACATTGAGGGTCTGCAGAAATTGAGGGGAGGTATGACTTCCGCTTCTAATGTTTACGTTATAGAGATAAACCTTTCTGCTCCTTCATCTTGGGTATTGGATACCGGATGTGGTTCTCACATTTGTACAAATGTGCAGGAACTGGGAAGGAGAAGATTGCTGAGTAAAGGGGAGGTGGACCTCCGCGTCGGCAATGGAGCAAGAGTTGCTGATGTAGCCGTAGGAGTTTACCGTCTTTCTTTGCCCAGTGAGCTTGTAATAGAACTAGATAACTGTTATTTTGTTCCGGCGATAACTAGAAACATTATATCTATTTCATGTTTGGACATGATTGGATTTTCTTTTATAATTAAGAACAATTGTTGTTCTATATTTAAGAATGATGTTTGTTATGCTGTAGCCCAATTGTTTAATGGTCTTTACGTTTTGAACTTGGACCATCTGATCTGTAATGTAGAAAACAATAAAAGACTAAGAACAAATGATTCGAACCCTACTTTTCTCTGGCATTGTCGTTTGGGCCATATCAACGAGAAACGCATATCCAAGCTCCATAGAGATGGACTTTTGGACTCATTTGATTATGAATCATTTGAGCGATGCGAATCTTGTTTGTTAGGCAAGATGACTAAAGCTCCTTTCACTGGTTATACTGAGAGGGCTGAGGATCTCTTGGGTGTTGTACATAGTGATGTATGCGGACCCATGAGTTCCATGGATAGAGGAGGGTATTTCTACTTTGTTACATTTACTGATGATTTCAGTAGATACGGATATGTGTATCTTATGAAGTGCAAATCCGAGACCTTTGAAAAGTTCAAAGAGTTCAAGAATGAAGTAGAAAACCAGTTGGGTAAAAGGGTTAAAGCACTCCGATCTGATCGAGGTGGCGAATACCTGAGTCATGAGTTCCGTGATCATCTGAAAGAGTGTGGTATTGTATCACAGCTCACTCCACCTAGAACACCACAACATAATGGTGTGTCTGAGAGGAGAAATCGTACTCTGTTAGACATGGTATGTTCGATGATGAGTCATGCAGACTTGCCTGTTTCCTTTTGGGGTTTTGCTTTAGAGACTGTTGCAATGACATTGAATCGCGCTCCAACTAAAACGGTTCTGAAGACACCATATGAGATATGGACTGGGAAGCGTCCTAGTATGTCGTTCATTAAAATTTGGGGCTGTGAGGCATACGTGAGACGTCAAATGCCTGACAAGCTGAAACCCAAATCGGATAAATGTTATCTGGTGGGATATCCTAAGGAAACGAAAGGGTATTACTTTTACCTACCGTCTGAGGGCAAAGTGTTTGTCGCAAGGACTGGTGTCTTCTTGGAGAAAGAGTTCTTATCAAGAAAGACTAAAAAGGTGGAGCTTGAAGAAGTTCAAGAACCACATGTAGTGAATGAACCGGAATTGGATTCTGAGTCAGGACTACAAGATGTTGTAGCTAGAGAACCTGCTCAGGGAACACAAGTCCTACGTAGATCTGGTAGACCGAGGTTTGAGCCTGAGAGATATGGATTTCTCGTGTCTCAAATAGGTAATGTGTTGCTTATGGATCATGATGATGAACCAGCAACCTACCAAGAGGCTATGAATGGACCGGACTCCGACAAATGGCTTGAGGCTATGAAATCCGAAATGGACTCCATGTATGCAAACCAAGTTTGGAACTTGGTGGAACCACCTGAAGGGGTACGACCCATAGGGTGCAAGTGGGTCTTCAAGAAGAAGACCGACATGGATGGGAATGTACAGACATTCAAAGGGCGACTGGTGGCTAAGGGTTTCAAGCAAAT